>JBBKCR010000101.1:26292779-26310482 GCA_037577295.1 Ladigesia roloffi
CTTTTCCACTTAATTTTCCTTACTTTTCTGGAAATTAAGGTAAAAATTAAGGTTATATTAAGGGGTAAAATTAAGGGTTTAGGTTTCATAGTGAATGGAATACTGATAAAGAAAAGTAAACAAACTATTCACTCACACATGTATTTTCCCTTTTGTCTGGGATAAATTTGTCTTATTAATGTTTTTTTAGCACCAAATCATCATTTATTATTTGGTTTGCAGACTATTGTTTTTCTTAAGTTTTATTATTAGTTTGCTTGATCAAGCACACCAAACACACAGCAACCTTAAGAAACTTCCTATCAAAACCCAGACCATGCTCCCAAAGACACACCTGCTTCAACTGAACAATATGGACAAAGGTATTGGGACCAAATTGTCATACAAAACTATGTGGATAAAAATATTGAGACACACATGCTCACACATGCACACACACAAACATACACACACACTAATGCTATGTTAATGCTAATGCTAGGTTTATGCTAATGCTATGCTAATTCTAATGCTATGCACACATACACACTGATGCTATGGTAATGCTAATGCTAGGTTTCTGCTAATGCTATGCTAATGCTCGTAAGTTAATGTTAATGATAACGCTAATGCTATTGTTAATGCTAATGCTAACACTAATACTCTGTTATGTATTTTAACAAGCAAGCACACTTTGCTTTTTATCTGCAGAAAAGCAGTCTAGTTTTTATAATACCAATATCCAGAACCATTTTATCCCTCTGTGACTTTAAGGCTTTTATATAATTTAACTATTTGCTGATTGGCAGTTCTGTACAATGGTTTGTATCAGAATGTTTAGTAAAGCTTCCTTTTCTGTCTGTTTCCTCTCATTTACCCAGACCTGAGTCCATGGCTTCACTAAATATACTGGCAGCACTGGCTAGCGTTTGGATCCACTTGACTTTCAAATCAGTCTACATCAAGGAAAGCGAACAAAAAAGAAAGTTTTATTTTATCTATTCGGATAAAGCCTGAGTCAAAATACTCTTTTTAACTTTGGCCTGAATGCAGGGCTGAACTGCTCCATGCTGAGTAAATGGAGATATGTAAATGTTAAAACATTTTCATTCCCATAAAGGAGAATAATGACATTTCAGTTTATTGTGATATATACCCTACAAAGAACCATCCATGGAAAGATTCTTTAGGAAACTAAAAGTGGTTTCCTCTATGGCATTGCACCAAAGAAAGCTTTTTGGTGGCTTTATATTTTCGAATGCACTGCACTTACACAGCTGTGATGTCTGAATGAACTGAACCGCTCAAACTAGAGACAGGTCATGCCCACACTTTGCTCATTCAAAATTCTCCATAAAAGCTTTTATGTAACAATCTGATTAAGCCAAGATAGCTCTTTACCTGATGGTGCATTTTAGCCACTTTGGAAGTATAATTTCACCACTCAGAACCAGCCCGTGGGCTTACTGGTAAGAAAGCCCTCGGACACCGAAATAGCTCATAGATTCTGTTCGCCGTTATTAATTTACGACGATGTGTTGCAGAATACCTTTCATTTTCCCTCTCCTTCCTCATTCACTTTGAAGCCTTTCACCAGCAATAACTCCTTTGACCTGAGTTTTCTGAAACGTATAATATAATTCAACCTGACCTGTGGTCACAAGCCTTTTCTCTCTTCTCTCTACTGGCACGTCTCATCCAATGTTCTTTCATTTGGTCTTTTAATTAAACGCGCTTGGCCATAATGTTTTCCCTTACTGAAGCTCTGTTCTCTTTGTAGCTGTTAGAGTGTTTAAAGCAACTTCGCTCTTTAAAATAACTTTGAGCTGAATTTTCTTCTCTGAACTTTTAGGGGTCTACATGGGGTCTCGGGCCTGTTAGTAGGTTTGGCACTTTTTTGTCAGTTTTTTTGTTTTTGTTGTTGTTGTTGCTAGCTTTAAACATTTTTCCCAGAAATATGATGCACTGTCTTTAGAGAAAAAGCTCATAAAGCCCTGACCTTTACTGTATGACATTTCTATTTTATTATTCGAGTTAGAGACTCGGCCGATATTGGTCATAAATATCACAGGATTCATGTACGGGTCATTACAGTAGAGCAGTTCCTAGTAGCATAAGTCATTCCAATACATACAGCATGAGCACTGGATATAATCACAAATAATACAGTCTTGTTAAATGACTTTGAGACGATTAAGAAACTGCCAAGAAAAGGGTTCTGTGTTAATACTGCAAACCACATCACAGTCAGGTCCATTCCATTCCAGTCCTTTATGTGGCTACATGGCCTATTCAGAACTCTGGACAAAGACTGCATCTAATCTGTCATCATAAACCCCTGGGTTTATTATATATAATCATTGAAAAGCTCTGTGGAGCAGATATGTAACCCACTTATATCAATCACCATGTTAGGTGACAGGGCCCTTGTTAGAATTGACAATAAAAGTGAATTTGTGATGTGGCCAACTATTTATAATGATAAAACCTGTTGGGCTTGACATAAATGTATTAATGTTTCACCAAGAGGAGTATACTCTGTCAAGTACAGGCAGTCTCTCTCTCTCTCTCTCTCTCTCTCTCTCTATCTCAATCTCTCTCTCTCGCTCTCTTGCTCTCTCGCTCTCTCTCTCTCACTCTCTCTCTTGCTCTCTCTTTCTCTCTCTCTCTCTCTCTCTCTCTGCATCTCTCTTTCATGCCACAGTTCGAAAAGCTTCTAAGAACTATTCTCGCTCCATCTAATCAAGCGACTGAACTGTTATGCCACAGCTATGGTGAGTTTTCCTCAAAACACAAACATCCTTTGCCATGTTTCACACGTCCTCAAACCTTTTGGAACGGAGCTTTTGTTGATGAATGGGTATTTTTATGGTGTTTTTAAGAAGCCCTATCTAGTGAAACCGATGGGGAAGAATCTCTAGAGTGAGCCTGGCAGCCTTTTGTAATGAGGAGAGAAGCACTCAGCCATAGAGCACTGTACCTTCAGTCAGGAGGCTGAAATTAAAGGACCAAATGATGCGTGCATTAAATTTTCCCTAAATCTCCAGGGCTCCCTTGCGCTTACTGGAATCAAACTCATTTCCGTGAGCCCCATCTGCCTCACATCTCTGCTATGGGCATAAACTTTTCCTCCAAGAGTGCAAGTGTGCGGGCCTTACACTTAACTTGGCTGCCATTTACCACTGGAGCTGTCGAAACTGGTTTTATTAAGTCGAGGGCTGGGTGATATTACCCTGAACATTTGTTTCATCCTAACTCGCCTGAAAGCTCGACAGCTGGGTAACTTTCCGACACCACTTTTCTTTTAAAGTGCTGCACCTCTGCTCGCCTTTATGCAACGCTGTGTTCAGAAGCTGTTTTGTGATAACTGACATCTAACCCCATGGGAGGAGAGCAAATGTGCTACTGTATTTTTCTGCAATTGTCAGTGTAGCCTAGGTGGCTGGGGTGCTGCCAGACAGAAGCCTGGAGTGGGTGAGGATTCCTCTCTGAAAGAAAGGAAACTCTATGCCGTAAAGCCAATTAATTTGTTTATCACAGCACCACCTGTTTGGTGGTGCCCTCCATGTGTAGGCTTTGTTTGGCACTTCTGCCTATAACTAATAAGCAAAGCCTATATACTTGCAGCCAGGTTTGTAATATGTGTCACTTCATATTCATATTTATTGTGAATTAGGCCACATTTTCAAGCCATTATACCATTATGTGGTTTTGCAAGCTTACAGACACAATACAGCAAATATTCCATTCAAATTCCATGCACAAAAAAAGATATTTGAGCCGCGACAAAAACAAAGGCCTTTAGTAGAACTTGACTAGTCTTTTGAGGCATGTCATGGTCTTGTAACGAGAATAGACATCAGAGGGCAACCATAAGAAATGTTGGGCTGGGAGTGGGGACTTCTTAGGGTGGGAACAATGTGAGTATGACATTTATAAACCAACGCAAAGCCCAGTGAGGATGGAGCTCAGGGTGGTGGTGCGCTTGTAAACCTCGTCTGAAGGACAGCAAGCCCGTCTTTAGCATATGAACGTAATGTGAGGAAACATGGTTAAAAATACCGCCCCAAATACTCCAGTTGAGCATGTATGTGTATATGATGTGTGCTGAGTGACATATTTTGTGGCAAAAACACCTCCATTAGCTACCAATGATTTTGGACATATTGCAGATGGACTCTGGATGGTAAAAAAATGACTAGAGGAATATTAGGGGTGGGATTTTTTTTTACCAGAGCATTTTATCTCAATCTAGCACCAAAGAGTTGTTACAGTGATCATCATGTGATTTTATTCTGTTAGACATAAATCAAAGACAAATAAAAATAACACACTTGTGTTCTACAGATTTAAGGCTTACTCAAATGATGCTCATTGACATCTGCTACTCATTTAATACTCAGATGTCTTAACGCTATTTTTGCATTAATTGTATTGGCAGGGAATCTAATCTGAAGATCCTGAAAAGGAATAGATTTTCAATTTTATTTCATGAAAAACAGAAACCTCCTATTCAGCATCCTAATACATTTTTCTGCTGCCAATGTTGTTTGTTAACAGTAGGCTATAACTGCTGAGCAACTAACAATCTAATAAATCCATTCATGCATGAATATAGTGTAAAGTAGGGGTTGAGCCAAAGCTGAATATGGTATTCGGAAAGGCACATATAACGTATTTTTTCCGAATATGGTATTCGGACAAATACTTAAAAAAAATATTTGTATTTGGGAACTCCCCCTTCACAGGCCCCCCCTCCGGAGTAGATAGTCCACTTCCACCGCCACCCTCCCAGTCGGACACTCGTGTTCAGGAGTAGATTCTGAGCCCGGTTTCACAAGGTTTCATGCAGACATCATGAAATACAATTTAATCAAACTATGATTTAGGCCTTTTTTCTGTGCTAGGTCAATGCTTCTCTTTTCGTGCTAGGATAACGCTTCTGTACCCGGACAGTAGGAGAGAAATAATGAGTTAATTCCTTACCTTAAACTAACCTTAACCCTAACCTTAACTTTAATCTTACCCTAAACCTAACCATAACCTTAAACTTACCCCAACCGTAAGAGTCACCAGTTAGTGCAGATACTGATGATTTAACGCAGCGCCCATGAAAATACTGAGAGAAGTACAGCATGGTTCTAGCACGAAAAAAAGCTCTTACTCGTGCACGTATTTTGATTAAATTGTGTTTCGAGATAGCTGCACATCATCGGGTTAAGATACTCTGCTTCCAACCCCCCCCGGTCCCACACACAAGTTAAGGAGTAGATTCGGAGAGCGACGGACAAATACAAATACAAATACAAATTCAAATTCAAATTCAAATTCAAATTCAAATTCAAATACAAATACAAATATGGATATGAATACAAATACGAATACAAATATTTCCCTTTTTACAATTACAAATACAGATACGAATAGCGTTCGCTTTGCGCACCCCTAGTGTAAAGGTATGTATAAGTTGATATGTATGTTCTTTTTGTGGTATTTTATAACAACCATAATTGGTTTTCTATTGTACCTGTAACTGGACCTTAAATTAACTTATACAGATCATGTCTTTGGACTGAAATCTATAAAGATTGTTGATTAATGGCAGAAGAGAAACACTGTGCACTTATAAAACACAGATGATACATCCCACTGATACTCTTTCCCAATTCCCTGGAGACCCCACCCCCCACACACCCCAACCCCCCAACGGCCATCTAAAAGCAGCACATATTGGCAGCAGGAGTCATCACTCTGTAGATAATGAACTTTTAGATACAGAATACAGAACACTCTCTCCCAAAGGTT
This sequence comes from Ladigesia roloffi, assembly GCA_037577295.1. NCBI lineage: Eukaryota > Metazoa > Chordata > Actinopteri > Characiformes > Alestidae > Ladigesia > Ladigesia roloffi. The sequence continues at coordinate 26,298,564 of JBBKCR010000101.1, forward strand.
GAGTCTTATATATCATTAAAAATTCTCTCCAGTCCAATGCATTCAGATCCCCAGGAAAAAAAAAAAACAATATCGATGTTGCAAATTGATGATGTGAGCACTTCATGGTTGCATTTATCAAATGCTGCATTCTGAATACAGAGCAGAGCTTTCACTGAAGAATTAAATGTTCAGCTCCTCTTCTGAACTAAGTATAACCGAATCAATGCACTGTGGATGCCAGGCTTTTTTGTCTCGTGCAGTCATAACATGTCTCCACTCACCAATTTCCTGCTCAAAAAGCTAAATAGGATAAATAAACACATATAAAAATATATATAACTGTTCCAATTTTGAAAGCAATCTGAATGACTTGCAAACTAACTTGGTTTTTGGAGGGGCTTTAAAGAATCACACTACCTTTTAATTGCAGCTTGTGATCAATTGTCTTAAACCTACTGCTATGGTAATTAGCACGTCCTTTTCCAGAAGAATACAATTTCAGATATAAATGTAAACATTCATTTTACAGTCTTATTTGCATATATACTTCGTGTATAAAAGTCAACTTTACTAATTGGGTTTGTGTGAAATGTGGCCGAATGGGCTTCTATAATGCAGTAAAGCATTAATAAATATACATTTATTAATAAATTAATAAATAAAGCTTGTAGAACACTCAAAAGAAAATGAGAAAACATCTGAATAGAAATACATGCACTGTTGCCTCTTGATTTTACAAAACTACCATTTTTCTAGTTGCAGGGTGGTCATGGAATTTTACTAAATCAGATTTCATTTATTTTATTATCATTAACAATATCCTTAAAATCACAAAAGATAATATTCAAAACAAACTTGAGTACAAATGTTTCAACATCGCGCAAGAACACATTTCAGGTTGGAAATCAAATTCAAATTTTATGCGGAGTCATGAAATGTATTTTAGTCCTGAAAATAAATCCTTTGTCTCATATATCAACAGAGTCTCCACAGAGCCTAAACAGAGTCTAGAGCCTTATACTGGGGTTATAATAACATGTATAGCCTAGCACTTTTGGACAAATCTATTCGACAGCACTAAGCCTTGTGGTTCATGAATAAAACAATATTTGCGAGCTCTATAAAGTCTTCTGCATGCTTTAACAAACTCCCAGTTTCATTGGTGCATTAGTATAGAGCGGAAAACAAATGAGCCCATTATTTTACATGTAGAGAGGAATATTTTTTGCCTTTTTTCTATTTAGGCTTCTAAATTCTTCAGAGGTCTTGCTGGGTCCTTGTCTTTGCGGATTAGAGTTCTGCGCGGGACAGATGTTTCATCCCGCTCCTGCACAAGTTTCTGTCCTGCTCCCGCCTGCGTCCGCAAAAATGTGTAATATTTCCACCCCCTCCCGCCCGCATCTTTTATGGTTTGTCCCGCTACCGCCTGCTGAATCCCACAAGCAAGGCCGGTGGAGTAAGGTTGGGCCAAAAATACCGGACACCAGGGGTGTAGCACACGGGGGGGATGGGTGGGATTCAACACCCCCACTTTTGTTAAAATGTGATTCCATCCCCCCCACTTTTGTCAGATTATATTGTATTAAATTGATTACATTTTATTTATAACCTGGCATCCCCATCTCAGAACACCCCCACAGCTTAATATGCCCATGCCAGTCACATTTTAAATGCTATAACATCTTGGCTTGTAAATATTACATATTTTAACAAATGTATTTGTTGCAATACAGGAATTTATGAAACAGTGGCTGTATTATGTGGGCACGACTCCAACTCCAACAAGGTTTCTAACTCGCCTGGGGCAGCAGGTTGGCCTAGTGGTTAGGGCTTCGGCCCTGTAATCAGAGGACTGAGGTTCACAACCCAACAGCTAGTGTCACCGCTAAGGTACCCTTGAGCAAGACACCATCCCCCCACTGCTCCCCTCATTGGCAGCAGCCCCCTGCTTCACTTAGTGAATGGGTTAAATGCAAAGAAAATATTTCTCTGTGTGTACTTGTATGACTACTCATGTGACAAATAAAATTGGTATTTGTGTTTAACGAGGCTACAGACCTGAATTAAAATATCTAAACAGTCTCAACGAGAGAAAGATAGGTAAATACTGACATTTGTGATGCGGCTCTGTGTTTATTCCGACCTCAGTCAGTGCTCATTGCCCTCATTGCACTTCAGTTCAGTCGCCTACCACGTATGTTGTTCCCCACATACAAACCAACTGTAAAAGGTTTTCAGGGAAAATGTACTTTGCAGGAGACCAGAGAACATTGTATTTGTCCCGCTCCCGCGAACACAACGCTCTACTCCCGCATGAAACTCTCAAATGTAGACCCGCGCCACATGTTTCTGTGGCCATCCCGTCCTATTGGAGACCTCTATAACAGATGAGAGTCAGCACATGGGGAACAATATCAGGCCAGTTCTTTTCATTCTGTGTCTTTTCAGTCGTGTCTATAAAACGGAGTGGTACCTCCTTATAAAAACAACCATAACATAACAAAATGACGCTACCACCAAACCTTGCCATTATGATGGTATTCTTCAGTACATATCCATTCTTCCTGCCTCCTACACTGCTTACAGACATAGTCTGACCAAATCAATTGGCGTTGCAGGTTACTATAAACGATATTTTTCCCGAACTGGGCGATTGAGAGTAAAAAGTTATTTGATGGAGCACTTGCCTGATTGTATTCTAACAGACCAATGCTCTAGCTCCCAACAGATCTTGCTGGATATCTGACACCATCATTCTGGGTTCACCTTCTGAACAATAAGTCTGGCAGTACAGTCAGAACTTTCAGGACTTCATCAAGATTGAAGCAGACCAATTCTGGAACAATAAACTTTCCACAATCGTCTTGGTTGGCGATCTTCCTGTATCCCAGTTAGCTATTTTGCAGCTGCTTACTTTCCAGTAACACAACTTGAAAGCTGCTGACCACATGTAGTCACACAAAGAAAAAAATATGGTCTGGTGCAGAGGTAGTGCCCAATTCAGAATGTTTTAGTTCACTTTAAAAGATTTTTTACCGGTGTAATTTACCTGGAAATGAACAGGTGAGGTGACTGGGGTGTGTTTAAACTGAGAAATCCGTTATATGTGCACTAATCAGCCACAATAAATACAACTGACAGGGAAAATTTATATCATCGATTTACTGTTTATAATGGATGAATATATATGATGTACTTCTCAGGCAGCTAATGTATAAGCTCAATAGAATTCTCCTATCACCATAGCATGTGTGTCTCTGTGATTAACAATAGCTAATTGTCTTTTTCTAAGGAGCTTGGAAATAAAGAACAGCACAAGCGTCTTTTCTGCCCAGACAGTAAAGAATGGTGTGGGATTTCAAGGTTTGCTCCAACAGAAACAGATGGTGGGATCTGGCAGTGTTGGTTGTCTAATAAATTGCCTCTTGACTGATACGCCTATTTTCACATATTATTATCTATAAAACACCACGAAGAGGAGCTGAGAAGCATGAAAAGGATGCCAAACTCTGCTTTACTGTTGCAAAGTGTTTTCCAGCCATCTGTTTTGATTAATGGTGTTGGAGCCATAGGATTTGTACAGCACCTGGGAGGCAGCATTATAGCTGGCACTCTTCCCTCAAAATCATATTCCTAGAGTCTAAAAATACCCATCGGATGATACTTCTCATAGCAAACGAATAACCTTTATTAATCAAATATAACAGAGTTGATTTTTAAAACAGTTTAAAGTCAACTCTTGGACCTGACGGTTTACTGGTGTGCCTGAATTACTAGACATGAATTAATAGCCTTTTTTAAGTTGTCAAATAAAGAGCGGCGGCTGCGCTGGGTAAGATAAGCCTCCTTTGCAGATGGATTGGGCATGAGATCAAACTGAGCTCTCCATTAACAAAGGTGTAGCAATCAGCTAATGCCCAAGTTAAGAGGTAGGAGAGGCCTGTTAAAGGTGCTATTACTTTAAACATTAGAGTTGTGATTGGAAGTGACAGTGCAGATACGCTTGACTTTGCCTTTGACTCATTTGGGGCTCAGCTAGTCTAGAAGCAGTCCTGAATAATTGGACAGTCTCCTTTCCTTTTCTAATTACTATGATCAGAGGATGAATGTTAAAAGAAGACAGCAATGCCAAGGTAATTACTGCAGATGCTGAGGTCATATTGTGTTTTTCTTCTGTTTTCTTTTCTTTATCTTTCATCTTTTTACTGATGTATGGTTGATGATTTCATAGATAGCCCATAGGATCCCACTCTAACACAGGTGTCTACACAACTTTAAATGTCCTGGAAACTTTCTCCCTTTATCCTAGACTTTACCCCATTAGGCCCCAAAGTGACATGTTCGTAGATTCCTGTTGCGGTCACATTCCTGGTGCGGTCACATTCCTGGTGCGGTCACATGATGTGAATTTGGATACCCAGGACATCATTTTCAGGATGGTCATATACAGGATAAACACCTGATCAAGTCATCTTATTTTATTTTTGGTATCTAAAGGTGTGTTTCAACCAATTTAGCAATTCTGATCCTGAAATAAAATGTCAAATATTAAAATTTCGGACATATTCTGACAACATTTCCTGAGGAAATTGATATAAAACCAGTTCCGACAATGTTGTGGTCACACTGATATTGCATCAGGCATTTCACCATAACATTGTCCTGGAAAATATGGTGTGACATATTTGTCACAATAAGAAAATTATTCAATTCAAAGCACCTTTAAACAGGTATAACAATGTAAAGTGTAGAAAAGAAGGAAGAATGTATGTTATTTTAAAAAATGAAACTATTTTTATTAAAACAACCACAGTGAGGAGAACTTTATGTCACACATACACCGAGAATTTATGAACTAAATATATGTTATTGAAAAAAACTGTCAAGCTGGTTTCTTTTTAAATGAGCAATACATTTACTATAAATGCCCAATGTAATAAATTTCTGACTTTCCAGATATTTGCCAGTAGGGGGCAGAATAAAAAAAAACTATGTTGCGTGAAAAAAAGTCCATTCGGTCTGTTATAGATTTACCATAGATTTCAGTTAAGGGTAAATGGGTCCAGGTTCTTATTTAGACTTCACCATTCCACATGTAACTAGCCTTCTCCAACGCGGCTGATATGGAGATACGTGCTCTAGGTGGGCGTGTCTCTTGGCGCGAGAGCCCCTTGAACTTTCCATTTCAAAACAACCATTTCAAAAAATGCTGAAATTTATTTACGTCTAAGAGGCAAATAACCCAAACTCAGTATGATTCAGTAGTGCCACCTCAGGAATAAAGTCCATGAACAAATGTTTGAACCTTCATGAAATTTGACATGCTGCATCATCGTGACAGTCCGAATATTGTATGCTGTGATCAACAGGGGGCGCTTCACCTGTAAAAATTCAGTATCTTAAGAACCACTTCAGATTAAATTTTGAAAGTTGGCATGTTTACACTTGGCAACATTTGTTCAAGTTGGCTCAGTCTAATGAATGGCCACCAACAGCCAGTCAAACTTCACCAGAAAATCCATGCACATGAGAAGGGTCTTTCCTAATGAAACTCTGTGTGCTCATTCATAATGACACAGAAATGCTATTAAACCAACTTCAGACAAATCAGCCAAACAATTATCTGTTTGTCAGAAATAATTTGGTCTCCAGAAAGAATTTTGTCTTTAAAATCTTATTTAATTTTTACAAAAGTCAAATCATTCAAATCCTTGATATTGGGCCAGTTCATACATTCTGTTTACTCTAAACTCTAAACTATCACGATACATACTGTAATGCGTCACATTTAGGTTTTTTTGAGAATGCAAAGGTGAGGTTTTTTTTTTAAGGTGTAAAATATTCAGTTGAAATGATAAGTAAACTGTTTTCCTCTTATGCAGGCGTCTCTGGCAGCTTCCTCTAGCCATCCATGATTACGTACAAGCAGTCCTCTAGTCAATATTTACAATCAGCCAGCCACTCCAGGCTTGTCCTTTTTCTTGACAGGTGCAAATGAGTTAAGGCTGTGCACCATTCAGGGGATTCTGACCAAGTCATTTGTACTGGAGGAGTGTGTCGCCTTGGAGAAGTGATGCTACAGATATAAATGGACTGCTTTTAATTAGACACTTTCCTTATCAAGTGTTTTAATATAGATATTAAACCGTGTTCGCATATATTCAATCAACATACAAAGACTCCCGACTCCCTCACTGCGGCACTCTATGTTTGGAAAGGAACAAAACATTTGCATCCTTAAGTTGTTTTGTTTGTCACGCCTCAAAAATCAGTGCATTTATATGCATCCTGTGGTGGAGAAAAGTAAAGAAGACTAGCAAAACACTACTTGGCTGATTTTCAACATGCCATAGGCCCCACACAACAGACGAAGAGCCTGTTCAACACAATGCTGAAGCAGCAGTATGCACATTCGCGCCATGAGAAGAGTACACAAACATCAAGGAGGTGTACATGGACTTTGATGTGCTGTGCTATTTTCAATGACTTCACCCCTTATTTTTGTGCCCTTTGGGCATTAACTGCATTGAGAGAGGTGGGGGAAAAAAGCTCGACAGTCTCTGTGGGCCTTAATCTGCATGTGCTGGATTTGCAGTCCTGCTTCCACTTCTACCTTGGAGAGCTCCCGTTCATTCATTACAGCCAAACTCCAGCATCCAGCGCTTTTCAGAAGCTCTCAGCTTGCTTCCCAATACGGGCATGGCAGATGAAGTGCTGGTTTCCACTGATGAGTGTTGAAACAGAGGGACGATGATTCATCGCCTAGCCTCCATCCATCCCACAACACGATGTAGTATTTAATTGTGGTTCTGCTCAGACGCGCAAGACTGCAACATCGATAAATGAAGTGCCTGAGGCACAACAGCCCAGCGTTATGGGAGTGGTGGGTCCACTATCATTTGAACATAAACTATATCTCACTTACACCAGTTTAATGGCCATGTCCAAGGTGACGGTGCTTGTCACATTTTGAGGCCACGCAAAGAAGGTCAGAGACGGGTCATATGTCTCCTGAGCACCGAGGACGTATGGCCCAGCTGTGAAGGGTAAATGAAAATGTGTCCTCATGCAGAAGAGGTCAGTCTCTGGGCTTGCTCTTGGCTAGCACCAGTAATCTACTATCCATCAACTAGAGCTCCAGCAATGATGTATGAGCTGCCTGTTTTGGTAACCCTCATGCTGCCAGAAGGTACTCTACACCCAAAGAGCTGAAAGAGAGGATTTTACTTTGGAACGTTGAGACTTATCCATGCATTTTAGTCTTTTTACTTGTTTTTTCTTTTCTTTTTTCTATTTTCTATCATAATTTGGAAACACCAAGTGGCCTTAACATGACGTATGTATCAACAGAAATGCTTCCTTGGAATAAAAACATTTTTATACCGATATTTTCCCATTTTTGTTCCTACTGACTGTGATCAGATTTCAGTATTATAGAAAGCAGGAAGCAGGTACATGATTACGTTTCATTGCACATGAACATGATGCTCATTGACAATGCATTCCCCGTTACATTCCAAACTAGCCGGAACAAACCAAGTCACATGGTGCCACCAGTGCTGGGAGAATGAAGGCCAGCTCTAAGGTCCTCTGAGTCACCTTCACACTTTTAAAAACTGCCACTAACACAACGTCAATGGAAAGCTTTTGTAGGAAAAGTCTGTGTTGTCAGATAACAGACAGGCAATCTGGCAACATCTGGACCCACCGTGTTTCATGTCCTGTCACAGTATTTCTCGGATTAACATCTGGAACTTGACTCTGCTACTCCAAAATGCAAAACATTCTCTGGTAGACTGGCTGATGAGTTTTGGGCCAATGCCAAGCTGCAATTCAGATTTAAGAAAAGTAAAGTAGTTTAGTTTAATGCTTATAAAGTGCTTACAAAAATGATCCTTACAAAATACTTACAACTTTTTCTGAGCATTGTGATGCATTTCTACCACATATAAAACATAAAAAGGGCAATGTACAGAGTGATGTTTTCAACAAAAAAATATTTGAATATTATATGCCCAGTTTTTCATAAAATTATTTTGAACTAAAGGTGTAAATACAACTGAAATGTAAGTAAAGTATTAATTCTGTTGAATCCTTTACCTAATTTTTAACCTAAGCTTAATCTTTAAAATAAGTTTTATTCATAACCTAACCTTAAACCTAATGCTGTTAGATCCCTAATGCTTAATCAGATAGTCTGTTAAATCTGTAGTGGAATATCAAAATGAAAGTAAAGAAAGTAGCAAATAAACAGTCAGTCAGTTGATGCGTTGGAAGCAGGAAAAAACGTGCAAGCAGAAGCATCTGAATAACCTAAAGCATCTTATAAGTGACAGGTCTAACAGAATGTTCCTGAGTATGCAGTGATTAGTATGAACCCAAACCTGGTCCAAGGAAAGACATGGATGTGGGAGAAGAAAGGCTAGCCTCGGTGGTCTGATCTCACAAAATCACTACTGTAGCACAAATAACTGAAACAGTTCATGCCGAATATGATGGAAATATGTCAGAACACAATGCCTCACAGCTTGCTGTGTATGGGGCTGCATTGCTGACCCCTATCCACCACCTTTAGTGTCTACAATTGGGCATGTGAGCATCAGACCTGAAACATGCAGCAATGGAAGAAGGTGACTGGTGAGATGAACCCTGAATGACCTAATCATGTGGAACTGAAGAGCAAATTTCACTCTGTCCAATAGCATTTTTTCCAGAAAAATCACATTACTTGTTTTACCTACTGGAAAACCATTCTTACAGGAATAAAAAAATATTTACATTTTTTAAGTCATTTTCACTTTAGTTTGGGCAAATTTGTTTAAAAAATATAATGGAACAATTTTAACTAAATCGATATTCATTGTTACAAAATTATTTTGTAATTATTTTTTTACAAATAAAGTTTAATATTTATATCCTACCACCAGTCAATGGTTGTTTATGATCCACTGCCTGGGAAACCTGGGTAAGAAGGCACCACTCGTGTGAGTGGACTGAGTGCGTTTTGGAGATTAACGTCATCCTGTACCGTGTATTATCCTAGGACTAATTGAGTTTTGGTCGGTTACAATATTGTTCATAAAGATATGCCAATACTAAATCACAATAAACAGTGAGTTTTTGGAAATTTGCTCTTCAATTGATTAGAGATCATTTTTGATTATTGTACTTCATTGACTGTTATTTTGATGTGTACCACCTCCACAACCACTGCTGCATCAGCGATCCGGGTGCATTAATGTGAAAGTAGTTCATGTTAGTGTGTATTAAAAAGGTTAAATATGTAAATATTAAGAATATTAATCTTTTGATGTTACTTTTTGATGTTGTTTTTTTCGGAAAATGTAACAAAGTTTTAGAAAATGTGAGATTTCTGACATGTGGTAAGGACCTAAAATGCACATAAATGCAAACAAGGATCTTTATTAACTAAAACAAACAGAAAATATATCAACCAAAATCATTGAATGATAAACTAGATAGAAAACAGAGAAACCAGAGTAACATAATATGCAGCATCACAGGGAACATTAAGGTAGACAGACAAAGCAATCAAAGTGAGGGCTATTAAACAAGGCAATGGTGGGAACACTTAGGGAAAGAGGAGTGTGCAGGTGTGTACAGGTTTACAGGTGGGGATACTCAGGATCAAAACTAAAACAAAAGTCACACTGCACTGGTAAAAAAGGCAGGGAATAACCGAAAAGGAGCACAATGTTGCATGTAAAATGCCCACTTCATACACATCTGTGCCATTTCCTTCATTAAATGTGTTTTGTTAGGTTTATAAATTAATGCAAAGGTTTCATGGCACATAGTGGAGCCAATAACTGTACACTACAAAACAATTCTGTATAGAGTAGTCTATTGTAGTGGATTTTATTGGCTCCCTATAGCATTTGATTAATTAATCACAGAAAAAAATAACGCATTAATATTTTTAACGCATTTAATGCTTTACATCATCTTCCCAGTAAAAGTTTGGGGTAAACAGCAGGGGAACCTCAGATCCTCAGTCTCAGATCACTGCTGCATGAGCAGCCAGAGAGTGCGGTTCAGTTGAGTGAAAATTGGAAGGAAAAATAACAAAATGGCAAATAAAAAGTTATCCGTAAAGTCTTGTAAAAGTTTTTTGCCGATTCTGACTCTGAAGAGGAATATTTGACTTTTGGAAAAGACGCTCTCGCGTCTCCCAGTTCAACTTTTGGAGCGCAGCTGCACGGCGGTGCGAGGCGAAAGTCAACACGAAGCAAAAACACGTTTATTTCAACACTTTGCCCATCGGGAAGTTGTGTGACAGTGGAGAACGTGGTCATAGTGTCTGTAGGAGAGCAGTTGGTCGAGCTAGAGGCAGCAGGAGAGGGAACATTGTGCTGGAAGTAGCCGCATTAGCTTTCTGCATACAGACCTCCAGAGGGGCGGAGTCTCAGCGCTGTGGGCGGAGTGTGTGACAGAGAGCTGGGTGACGTAGTTTATCAAAACTTACAACTGTGATATACTGTAACCTAATTCATAGGTTTGGTTCAGTCAGTGATAAACATGTCATGACCATTGTAGCCCAAGTTATAGGCTTGTATTCAATAATAAATGGTAAAAAACTGCTTCTTGTAACGTCTGTATGTATCTGTAATTAATTAGATCAGAGATTTTAATCGCTTGACAGCTCTAATTTATAAATAAATAGTTCAACTATATGTATAAAGGATGGGTCTGAGTGCTGCTGTTCTGTTGTGTTCTATGTTGCACTGTTGGTCTGGGAGTAGCATGTTTCTTCTCACTGTTTACTAAGTGTAAATGGTTGAGATGACAATAAAATTTGACCTACATACTTACTTACTTACATGCAAACAACAAATGGCTCCCAGGTCTGTGACTCAAACATGCAGTACATTAAGACATAATGCATTCTATGATTTCATATCAATAAATGATGCAGTGTACATATGGTGCAGTGTATTTAGTTTATGACTACTTGTTTATGAGCGCGTCTTTTACCATCTGGATGCTGAAGGATACGTGACCAACCCCAATAACGATGTGCATTACTGTCCATTCCAGTGTGGGTATAGAGTACTATGATGGATGGGATTCAAAGCTTTTATGCTTTATGCTTTATGTAAGTGTTCGGGACACGGAGATCTTGCAGACAGGGAGAGAGAGAGACCGAGAGAGAGACATAGCGCTTGTTGCTGGCTGGGCGGCAAATGCATTGGCCATTTGGTTAATGAATGATTTAAGATTCCGGCCCATGCGCTTGTGCTTTTGACAAGATAGAGGGTCAGAGGGAAGGGGAAGAGGCACACAGCTAAAACATTTTGCCCAGCTGTAGAAAAGCCCTGCACAGAAGCCAGAATGTGTTGCTTATGGCAGCTGTGACCCATTTAATTCATTCATCCCACAAACAGCGTCAGAAGAGAGGAAAACAGAAGCAGCTGTAAAAGTATTCCTCTGGGGGCTTGGCATGAGCTCCCAGCCATTCCAATCACTCTTACACCTCCGCACGCCGCAATCATACAGCTGATGGAAACACAGCCAAACACAGGGGGCAAGGTCAGGAGTCCACACACTGCCATTCCCCAGCAAACTGATCTATACACACTTTAAAAATGCAACAGAGAGCCACTTTGAGTTCCTGAAGGATGTTTTTAAACCCTTTTTTTTAACAGAACCTCCATTTAGTGTAAAGCTTTTAAACACATTCAAGTTTATTCATAGAACTGTTTAAGAATCTACAATTTTCAGAGTCTTGACATCCTCATCACTCACTATCACTATGAAACGCAGTGTACTTAGTTTGTGCTTAACTCTACCTTAATTTACACCTGAAAATATGCCAAACACCTTAATTTGAATTAAGTGTCCATTAATTTGTAAACCGTTCCCTTAATTTTACCTTAAAAGTGATTTAAGGTGTGAGAGTGAAACCCCTTAATCCTA
>JBBKCR010000101.1:26314608-26333671 GCA_037577295.1 Ladigesia roloffi
GTGTGGGTGGTTAGCCTTTAGCTAACGCTTCAGGTTGGTGGTGTTCTTCCCTGATATTTTATGTCCGCAGTGCTTCCAGTTAGTTATAATCACACATTCTGACTTTTTCTTTTTTTGAATGAGGCCTAACCATTTTTTTGGAATCAATAACAATCTTAGTGATCAGAGAGACACAAGTGTTGATATAGGACTATTTGAGTTTTGGGGATGTTCATAAAACAGCAGAGTATAAAACTGCAGTTTGGTTATAATATCCACCATACAGTGAAATGTATAGATTTTTCTGTCTGGCTCATTTGATTACACATATTTTGACCACCTCACTCTCCCTCACAACCAAAAGTATAACAGCCATCAGCATAAAAATAAGCTAAACATATGCCGCCGGAATACACACACCTTTTGAAAAAATATCTGCACTTAGTAAAAATCATATGAGGCATAATGTTCTTCACAAATCTGTCTTGTCAAGGTACAAGGTCCCCTCCCCCCTTTAATGATTTATTTTCCTTTTCACAGCACCTGGGTTCAGCTCTCTGCGGGATAATGCAGCAGTGCTCCAGCGTCTTGCAAGATTAAAGGTGGCAATTAGAGGATAAAGTGGAGCGTTTTATGGTGTGTGTAAAAGCATATTAGTGTGAGCATTGTGTACGGAGCTGTCAGTGTGCACCGAGCTGGGCGGCCTGTGCTGCACTGGGGCTCTGCAGAAGGGCAGGTGTGGCTCACGCATGCGCAGGGAGAACACCAAGTCTTCATCGTCCCTACCTGAGTCTGAGTCTGAAAATTAGGCTTGAAAAACTCGAGAGAACTACCCGTCATACAACGCTTTTGTACTTTCGGTGCTGTAAGAGTATGTTTCAGTCATAGGAGAGAGTGTGTATAAGAGAGAGAGAGAGAGAGAGAGAGAGAGAGAGAGAGAGAGAGAGAGAGAGAGAGAGAAAGATGCGTACACCCCACACAAAAACACACACAGACACACTTAGAGAAAGGGAGACTTGAAGAAAGGGGCAATAGCACAAAAAAACCCACCTCGACTAGTCAAAGCTCTGTTTGGTGAAGTGAATCGAATGGATTGGAAGTTATACAAGAATAACCCCTCTCTGCTCTTTTTCCTCTTTTTTAAGTTCTCATTAAGGATTTCTGCTCCTCAGCTTAGCGGAAATAGCTGATGGTTTTAGCCCACGTAGCTGATCTCTTGTGCTTTAGAGTGACAAGCGAGAGTTAGTGAGATAGTCTCTTCCACTTCATCCCCGCAAAATTATGATGACGAGCCCCGCCCTCCCTGCACTGGGATTGGATTGTCTTTCACATTCAGAAACAGTCCGTCCAATGAGTGTTAAGTATTGTTCAATTAATGCGCGGGAGGGGCGGGACATGTGCGAAATGCGTTCTCGAGCGCGCGGCCGGTTCGCGTGCTATAAAAAGGCGGACAGGTTTGAGAAGGAACTGGGAGGCTGTCGGGCCGGAATACGGGTGGGAGTTGGTCAGAGTACATGTTGGCGTGTGTCGCATTACGGGTAGGGGAATAACATTTTTGTTGTACAGGGGCGTGACGTCAGCAATGTAATGACGTGTGACAGGAGGCGGGTCGTTGAAAGAGCTCCGTGTGCGCGCGGGATGCTGCTGTTTCTGTCATGCAGCTTCATTCACCCTCAGCGCGCACCCGCGCGGGTATGAAGACGACCCCCAAAGTGCAGGTAACTGGTCTGCCTTCTTTCTTTCTAATTTCACTCTCTGACAACATGCTAACTGTCCTACAGAGAGAAAAAAAATCATCATAATTCAATTAGTTGTTATACGTTTTACCAAATGCAAGTAGACTGCTTCGATAGTACTGAACAGAGAAATTCTCAGATCCTTAGACACATAACTGTTGACTCTTTAAATCTTTAACAGCACCTTTACTTTGTTTGCAGTCGATATTATTTATTCACTGGTTCAGAATTAAGCAAATGCACGGTGAAGTGAGAATGTAAAGTTTGATTTTTTGCTATATATTCTCTGATTGTCGAAGGACAAAGTAATACATGTGAGTTTCATTTATGTTGCAGTGCGTTTTTTGTGCACAGTGATGATGCGCAGTAAATGAAAAACAAATGGTTTGAGTTGAAAAGCAAACAGGGCTTTGCGTTTCAAAATGCAACCATAATTAGAAGTGTTCGGCTTGTTTGATAGCCCACACCCATCCCTTACACCCCCGCTCCATTCAACATTCATGACTTACATGCTTTTTCTAGGCGTTTAATTAACAATGAAGTTGCTTTCTGCTTGTACTCAGAGCAAGATGGGGCGAGAGATGTAAAAGCTTGCTCTCGTGTGAAGGCTTGTGAGTGAATCGGAGGGGAAAGAGAGAGAGAGAAAGAGAGAGAAAGAAAGAGAGTGTGAGAGAGAGATGTTGCTCCTTCTGTTGAAGCCTGTCGGTCCCTTGCGAACGCCCCGTGACAGACAGGACTCCCATCATCGGTACGCCATGGGCGCGCAAACCGTGCGCAAACTGCGTCTACATTAGACGGCGCGTGTCATGGGCGTGCGAGGGAACTTCTGCACCTCGTGAGGAGCGAGCAGGACTCGAGCGAAAGAAAAAAAAAACATAAAGAAGGTGAAATACTACAAGAAGAAGTAAGGGAAAGAAGGAAAGAAATATAGCCATGGGCATAACACACTTTCTGCTGCTTCTGATCTACGTGGACCCGCTGCACGTGCTGGGCACGACTGCGCCCAAGCGCCCCAAGCCTCCACCCAAGCGCCCCCCAAAGCAGCTCAACAACAGCAGCAGCACGACCACCAGCAGCAGCGGCGCCAGCAGCCCCACGGCCAGCACGCAGCGGCTCACGCAGGCCTCCAACCACGACACATGCCGGGGCTACTACGACGTGAGCGGCCAGTTCGACAAGGAGTTCGCCTGCAACAACACGGACCACCGCTACTGCTGCGGCTCCTGCTTCTTGCGCTTCTGCTGCCAGTTCAAGGGCAACCGGCTGGACCAGCGGGCGTGCAAGAACTACGTCAAGCCCAACTGGGTGAAAACCGTGCCTCCGTCCCCTGCCCCGACGGACGACACGTACGACCCCAGCATGGACCAGACCAACACGGCCGTGTACATCACGTGCGGCGTCATAGCCTTCATCATAGTGGTGGGGGTGTCCACCAAAGTGGCATATGACAAGGCCACCCAACCACCTCAGGAAATGAACATACACAGGTGAGCGAGAGGTCACTCAATTGTGCTTTTATACCACACATACAAAAAAACCTTATCTTCTTACACCTAGCGTCCAAGGAGCTTTAATCAGTACAGAATCTTCAGTCCTTGAGGCTTTAAAGAGACTCCCCCATACACGTCCCATAAAAAGGCCCTAAAAGTGCTTCTCTTACCAACGAACACCTCATAGTTAATCCTGTGTATTCCCAGCCAGTCTCTGTGGCCCGCCCTCTCAGTGCAGTGCTCAGTTGTGTACAGATCTCCTTTGGACTACAGCATTTGTGTCCTACAAGGGCAGAGCACAGAGAGGAGAGAATGTTTGCCAAGCTCATCCTCATTCTGTGTATTTGGCCAGTATTTATTTAGATTAAAACAAACTTTTTAGTCCCGGTTCCTTTAATGGCCCCCTGGTGCTCGGGGCGCTGGCTGGGCAGTCGGCTCTATGGTTCCCCCAGCTATAATGTCCTCGCATTTAAAGCCATGTGTGGCCCAGGGCTCCCGTCGTGAGAGACACTCAGTGTTCCGATTGCATTGTGAACAGCTCATGTGTCCGCACGGCTGGGCGCTCTCCCTCTCCTGCAGATGTGTGTCCCTTTCGCACCACTGCCCGCACGGAATATTAAAGGGGGTGCGAGCCGGCCGTGAGCAGATTCCCAAACAGAACTGGGATGTGCAGCCTTTACGGTGCTTCATACACTCCCTCTGTTTTGTGTTTGGTCAAAGGGAGGCTTTACAGTTCATTACTGGCACTTCAATTTTACCCTCCATTTGATCTGTGCTATAAGAACTGATTTCATAACTGCGTCTGCCCTGGCCGGGCCAGACCATAAAGCCACCTCAGGTCGTTTATGAGGAAGGTGCTCTGTGTCCTCGTCTCAGTGTTAGATTGCACTACCTCCTCGCCCCGTGTAGACAGTTATTCCTTTTAGTAATCAAAGAGTTCAATAAAAAAAAGAAAAAAGAGACGAAGGCACATCCTTTGCTCCACATTTTCTCATCTTTTTGCAGTCATGTGTGCTACCGACAGTTACAATGTACTGGCAAAGGGCCACGAATAACAACAGTCTCCACTGATAAACACCTACACTAAAGCCTGTGCGTTAGATGAGCAGATATGTCTAACGTTATCTAATATATGTTACATCCTGGTTGAATTTTTTTCCTACCCTCTCGATTTGATGCTCAGCTCGGTAATACCCCACCCCCACACACACGGGTCGACTGCAGTTCATGTATAATGACATCCTCTGCTGTGTTTGACTTTTCACATTCGTAGTCAATATCGACCACACTCTCTAAGCTTCTCGTGTGTTGTGTGATTCTTACCACGCAAACAAGTCAATCTGAGAAAATTAGTCTGGAAACAATTTGTTCAATTCGTTCACTAATAGAGGTGAAGCAAGGGGCCGTGTATTTAAAGTCAAGGCCATTAGCCGCCGTTACGGTTTAATGATACCAGTCAAATTTGCCGTGTTGTTCGTGGAATGCCCTGTTTTAGATGGTTTGAAGCAAAACAAACAAACAAACACGCAGATTGCAAATGTAATTAGAAAGCATACTGCTGACATTTCCATCAGAAGTAGAGGGAAGCAAACGACAAAGTTATTTAATTTTTCCTCAACCATGTCATGCATTTATAGTGCATAATTAGTGAATCACAACCCCAGTGGAAATCTATAGGGTCCAGGGTAATTTGGTGAAAATGATCAAGTGTTTGCCTGTCTAGTCCTGAGCCACATCAGAATCAGTAGCTCTTGAATAAAATGTCATTGCATTTCTTGGCATGTTGTTTAACTGAATGAGCTGCAGAACTGTCACTGTTTGCTACTCATGTTCTGCCTACTTGTTTCACAGAGCCCTAGCAGATATTCTGAGGCAACAAGGACCCATTCCTATATCCCAGTATGACTGTGAAAACTTTGCGGCAATGAACAGCTCATCCAAAGACAACACTCCGCAACGGACGGGCTCCAAAAACCATTACACCCCTGTTCACACGTCCAAGTCAAACCATGGTAAGACTCCTGGAAACACTGTGGTCAGCTAACATGTCATGCACCGGATAACCAATGGCTCGTACATGCAAATATCTACAGTTTGTTTTTTGTAATAAATTCCAGGCTCTGATTATAATGAACAGTGAAGCTTAGACACAGACTTGTTCTCCATCATTCTAAATCGATGCAGTCACAGTCCAGATTTGTCCTCCTCAGTCGCAGCCGCTGTGCTCGACTAGCGTGCTGCATGTATGGCAGAGATCTCGCCGCTAACATGTATGGGTTGCACTGCTGGCAGGGTGTCAGACGGCTGCCACTCAGGCGCTGGATAATTCATGTCGAAGCGGAGCAGCGCGAAGATGAGCCAGCACATGTGCTTTCGCCTCACCTCTCACGCTGCAGCCTAATCTGACACGTTAGTGCTTGCTAGTCAAGTGATTTGCTCATGGCAAATTCAGAATCATCGACAGTTTAACTGCGAGAATCAACCGATGTTTTGGCCTGGAGGCTGAAAACTGCATCTCAAGGTCAGCTGAGACCTCATGGAACATAAATTTGCATCGGTTACTGGCAAAATGATCACACAGTACATTTAAGATGTTTTCTCAATACTTGATACACAAATAAGTTGGAACAGACAAAGAAGATTTAGTAGAATTATCTTAAAAAATTCTGGCAAAGGCTTTATTTATCATATCACACGCTGTGCTGCGGTAAATCTAGCTAGCATGACATGCTAGGTCTCTTTGTATGCCACATTATGCACATTTCGCCCAAACTTACAACCTCAATTTATTTTGTATAAGCATAATAAAGTACTGACCTATGTGAAACTAATGACTGCCTATATTCCCATATGTTCATATGCCTTTTCTGTTTGAATATCAGTAAGGTTAGCTCCATTTTGTGATGCCTAGTTTTGATGTATGGCTGTTTGAAGTGTATAGAAAGGACTGAAGGGCAGGGCCAGCTGATGGCGACCTGTATCAAGGTACTGGATGATTGTGTAATAATGATTGTTTATTGTTTTTGTAACAGGTTTCACTATAGTTTTTTGTCACTGGTATAAATATATATGTGATCAACTAGGGATGGGTACCGAAACCCGGTTCTTACTCGGCCCTGGTGCTTTAATGGTAATGGTTCTGCTGTTGGTACTGGAGAAATTAAAAAGAAGGACAGAGAGAGCTCGAGCGCACACAAGACGAGAGAGCTCACACTTATGGAGTGAAGATTGTGGAGAGAGCCAAACGATCCAAAGTATGGCTACATTTCACCGTGTGGACCCGGACAAGGCTCACTGCAACAAGTGCAACAAGATTTTTGCTCTAAAGGCGTAAACACAAGCAATATGTTAAAACATCCAGCCAAAGTGCATCATGTGCATATAGAGAAATTCTAGCCTCCTCAGGTATGTATGCTATGTTAAAACATCACATAAGGGCTCTAAATCAGTGTTAATAAAATATAAAATATTTTATGCAGTAGCCTAAATAAATATTAAACATTAAAATGACATGTACTACTATAGTGCTGCATTTACAAATAATAATAATAAAGATAAATAATAAACAAAAAAATATATTAAAAAGAGCTTACATTAAAGTAAATTTTTAGTGAGTCCAACTTTTTTAGATTCGGGTTAGAATTCGTGTTAAAGTGTTGTTATTCTGTTCTCAATTAGTTTTGAATTAAAAAAATAAAATACAGATAAGTGTACAGATAAAGTAACAAATGGATAAGCGGTATCGATAGAAGTAGTAATACTGTTAAAACATTAACGATATCCATCCCTATAATCAACTGAATGTGACATAAAAAACAGATTACATACAATTCTAGAATTACAGAGAGCTTGTAAACAATTAGAGTAATTGCTGAGTAACAAGTAGCTGTTTGGATATCAGCTCATTGTCATTGTCTTTTTCACACTCTTGTTTTGAGTATTATTTGATTAATTGTAGTCTTATGTATATTTAAAAATTTTCCGTGTTTGTGGTAAATGCTAATTGCTCCAACTTGTTCACAAACCTCAGAAAACGAAGACAATTTTGCAGCAAATATTGTGCATGCTAACGTCGTATCTTTTGTCCAGTTGTCCACCCGTAGCAGCACCCTCCCACCGTGCCATCTCTTACTGTCCCCAGGGCTCAGGCTCCCTGTCCGCCCCTCTGTCTGCCGCTGTCTGCGTCCTCTAGTCGTGAGCCGACCTGTGTCGTGTTGAAGTGACGGTGCGAGTGGGTGTGAGGGAGTTGCTGAGCCAGGGCGTTCAGGGCGACCTTGCGTTGTCATAGACACCCGAGGTCAGCCATCACAGAGACTACTTTCGCTAGAGACCAAGAGTCCACTCGAGTCCGGCCCCAGTGGGACGTGAGAAGCACTGACAGGCTGTAGAAGAGCGTGGATAATTTGTAGATAAATTGGAGTCCAATGCACTGACAACTTCAGGGACGGCTCAGATAGAACATGCACATTTGCATGCAAGGATGCACAAGCACTTTCCTCTGGCATTACAGAGAGTGTGACACCGTAAGTGTCGTCACATCACAGCCTGGCTTTTGTTTCTAGTTTATTGATCACATGTTCTATCAAATGGTTAGAATAAAACCATTTCTGAGCTGAAAACTGTTCAGATTTCAAAATGAAACTGCTTATTATTTCCCTGTAAAACCCTATAATGGAACAGATGGCTAAAGAACACTTAAAATGAAAGATATCATAGACATTTCCTTTTTTTTTATTTGCATGTGAGACTGACATGTGAGAACAGAGTTAAGATGGTTTGCTTTGTTGTGGACATACGGATTCTGGTTATTTTATCCATACGATGCAGAGTTTCAACAATGCCCTTGCCATGGAGCAAAATGACTAATTAATGTGCTATAATTTACTAATTAATTGATTTGCAAATGAAGTGACAAAGAATAACAGAACATTAATATAACCTCTCGCTTAAAACAATTTCATTGTATTGCCCTAGGACACTTGTGTCAGCGTGATAGCGTGTCTGTGTGTGCACGCACGTCTGTGTGTTTTGCTCAGATATTACTTCAATACTGCATGCATAAAATTTGCCTGGCTTAATAAGCTATGATTTAATTAGTTTAATTAACATGCAGAATGCCAGTGGGCAATTTCATAACGATATGCACTCGACACTTTCTTGCATTTTAACATTGCAGCTTTTATAGGGTTTATCGTGGGTTTTTTTTCTCTTTTTCTCATAAATCCGTGGCAAAGATGGCAAGATTTTGGTAACGACTGCGATTTTCATCCGTCCGCTGAGGGCACGAGGACACACCTGCATCATGCACTCGTGCTGGTGGTCCCTGGAGTAGTTTTCATTTAAAACACATTTGAATTTCTTACCCTTGCGTTGAGACTGAAGGTCGTAGTCACTCTTGTAAGTCCTCTGGGAGACCAATAGAGCAGCTGGTTAAATTTAGCCACACTGGCGAGTAGCGGGAGCATTATAATGAGCACTTAGCCAGATCACGCCCTCTCGTTTGAACTCCTGTCATTTGCCTTGGTGACGTGCTAGCAGCTTGTAGTCTGGTGGATTTAGTCGGTTTTGCCCCTCCACCAGTACACCCCCCAACCCCCACCCCCGCCTAGCACTCATTTATTAGATTCATGGGACTGTGTCGGAGCTGGTCTGTACAGCAAGAAGCACTCATATAAGCTATCTGTGTTTGTTTTGCTGTGTTTATCCCACTGTTACTAGTGATCCAAAGCAAAAGGCGGTTTTGAAGGCTGGAACAGACAAGCTTTTTTTCATTTTGGAGACTCCTGCAGGCTCCACGGCTTCTTTATGCAGCCTATTACCAGACCAGCCCCTGAGGTTCCACCTCTCCTTAGACCGTTCTCCTTTGTTCAATTTCATGCCTCCTCCTTAGTTCCAAAAAACATAACTGCACTTTTGATCATT
Source organism: Ladigesia roloffi (assembly GCA_037577295.1). Classification (NCBI taxonomy): domain Eukaryota; kingdom Metazoa; phylum Chordata; class Actinopteri; order Characiformes; family Alestidae; genus Ladigesia; species Ladigesia roloffi. The sequence continues at coordinate 26,323,736 of JBBKCR010000101.1, forward strand.
CTGGGTAAAAAGGCAGATTTATTAACCCGATGTGTGGCCACGCCTAGTTCCGAGATTCCTGCGGTGTTTTACTGGCGTTCCCTTATCTTATAGCGCAGGGCACTGTATCAGTAATTGCCTTTCCATTGTAAATCTGGCGCGTACAGTTGGCTTGACGGTCAACCTAGGTTTCCAAACAGCATCCAAGGTTATCATGAGGATATCAGATCTAACAATACACCCCAGTGTATTTCACCAGTAATTACAATGTCAAGAGCAAAAATAACACCCCAAGATGCCGTTCACTCCGCTCGTGAGTGGTGGATATTGCGCAAGCAAGGTGACTTACCATCTAAGTTATGGAAAGTCATAACTCACAGAGTTGCCGAGGGAATTTCGCCTTTAATGCCATTCTCCTCTGTTTACGGCGAAAGGTGAACCGAGTGTGTGTGTGTGTTAATGTGGTTGTCATGCGCCGCTCAAGACTCACAGTCGGCTGTTTCATTCCAGGTGGACACTACTCGAAGGAGAGCAGCCGTGGCGGAGGGCACGACCTGCACAACTTCATCTCATCTGGCTTCGTGACTCTGGGGAGAGGCCATGTGAAAGGTAGTGCTGTGCTCTCTGTCTGACTTATCAGTTGCCTCTAGCCCGGCCAGATTTACTATAAAAATGAGCCCTCTGCATTGTTAATGCACTCAAGTGATATCCAAGCAGCAAACTATTCTACAGAATCTGCTTCAATGGTGAGGTTCTATTGTGTTCTGTCTATCTTTTCCTCATCACTGTGCAAGTGTAAACCCTTAGCTTCCATGGTTGCACAAGTATATTGCATTCTAGCTTTGCCACATACAATAAGTGCTATACAACTCTTTTAGACAAAGTTGTGTTTGTTCAAAGTGTTTGTTTTCATGCAATCTGTTGTAATATAACATAAGATAAGATAAATCCCTATTAGTCCCACTAGTGGGAAATGTAGAATGGTCAGGTACCCCCAGAACTTGGGAATAATTTTATAGCACCATGAAGTACCCTCTGGTATATGCCTGGTTGGTCGGGTTCATCCTACAGCAAGATGCTGACCAAAAACATTAGTCTGGCCACTTCATGTTTTATAGTAAGCTAGAAAACATGAAGTGGCCAGAAGTCTCCAGACTTAAACCCCATCTAGTTGCTTTAGGATGAACTGGACAGAAGAGTGAAAGCAGAACAACCTTTAAATTCCGCACACTTAAACATAGTTGGGAAGAACTTTCTGCAGAATGAACATTGAGACATTGAGCTACTTGAATTTCAAAACTGAAAAACTGGGCTGTTATAAAACGTTTGGCTGGTGTAGATATAGCGATATGTATGTACACAATGAGTATATGTATATACAAGTACATATAAGATATCTGTAGATACACACACACATACATGTACACGATACACATGTATGTACATGTTCATTGTGTATTTGGGTAGTGCAACAGGCAACTATTAAGATATCAATGAACCAAACACCAGATCATATATTGTACTGCCATATGAGCTTGCAAAAACTATAAAGCCAATACATGGTTTTCCTTATTACACCAGGTAAGAAAGTATGTGCTCATTCTGTTTCATTAGCCCCAAAATGATGAAAAGTTAGTGAGCAGGTGCATTGTGTTCTGCTGCCTAAAGCTGGATTGTAATGCTTGTGGTAGCACTGAGGATTTAAAACTGATGCTTCTTCTGTAGGGTCTAAACTCAGTGACCTATCTCCTCTCACCCCCACACAAGGCATGCTTGGTTCGGCCTCCCACTCACACTGGGGATGCACTAATTAACATGCTTTTGCTCAACAGGCTCTATAGCAGGGAGACCTTTCCTTACATATTTGTACCTTTTGCATCGTTATGGTGGTGTCTTGTTTGCCAGCTCCCCAGCAGGAAAGTGAGGTGAACAGAAGGGTTGCCGAAGATCTATTTGATGAATTAGCAAATTGATATAATTGTGAAGCAGGATGGAGTTTGCTCGCGAAGAGTAATAAACATGCCATTGATGTGTACGTCTTCCTGCTGTGATTCACTTTTGGGCTTTGCCAGCCATTCCTTTTTTGTAATGCATTACAGTGAGGCTGAGCTCCTCCCAGCAGTGTGAAGTGGCCACATAAATCAGGAGGTTCCCTCCCAATAAAACACCATAGCTCATGCGTCCGTCTGAGCTAAGGGCCTGAAGGAGAAAGGATGTCGTGAGCTGCATCCGCAGCCAGTCTCCATTAGGTGCTATTCCTCTGTCTGCATTTCATTCTCTCAGCTACAAAGCATTGACCTGAAATCCATTTATTTTTCTGTGCGTGTGTGTGTCTGCCTCTCCCCCGCCACCGGGCGGCTTGTTTTTGTTTTTGTATCTTTAGTGCCCTTTTCTCCACGACCTGATCATCCATGTGCAACGACAGCGGAAGCGCTATCTATTTTTATCAGTGCTACTTGGAGTATGAATAGTGAAGGTATTGGAGCATCTTCAGGCTGAATGGTTTTCAGGCTGCTGCTTGAAAACACGAACCCAGTCAGATCTCCTCTATTTAAGTACTACAACTTTATGTTTAGCTTTGCTCCAAAGCGTTATTTAGATTTTGTTTTAAAACGTATGTCAGAACATTTCAAATTAATACTCATTTCTCTTTCATTGTACATTGATTTTGAGTGATTTTGTAAAAAAGAAGATCCGAGAACATGATGCAGACTGTTGATCATTTGAATCTGTTGCTGTTAAATGCCTTCAGATTAGGCTATAAATATTACAACTTTGTTCAAAAATTCTTCATTTGATGAATTCTTTTGTAATTCCAAAATGTTTGCAGTTCTAAAAGACAATTTATGTCTAGTATGTATAAGACAGATATTTTCCATTTTTTGTGACTGAAATACATCGGTTAGAGTTTGACTTATATTTGAACTCAGATACTTATCCAGAACTTCCGTAAGGCTCAGTGAGAGTTTTTCATAAAAAGAGTTGCACTCATTAAAACTGATCAAATGGAGAGTGTGCTTGAATGCATCTACATGGATACCATGAAGGAAAAAATCCTAATTAGACAGTTTTCCATTGAGAAAAACGCATTGGTTTTCAATAATTCTTTCCAAGTGCTACAGAAATGCTTTTGTCGTTTAACCCTTTATGCGCCAAAGTCACAGGATTGCGACAAGACATTTTCATGACTATAACAGACTGTATTTAAAAATCTCATATAATGTAGCATTTGTATTCTCTACCACTAGTTGGCAGACATGTAGTACTTTGATTCAAGATGAAAATTTCGGCATCATCCTATTCAAAGTTTTGATTAAAAAGCGGTTGAAACAAGCATTGTGTCATTGAAGCGGGAGTAGAGAGAGGGAACCCCTCTGTTCTCTGTGCGTGTAAGCATGTGGGATTTTAGATAACTTAGAAGTTAATAAAAATTGTCCGTTGATGATGTCCTGTGAATGATATTCGCTGATTCTGAATCTGAAGGGGAAGATTTGCCTTTTGTACTGTGAGACACGCGAGAAAGTCGTGCTCCAAGCAGCGGGTGAGCCTGAGCTGCAAAGGCGCTCCCCAAGCAGCCCCGCCCGGCGTTAGCAAGCTTGGAGTCCCGGCACCTCAAGCAACCTCGATCGGCGAGAGAGAAGGGAGTCCCAACGCCACTTAGAGCAGGACTTTCTCACGTGTCTCCCGGTACAAAAGACAAATCTTCCCCTTCAGATTCAGAATCAACGAACAACTTTTTATTCGCCATTTGGCATTTTTTTCCACAAATCCCACATGCTTGCTGGCACATTGAGAACAGAAGTGCACTGTTTCTCTGCACAAAAATTTCATCTTGAATCAAAGTACTACATGTCTGCCAACTAGTGGTAGGAAATACAAATGCAACATTACAGGACATTTGTAAATACAGCCTGTTTTAGTTATGATTACGTCTTGATATGATAAAATGGCAACATTTTACTACTTTCTTCTGTTGTATTGTTGGTTTCCTCTTTCCTGATCATTATGAATGAGGATAAAAACACAAAAAGATAAAAAGAAAGAAAACAACTTCCAAACATCAGTTCAATATCAGCTGTTTCCTGAATATAATGAAATGTAACATGTCTGCCACTTCATGTTGTCATAATATGCTAATTAGATGAGAATATTTATACCCCACATAAGCTTGATTTTCTTATTTACAAAAAATCTTTGTCTTTAACCCATTTTCAGCCACAAGCTTTTGAAATATTGATGTAAAAATACAGTATTTTTTTTAAAATCCAGCGCTTAAAGGGTTAAATACAACATGCATGAACATTGCTTTAAATAAAGGGGACTAAAAATTCTTTCACACAGAATTATTATATTTTGAGCACCTAGCGGTTCCCCAAGGGCTCCCCACTGGTTCTTTACATAATATGCTCAATAGCATCTGAGCTTAACCTTAATGGATCTGTGTTCATCAGCAGGGATGGTATTTCCCTCCACACAAAACATTGTGAGGCGGTGTTATAATGGTCCTCTGTGTACCACTGCTGCCACAATCAATCGCAATCAAAGCCCAAATAGTCAGGGCGAGGTGGGATGCCATTCCTCTTGTTAACAAAAGTCAACCTGTGTTGGAATGGCATCTATCTTATTAAACAGTCATCCCCTCACTCACCCTGTATTCCTCTTTCATCAATATTAGACAAAGCCTTGCCTTCTTGCCCTCTGGTCTTCTAGACCTTCCAGCACATGCTATCCCCACCCTCTGAGCGCAGACCAGACCAGATCAAAAGCAAAGTAAACCTATCAATTACAGAATTTTTCAAGAGCTTGGAGTGTTTTGGTGCCTCTCACGATTCACTGAATATCTTTCTGATGCAAGAACCTGATGAAAGACGAAGACACTGTTTCAGGTTACTTCGTCCTTTCTTTAGGAAGAGGCCAGCCAGGAATGTAAATCTGCTATACCACCACGTCCAGACAGCATTTGTTTTATTATTATTGGCAGGAAGTTAGTATTAAATAATTAAGCTTCTGTTCTGGGGCCTAATTACAGCGAGAGACTTTACCTCATTGTTAGTTGCTCCCGGGAGGAAAGCTGACAATGTTAGAACGAAGGCAAGGTGAGCAGGGCCACGCCAGCTGTATGCTTCACATATGGCTGATCACAGTACACAGCACACACTCTGCCTTCCATCAAAAGAAGTTTACTCACGCTTATTTGACCCATGATGCAGTGCACTTTTTCAAGACCTCATATAAACTTTTGAGTGCATTCAGTCCCCAAGCATTCTTCTCTTCTGGATTGTGAGGTTGTGCAAACCTCCATTACAAGGGAGGTTTTTCAGGCTTATCACTCAAATCTCAGAGGAATTTCCTGCTACACTGAAACAGAGGCACCGTACTTGAATTTTAGATGAAAGGCAGTGAGATGCTAATCATTAATCATTAAGCCTCTTGTTTGTGAAGTAGGTGAGTGTCCTGAATCAAACTGATCTTTGCTCCACCCTCAAACCTAGCATTTTATAGCAACTCTAGATTACGTTGATAAACACTGGCTAAATCCCCTCCAAACTAATAAAAAATGGTAGTATAAATATAACTATATAATGTTATTATTGGTGTGGTAGCTACAGGAAGGTTTGATAATATGCTAATGTTAGCTTGTTTCCATGACAGAAAAGTTATACCTGAGCTATGCTAATAGTGTGATTTTTCAAACAAGCCAGATATAAAATGGTATAAGCCAACAAATTTTTTCTTCAAATGACATGAATAATTTACATGGATGTCTAAAATGTAACTATAGAATGTTATGATTGATGTGCTCTTGTAGCTAAGAGAAAATTAGCTACAGGAAGGTTTGATAATATGCTAATGTTAGCTTGTTTCCATGACAGAAAAGTTGTACCTGAGCTATACTAATAGCTTAGGGTGACCAAACGTCCGGTTTTCCCCAGACATGTCTGTTTTTCATGTCTTCTCCGGGGCATTCGAGTTTCTTTTTAGAAAGTGGGGAAATGTCCTGGTTTTTAAATTGACCAGCGCTAGGGCACTGCGCACGGCGCTGCGTGTGACGTAATCCCTGAGCCGTCAGTGCGAGCAGCTCTGTTTAAAATCAGAAGACTGTTTGTCTGTGCGCACACTAGCAACATGCCGAAGCGTAAGTACACATTTACTGAGGATTTACAGAAGAAATCCCCCACTTTCAGACCGGGTCGAGCCGAGTGGGAAGCTTTGTGCACAATGTGTAAAGCAGGCACATTTGTCTCAGTGTCCAGTGGATCTAAAATTCCACCTGGACACCAAGAAACACAAAAAAGCGGTTCGAGGCCAGAGTACCTCAAAGTCGATAACTGAGTACTTTGTGAAACCAGGGAACGAGGATGCTGTGAATGCAGCGGAGGGTGCCTGGTCAATTCACACAGTGAAACATCACAAAAGTTATAGATTTATGGACTGCACTAGTTCATTGTTAAAAAAAGACCCTCCCCGATTCTGACACGGCCAAAAAAGGGACTGAGTATGCATGGTGTATATGTGGAAATACTGGTACATTTTAAAAATGATATTTTCAAGGTCAGCATCAAGTGAGTCTGTCTCATGATGGACACAATTGTTCAGTATATGCGCTGGGCAAGCCACGCCAATGAGTGTTTTGTTCTGCATTTGGAAGAAAAATGTTTTTTTTGCCAATGTTTCCAATAGGTAATTTGCAATGGTGGTTGCTGTCTCATTTGGTGTGTCATTTACTTCAATTTATTTGGTCTGCACACTTCCAATCAAATCACTGGATAAATAGCCAGTACTAACAGCACAGAACGGGACACCTCAACAGAGTGAGAATTGACACATTGCTGACAATAATACCTTCAGACGTTAACTGTGTAATTATAGTAATCCTGTTTTGTTCTAAAACTGCAGGACTTTATTGCACCTACAGCTGTCTGAAAGTTCTGTGCCACCATGAGAGTAAAGCAAAAAACAAAATTACTAGTTTATCAGTAAACACATTAAAAATGTTAGAAACTCCGAAGTTACATAAATTCTAACAAGAAACTTGAAAAGTATATATGTAACCAGCCTGTGTGCTAGTGTTTATGGTAATTGAAAGGTTGTGGGTTCAAATCCCAGCTGCTATTGCCACTATTGAAGTTCCCTTATGCCAGGTACAATCCCCACACTCTGCTCCTCATTGTTGGCAGCCCCTGATTTCACTTGGTGAATGGGTTAAATGCAGAGAAGGAATTTCACATTCTTCAGACTGTGTGCTGTGCTGTGTTCACATGTCACTATAAGTCTTAATAAATGGAATAAAAAATAACATGCTCAAAATGGAAGTCATTCAGAGCGAACTGAATTGTTCACAGTATTCCCTCAGGTTCAGCGGAGTGTAAGGGTGAATATTGCTTGAGAACTTGTCCAGCCTTGGCCCTCGCAACAGTGGGCACAGCGCTGATAGGTCATTTAGCATAGCGTGTTCAGTCGCGCTGTTGTGATTCATCATTCGTTCACCCCAACTCTGCTGTTTAGAATCTAACACAGCGGCCTGGCCCGGTGAGGGACAGACAGGAGGGAGCGTATATGATTGGTTTGTCAGACTGTGGGGCTCTGACCTTTGCTTCTGCTCTTTGTGAATATAGAGCAGCTCCCTGAAGAAAAGCGCAAGTGCCTTTCACTTACTCTCATCAGTATTCTGCTGTTCATGTCATTTGCTCTTTTTTTTCCCCCAACAGAGACATCCTAAATAAAATAAAATAAAACAACACTTGCATTGGCTGTTGGGGTTGTGTTGGGAAAGGAGAAGTGAGCAGCCAGCTCTTGTGGAATCCCTGTTTGACTCGTGCTGCCCTGAGAAGGAGGTGCGGGAGCTGCTGCAGACTCGCTGGCCGCTCCGAACAGAAATCCCTGAAGCTGTGCACAGACTGGTAGAATTTAATGGGGAGTGGCCATCTGTTCTATGTGCTCTAGCGCTTCCTAATTTCACTTTCTTTCAGAGTAGTGAAGCGTCACATTTTTGCCATCCATAAACGTCGACACGTGCCTCAGTCCCTGTCTCCTTTTCCCCGCAGTTTGATGAAACACAATCTCCTGAAATATCCGTTCTAGTAATGAAAACCAACCTCAGCCGCCATAGATAACATGTGCCGCTTGAATCGCTTTATTTTATTCTCTCCGAGCTCGGGGAGTGGGAATCACTGTGCTGATTGAAAGTTGGAATATTTGCTTTTTTTATTTCCACCCTATAAAATCCAGCCTGCTGCAGGCTCCGGTTTACATAAAGCATCGAAATATGGTTAGATATCAAAAGATACCCATTATTACATTTTATTTATCTACATTTGACCTCCGTATAAAACGGCAGTAGATGCTTTAGAGTTTCACTTCGAGCTCGACATGCACATGGCGCTCCCAAGGCTTGGGCTCAGTTACTTTGTTGATTGTTTTCAATAGCAGCGTGCAGCATTTGATTGCATGTTTAAAGCTGATGGATGCGGTTGACACTCAGCATAACTGGTAGCCTGAGATGTTTGATGGACTTAAGTGATTTATGTATGCTTGGAAAGGCATTAACACACACTACTTTTGCTTACGCGCATAAAGGGGGATGGAAAGCCCGCACTTTCCTGATTGCTGTTTATTATCGTATGGAAATATGAAGCGACTTCAATTTCGCAGCCAAAATACTGAGTGACTCACGGGCATCCCAGTGGAATCTGGTGCCACTCAATGCCCGTGTTTCTTAGTGGAGGGGAGTAGATTTGCAGTGGATTACCTGCCAGCGTTTGGGAATTGACGGCTATTTGCTGGGCCGAAATGGCCGCTGTATTTTGAGTAGCGCAAATAGATTTGATCATTTTACTCCTCAAACAATGCAGACTCTGAGTTAGAAGGGTTCATCTCGAACACAGAGAGCAGGAGATTATTAGTGTCAATTCAGTAATTACTCTTCATCCTTCCTGTGGGATGTTATTTCCCTTTTTTGTGAGGGTGCTATTTCCATCACACGGCTTGCAGCACCTCTGACAGATGTTTGTGTGTATATACGTGCGTGTGTGTTTGTGTGAATGCGTTCATGCGTGAGTGTGTGTGTGTGTGAGTGTATTGGTGCATTGGTCAGAGATGAGACTGGAGCCAGTGATTAAGATCTGTGGGCAGGTGACTTGCCTGTGCTGTCAGAATCCTTACCAGCAAATTCATTAGTGTGACAACAAACAGGAAATGCCTCCCACTGGTTCCATAAACAGCAAAGTCTCTAAATGTCAGCCCAGTCATCCTCCTGCTCCTCTGGTCCAGCTGTCTCACTCAATACCCCCTGTGTGCCCGGAGCCCTGTCTCTGAGCCCAAGAGGAAAATGCTAGTGAAGTCACTTCCAATATCCACCTAACTTGCCTCTCCCCTCCTATTGCCAGCCCTCATAGCACATAGACTCCTCTGAAGCAGGTTTTCTCCCAGATCCATGGCTTACAGATCAGCTACCTTATCCCTTATAATTTGGACTTTTTGTTGTCGAGTTACTGATTTTCCTTATTGCTGTTGTTTTTTCAGTTCCTTTCAGTCATTAGGGCAAACTGTGAGGCTGTTGTGTTCATTCATTTGTCAAAAAAGTAGTTGGAAAGAAATGTTAGTGCCATACAGTTATATACATGGTGTGTTTTTGTATTAGCATGGTATCAGAATTGTTATTTTTTGTAAAAACATGTAGCTACTAAAAAAAAAACCAAAGACAAACTGTGTTGCTTTGTTACTGTCAACATGTAGCTCCTGGTCTCGGAATACACATTATTTAGAATAGAGATTTTCCATTGAGAGGAACATGTCTAGGACACTGGCGCTTGTCATTTTCGTGAAGCCTGTAATGCTTAATTGTGAAAAGTAACCACAAATTGTAGCTATTAAAGCAACTGTTCACCCAAAAATGAAAATCTGATGTTTATTTGCTTACCCCCAGGGCATCCAAGTCGAAGGTGACTTTGTTTTCTC
>JBBKCR010000101.1:26356725-26367363 GCA_037577295.1 Ladigesia roloffi
TTCCTTACTTTCCTGGAAATTAAGGTAAAAATTAAGGTTATATTAAGGGGTAAAATTAAGGGGTTTGGTTTCGTAGTTATATATATATATATAATTTTTTTTGCAGGTTTGATTTTGATTATCAGATCTAATACAATGCATTAATCTGTGAATAAAGTTTTTTTTACAGTTTTCTTACCTCTTATCAGATTCAAACATTATCGAAAGATGTGAGCCAGCCAGTAGTTTTTCATACATTACAAGAGAATGCATGATCTGTGTCGAGCAGAGCACATCAAAACAATCTGTTCTGTGTCATGCTAAGTGTTTTGAAGTGAAAAATATTACATCTTGCACAGTTAAGTTGAATTGGGTGTATTTCTCTGCTTCCCCTTATTATCAGCATGATCATTTGTTCTGTCCTAATTAATTTAGCACAAATCTCTGCTTGCTGAACAGAGAGAAAAATGATTGTGTTTTTTCCCCTAAGAATTTTAACTAACCTCCCTGAAAATGTAACCATTTGAGTTTCTATCAGTCAGAGAGACAGAATGCAGTGAAAGGCTGATTTCTAAACAGTGTGTTTGTTTGTGTTTGGTGCCGATGGCCTATCTCCCACTCACCGCCTCGCTCTACTTGGTTGTGTCTTCTAGGGGAGAGGCACTGGCCGGTGCGGTCTCAGAGTCACCATGGTAGGAACGGCAATTCTGTATAGTTGAGTGTGTTTTCCCCCCTTTGGCCCCTGACGTTGGCCACTGTCTGTGTTTGTGGTGGCTATGTAAGTCTGTGTACACCCGCTCCTCATCATGTGGAATCTGTGCAACAATCAGTTAGATCTGTTCTGTTTTCATTCTGTTTGTTATTTTTGAACCTCATGGAAAGTCCAACATCTCCTCCTGCTTAACCTGCCCTCCCCTCCCCAACTGTGTCTCTGTTCCTCCGGACTCTTCTCTGTCTTCCCGGAATCTCTCTCACAAGCTTTGGACGTCGGCGTCTGTGCAGGGATAAAGACAGCTTTATTGATGATGTTACTTCTTGTAAATAAAAGAAGACATCAGATAAATCTGTGCTTATCCTTGTTAGCGACTCAACAGTGCTCTACATCGAGGGACCGTCTTGGCCTTGGGATCTTCTTAACAAATCTGGTATGTGTGACGGCTGCTTACAACAAGAAAAGAGGTTTTTCGAACGCTGTGCAATGTCTGTAAAAAAGAAGGTTATTGGTTTCATAATGACATTTTATATTGGTTTTATATAAGACAACATGCAATGGGCTGCGAGCGTTTCTGCCAGTGAGTGCTAAGAATCTTTGGCATGAATTAGCATGGCGCGAGTGTGCCGGATTATAGGTCAATGTCCATTATAATACATGCACGCCCAGTATATTGTTAAATGAGCCATTGGAGTACAGCTCATTCCGACCCCTTAAGATATAGTCATTCCGAGAGCCTATCTGCCTGCATTTGTCAGTATGGGATAAAGCACTTTGCAAGCAAGCCTGGACTATTATTTACACATCAAGCTCCTTCACCTTGATTGCTCTGGGGTTGCCCTGTTTCTCAGACAATGAGTGGCTATAATGGAAAGAGGCCTATATACACTTATTATTACTGACTGTTACATCTCATGATCCAAAAGCCCTCATCAATTTGTCCAGGCCATGCTCGTGGTATTGGAGGCATGCACTGTTGTTTTTTTCCACTTTGTTTGTAGTAGGAGTCCGACACTGAGGGAATTTAGACCGCCAGACTACACAGCACTTAGTTTTCAGGCCAAAATCTGCCTGCATGCATGACCATTATGGCATTTAACATTTTGCAATTAAATGTTAATGCTCTTTGTCAGTCGCTAAATGCCAACCCCCAGTGGCTCCCTGGCCCCTCTGTCTATCAGAGCAGGAGGAGAAGGGCAGGCTGACTGCATTCGGCCTGTCAACATGCCCAGTGGGGCCGGACCCCGTGCTCTGCCCAGCCCTACCCCACATATCACACATGGCTTTGGTAATTAAATGGCACGGCCATTTAGTTTGCATGGTGGCAAGGGGGATAAACTAACAGAAGCAAAAAGGTTAGGCTTGTAAAAGACGGAGTAGTTCTGCTCCCTGGGTCTACTTGGTCTGGTCCACATGCTGGAGCGTTAAAGTCCAGCAGAAAAGAAACAAATGAGTTTTTTATATGGAGAACTTTTGAGCAGATGGTTGGAGCTTTTTCCTACAATAAATGAATTCTTTAAACAACTTTGTTGTGCTTGTCAGTCAGAAAAAGAATGTTGTTTTTACCAGACTTTCTCCTGACTTCAGACTGGGGCATGTTGTGGTTATTAAGGAGGCAATTTTGGGTTGCAGTTGCATCCAGACAAGCCTGGCTTGGCCTGGGGGTGACGGCAGGGAACACAACACTGGAGGCTACACAGCTGTTCATGCAAATGTTGCTTCATGACCTTGTTTATTTGCTTGCATGTTTATTTGCTTGCATGTTTATTTGCTTGCAACAAATATCTGATTTGATAGTTATTGATATTTTACATTTTAATTATATTTGCTTCTTAAAGTCTATATTGTAACATGAAATTCATATTTCTGCTGAGGAGGATTCTTGTAAAATGTGTTTTTTTTTCTTTAAAAATAATGTTTTGAGCTAATTGCTTGTGCAAATCATAGATGGTTTTTATTACTTTGGGGTTTTTTTTGTTTTAATTTTCATCTGATAGGATTTGGACAACTAGAAGCCTTCTGGCCTAAATAGGAATTAAAGGTAAAATAAGCAAAGAACTTTCAAACAGCAAACATAAAAATAATTTGTTTTGGAAAATATGCCGTAAGTCAAATATTCCTGTAGGAATCTAGCTTTACGGATCGATCACATCCCTCGTTGTGATGGCGATGCAGTTTTTCCTCTTGTGAATATGTAACAGAAATGTCAGACTACTGAATCATTGGTGTACCATCTGGATATTATGCGTGCTGGCAGGAGTGGTGTTGTCAGGATGTATTAGGTGTGAAACAGGAATGTGCGCGATGCGAGGATTCATTCGCCGTAGGCGCTGGATCAGCGATCGGTGCTCTCTATACTGTTTTTGTTTTGAAAGGCCGAGCCCATCAACAACGTGGGCTGTACATGATTCACAACAAAGTAGACCGCATGGCAAAACAAGGGCGACTCGAACTCCAAAACACTGGCAGGGCCTCCATGAATGTTTTCAGGACCGCTTCTTAACATCTCTGTGAAAACGATGACTCACAGCAATGGTTTGACCACATCAGGCCCCTGGCCCCGACAGGTCCCCTCCGTCAGCCGGAGTCTGATCTTTAACACTGCCAGAAGTTCTGTTTTCCTCCCTATAAGAAGCATCGCCTAGTGATGTTCCAGTCAGGCTTTTTTAAGGTCCAGTATCAAGCCGTGAGTCCATGTCATTACTTTTAGCATGCTAGTACCAAATTAAAACGGAGGTAGTGGTTGTGAATCCTGACCAATAGAGCCTTCATTTTGGCCCCTAAATGTCAAAAATGAGAAAAACCCACCCTGACAGCTGCACAGCAACTAGCTGACCTCACTGTCTCACTTCCAAATGATGGTGCAGCATCACCTTGTTGATGAATAATGCATAAAATCCTATCCAAGTGTCCTACCCAAGCTTGTGGCTGGATCTGCCTTGATACCACAGAGTGACTGGACAGGATTCGACATGCTAACCTTTTAGTTTCCGGCCAATTTTTCATAATGAAATAATTGTATTTTACATAAATACATACATAAATAGTTTCTAAGTTTGCATATAATGCACATCATTATTCTATTATAAATAAAAAAACAGACATATCTAGGAATCACAAGTTTCTCCAAATGCCCTGAGGCTTTTGCAGGAGGTATTGTAATATACATGGGACAAAACTAAACATGATAACGAGGTTAAATTAATAGAATGTCCTATGATGTGATATTCATAATGCTGCTCCCCTATTTTTCTTTTTTTGGAAAGTCTCAGAGCTTTATTGTACTTGTTAGGCCTTAATTGCAGAGTATAATAAAAAAAATTGCGCTTTTAGACCTTTCAGGGTCTTGCACTCAATAGCGATGGACTCAGCTAATTGATTGAGGGCCTAAAACAAAAAATAATGAACTCATACAAAGTGAGAGAAGACTATAAAAGATATCCAAACACTTCCTGGTGGTAATTTTTCATGGTTTAAAAGATATTTAGGAATTGACAGTTAAGGACACCTCAATGTTATTTCCAAGGAGCTAAAGGACGAATCGACTGTCATGGGAATAGTAATCCACTGGCCCATCGTGCTGTTGCACAAACATCATTTAAATGACCATGGAAAGGTAAAATTTACTGTGATCTCATCCCAGAAGGCAGAAAAAGTATGTACCATGAAGTATTGTGTGGCAGCAATAATTTTTTCCAATGGTCACAAAATCCTGCAAGTAGATGTCGCACAATGAGTGAAGAAACCAAAGGAGAAAATAGTTTGGGTAATTTTTGTATACAAGACAATGATCCAAAACATTCTTTAAAATGATGCTCCAGAAACGAATGGTTTTAAAATGTGCATCACCATCCCCTAACTTGAATGTGTGATGTACAAATTGTTGAACATACAAGACAACCTCTGAATATTTCTAAACTTAAAGCATTTTGTAAGGACAAATGAGACAATAAGTTGTATCTCAGATAAAACATGATGTTTTAGATCATATATCCAGGGTTGCTGGCTGGATCTTCAGGGCCTGGATCAAGGAGCCACGGAATCCACTGCTGAACAATGTTTGTCTTAAACCATAACCCATATTTCTGCCTCACAGCCCAGATTAAATAAATGTCCAATATATTTAATTTGAGGAGTGCTACTAGCTGCAGCAAGTCAATCTGATTTGGCTCTTTAGTAAAACAAGATTATTGTTTAGCAGAGGCTGATAATTCTGTAAAAAATGAGGCTCGATTTTTTAAAGTAGCTGTTATTGACAGTATTTCTACTCTCAATGCGTTTGTCAGATATGGTCACATGGGTGGTGCACTGCATTTGAAATGTTGAACAGAGCTGAACTTCATGCAAATCAATCTACTCACTCAGGAGGCAGATGGTGTTTACACTGGGTGAGCAACTAGAGTTACCAGAGCAAATCCAAATCTGACCAACCTGTAGTGGTGTGAACTATTTCAGCATCTAGGAAAATATTAACACACCATTTGAACCTTCTGGTTATTTGAAGAAAACAATCATAACACAAGTATTGCCTTAGCATGGCTACATTTCAATCAGATTTTAAAAGCAATGCTATCTCAACACTCATATGATGCAAACTGAGGAGCATTCATGTCTGCTGTCGCTCTGGACCAGTGAAGATGCCCGATATTATGCCTGTGTAAAAAGGGATGTGTTTTTTTTTACATGAACCCCATTGTCTACTTTTGTAGATGACATTTATCTTGAAGCATAGTAGACCTGCCATACTGATGAGGACACGTTTTCTGTTGAAAATTAAGTGGCTCCCTTTGGAGTCATTTTTAGATAAAATCGTGTGATGTTGACTGATCATCTGCTTTCTTGGAGCGTACACACCATGAAGAAAACAAAGGGAAAAGCTTGCTTACTTACCTGTGCACCCTCAAAGAAAAAAAGGAAGAAGATCTACACAACAAAAGCCAGCTCTTCCCTGATTAAATTTCACATTTCTCCAGCCCGCTGCTCCGGGAAAGGAAGCACACATTAATAGACGGGCACTCCACGGGTGCTTTAAGTTCATCATTAACATCGTGACCCTGGCGCCACGTCACGGCTGCTCTTTTGCGTCTCCTCCTTGTTGCTTAAAGGACTTTTGTGGTCTCTTGGTCAGACTTAGGCTGCCAGTGTGACAGCGTGTCAGACTGGGAGAGCAGACCTCCGGCACCCGCCAAGGCTTCACCTCCCCGGCTCCTCAAAAGCAGCTAATTGGTCCCCAGATTAAAGCGAGACCATTGAACTGGACCATGCTTCTTATTAATTATGCCTCACCACCAAGTCTCAGGCTACGCTTTTCTTGTTCGCCTTTATCGTGCCCAAGCCCGTTTACCTGATATATATTTTATTTGGGAAGCGGGCCGGCCTCTTAAATGGTCCCTAGACTTTTCATCATTGTAACTTTGCCGGTTTTAATTACAAGATGTTATGGTGCCAGACGGGCGTCGCGGTGGTGCAGGGGTTAGCGCTGTCGCCTCACAGCAGGTTGTGCGCAGGGTCTTTCTGTGTGGAGTTTGCATGTTCTCCCCATGACCCGTGGGTTTCCTCCGGGAACTCCGGTTTCCTCCCACAGCTAATTGAACACACTAAATTTTCCCTAGGTGTGATTGTGAATGTGTGTGAGTGTGTTGCCCTGCAACGTTCTGGCGACTCTCCAGGTTGTACCCCGCCTTCGCCCGTAGTAACTGGGATAGGCTCCTGACCCCGAGTGCGGGATAAAGGGGTAGAAAATGGATGGATGGTGCCAGACTGGCAGCTGCAGAATTTTCAGTGTTTTTTTTTTCTTCCCAGGACTTCACTAGACGTTTTAGACTGACAGACATACAGGCTAGCTTTCAGCTTAGGTTTCCAAACCAGACAGCCATGTAACACAAAATGCTGCAAATTGATCTTGCATGAGATTGTGGTTAAAATGAAATGCACAATCGTACCAAGCCATTTGGACTTAGTGACAGGAGTGGACGATATTTAAATTATTTATAAGTTACAGCAGAAAAACTCACATGGTCCACTGCAGCTTGGCCCCCCTAGTCATTGAACTGCGTTCAGGGAAATCGTGATGATGAAATATATGATGAAATGAACATCACCTCTGTTCGAGAACTATTTCACTTCTTATTTTGAATCACAGGCATTCAGAAGATCCTGCTGAGATGTGGTTAAAGTTGTCGAACATGCAAAATGGACATTTGCGTAGCATAATAATAATATTGTTGTTGAGAAGCTTCAGACTGATGCAGAAAACAGAAGCATTATTGAATATAGCTATAGACGACTGTGGGAAACCAGAGAGCCCTAATGGGCAAAGATGACTTTGGTGTCACTGAGGATTAGGCATGTTATCTCAGGAACACTGCTGCACCCCTCATCACAAGCACTGGTACACAGAAGCTGTAAGGAAAACACTGAGGCTATGCTGCAGTATTAGAGTCCCATAGTGAATAATAGACTATGAAACCTAACCACATCATTTTATCCATTAAAATAACCTTCATTTTGACTTTAATTTCCAGGAAATTAAGGAAAAGCAAGTGCACAGTTTAGGTCTGATAAAAAAAATGAATTTTACCCATTCTTTTTCCATTTTCCCCCTTAAATAATTGAACCTTCTAAATTAATGCCTTATCCTCTTTGCAGGTGATCCGTTCACAAATGAATGGCCACTTTTTCAAATGAAGATTGTTTTTCAAATGATGTATTTTCAGGGGTACATTAATTTTAAGCACGTTGTGTTTTGTAGTGAATTCTATTAAATTTTTTAAAATCTAGTTCCGTTGCTCTGTCGCCCAGGCCAGGGCCAGATTCTGGGCTCGGTCTATAAATCACCACAGGCAGTAGCTGATATGTCATGCTTTCTGCTCCAAAAATGATCTCTGGAAAAAATACTCACTACTTTCACATGAAAAAAAAAAGTTAGAGCAAAGCATCCGTTGAGACGTGAAGTTGCTGTGTTTGGCCAAACACGTCTTGCTGTGTAAATGTTTACTAAAAGCACGTGGCAGATGTAAATGACTGTTTAAGTAGTAACTCAGCTGTATTTTAAACAGGTACAATGGCCAAAACCCCCAAGAGCTTGGCAGGGTGCATGCCAGAATGCAGACATTTATCACAGGCTCTTAACGGGCCGTCATTGCCAGCTCAGAATAGCTGCCATTCATCATGACTCACGACGCGGCACAGGGAGCGCCCAGCCCCGCCGCTCTCCCTCCACGGCCTCTGCAGAAGTCACACGCTGCACTGCTGATGCCTGAACACTCGCTCATCATAAGTCTGGTGGCTGTACCTGCCTCCTGCAGTGTCCACACACAACACACATGCACACACTCCCAACCAACAGCCATGTTGACAGACCACAGATCAAATCCAACCGGGTAAAAGACAGAACAATGAAGTTCAGCAGTTGGTTTGGCTTTGAAGATGGGGCTTAATAATGTGGCTTCACTAATACATCATCTGTAATGTGTTCAGAGGCTTCAGCTTGGTCTGTTTAAGCGTGATAGAGGGGATGCATGCATGTCCACATTCAGAAGTCAAATGTACCAGCATGTAAAACTGGTGCTCACCGTGTGCTGCAATCACAACATGTTTCCTATCACTGCATTAATGATTCACAATGCTGCCTTTATTTGTGGATGTGCCGTTATAGGGTCTGAGTGAGCATGCACACACGATTCGAGAATTTCTTTCATCAACACTCATCAACCTTGACTTTAATTAACTTTTTCTTGTCAACAGGATCCACAAAATGTAATTAAGTAACCTGAAAACAAAGTTGAGACACAGTTATGTGGACCTTAATAGAAAAAATCAACAAACACAATTCTTGTAAGTAAACTGAATATAAATAAAGTAAGTAAAGTGCACAACCTTCTAGTTCATTTTTTTGAGTGAAGGTTATGAAATAAAAGACATTAAAGTATGTTCCACCTGGTAAGTTTTCAGGTTAAAAAAATGTAGATCTTGACATTTGTTTTGTTTAACTGTTCCAATGTGGTCCTTGTATAAGAAAATAAATGTTACATCACACTGAGATTTCACATTATTTAAGCTGGAGGATAGTTTGAAAGACAAACGGTTTCTTTTTTTCCTGAACTGAAGGGTAGACATTATCTCTCTAAAAGTGATTCCCATGGGCTTTCACAAGTTCTCTGTGCAGTCGGTGTGGAGCGAATAATTGTAGAGGACTTCTTCGCAGTGGTGATAGGAACCTGGGGTCACAATGTCTGTAACACAAAAATGGCAATTATACTTGATCTCCAAAATGACCTGCGGGATAGAGCCAGATAAATATTCGCTTCCTGGAGAATAGTGGATACACAACACTCCTTTTAATGCTACAACTGTGAAGCAGTGGCAAATGATGCACTGCGTGCCTCATATTAAATCCCAAACAAATATTTACCAGTGGAAGCACTGTCTCTGGGGCCAGGTGGAGTATTAATCATTTTGTGGGTTTGTAGGTAAACATTGTGTATTTAGAAAGAAATATGCTGTGTAATCAGAGTTGCAGGTTAAGGCAGTGCGTCCAAACATGTTTAAAAGTATTACCGCAATAAATCTGATGCATTTTTCATTCGTAATGTTACGAACTTTTCTACAACTGCATGTTTCCCATCCAACTGCTCTGAATGACTTTGCCTGATTGAGTGAATTAGGACATTTTGGACTCTCCCTTTAAACAATACATTGTGGCCTGTGAATGTGTTTAAACATTCTACACATGTTTCTGTGTGATATTGTGCTTGTTGTGTCAACACAATAACTTTGTGACTTTCTGTTCCTCCTGTGTTAACCTTCCAGCTTTTTCAGCATTTCACCCGTGGCATGTAGAATGTGAATCTCCCCTGATTGCATCTACATGCTTAGCGGTACACATCTCCACCACCATTGCTGCTTTATTATATATGTGCAGACCCATCCTGCTTTTAATGATGAACATTAACCCTGTCTTTCCCTAATGGACCGTTCCTCCTATCTGGACACTCACGTATCTGGATAAAAGTCCATTTTGGATCTTCACCAGCAAATCAGACCTGTCATTGCTTCTTCTGCAGGCACCCATCAACACAACTACAACCATGTGGGTCTCAGTAGCCCTACTCGAACACCCAAAAATGGTAAGAATCGCTGTACCCACATCCCATACCGCAGAAACCGAGTGAAGCATGTCTTTCAGCATATTGTTTTTCTGTAGTGTCTTGTTGTTTTGTGATCGTCTGTCTCCTACCCAAATGGTTTTTTGAGCAGGCCAGTGGTGCTGTCCATCTTCCATAGTGTCAGCTGCGGGAAAGCACAGTGAACCTTGATTTGAGTTAATGTTGTGTGGAGGACACAGAGCGCTCTGCAGGCCGGCGAGGTGCTTGGAATTCAAATACCTGGCCATTTTACCGGTCCGCAGCTAACAATCCAGAGACCTTCCGTGATATCGTACCCCTCAGAATCAAAATTCAGGACGTCCTGTTCTCAGCAGAAGTACAGAATACAAAATTGCAACCTTGTATATGCATTCAGCCTGACAGCTCCAGGGTCTAAGGGTGAAGTTACTCCGGTTATTCAAAAAACATAACAGACTCCAATATAGTTTCAATGACCTTCATTTGGAATTAGCATAATGCTAGTGAAACAGAGCTTAATAGAAAGGCCAATTTCTGTGCAGTTTTTGCCACTTAGTGTTCTTATATGGATTTTTAATGGCTTTGTAGTCTTATCTTTCATCAGTACAGCATTTCTGCGTTTAAAAGTCATTCGTATTTTTCATAGCTTGGCTTTTTCTGATGACTCAATTAATCAGGAAAATTATCGGATGTGTCACTCAGTAGAGACACAGTCTTAAAAGGATAGTTCACCCTAAAATGAAAGTCTGATGTTTATTTGCTTACCCCCAGGGCATTCAAGTCGAAGGTGACTTTGTTTCCTCAGCAGAACACAAACGCAGA
>JBBKCR010000101.1:26692636-26702833 GCA_037577295.1 Ladigesia roloffi
AAAGCTAATAATCTGCGTTTGTGTTCTGCTGAGGAAACAAAGTCACCTTCGACTTGGATGCCCTGGTGGTAAGCAAAAAAACATCAAATTTTCATTTTGAGGTGAACTATCCCTTTAATCTGGGTTGAGGTCAGGAATCTTTGAATACCTTATTTTATACCCTGGGTTACATTCAGGGGACAGGAAAGGACCTTTCCCAAGCTGTTGCCACAAGTTTGGAAAAGTAGAATTTACTGAAATTTTATACTGTAGCATAAACATGAGCCTTATCTTAGAATAAAGAGACCTAACCCAAAATAAATGCCCAGACCATTTCTAAGCACACCTCTTTAGAGCTGGCTTTGGGTATTCTTGTAGGGAGGGTTCTACAGGCATCTACCAAACACAGATTCCTACATAGACTGCCGGAGAGTGAATTGTGATTGATCACTTCAGATAACATGGTGGTGTCCTTTACACTACTAATATTGCTCATCGCTTTTGTATGTTTGTGTGCAAATGCTTTGCTCGGTAATTAAACCTTTTTTGTTTGTTTTTGAACTATGTGATCGAGTAAAGAACTGCCAGTTTTCAAACTCAAGCATTTGGATTGTTGTCCACATATTTTGGTCAAATATTTCACACAAATATGAATGTGCTTAATCTCAACTGCTATCGACAGGAAGGATTTTGAACTTGCACAGCTGCTCGGTAAAATTGAGGATGAACAAAGTTTGGGAACACAGCTTCAGAAGAAAATTAAGGAGCTCCAGGTAATCTCTTGTAAAAAAGGACAGAATGGAGTTAATGACACAAAAAAGACCTTCATACTCATAATACCCTTTAAACAGGCCCGCATTGAGGAACTGGAAGAGGAGATTGAAACTGAACGTGCTGCACGGTCCAAAGTAGAGAAGCAAAGGTCTGATCTCTCCAGGGAACTTGAGGAGATCAGTGAGAGGCTTGAAGAGGCCGGTGGTGCCACTGCTGCTCAAGTTGAAATAAACAAGAAACGAGAGGCAGATTTTCAGAAGCTGCGGAGAGACCTGGAAGAGTCCACCCTGCACCACGAAGCCACCACTGCTGCCCTTCGCAAAAAGCATGCAGACACTACTGTGGAACTAGGAGAACAGATTGACAACCTTCAGCGCATTAAACAGAAACTTGAGAAAGAGAAGAGCGAATATAAAATGGAGATTGATGACCTAGTCACCAACATGGAGGCCTTGGCTAAGTCAAAGGTAACACACATTTCTCAGGGGTTATTTTTATTAGAACCTAACTAATAATTGTTGTGTGGAAACCCCCACAAATTCCCAGAAACCGCAAATTGTTTTTTCTGTTGCACTATATAACATTTTTCATGCATTTTACATTTTGTTATAATTATATACAGTATGATATAATGTAAAGGCAGCTAAATTTCCATTTACAATACAACTGTTTTTACTGTATTTATCTGCTAATATCTTGGAGAACTGGAATGATAAAATAAGACTTTTTCTACGTCTAAATAAAGAAACGGAATCAGGAAGATACGGTGTTGCTGATTCATTCAAAGGTTACAGCCGTGACCCGTGGGAGCTCCCTCCGGCCTTGATGCTTTCTTACTCTATTGGGCTCTGTATATAGTTCTTTATGGACCTCCTCCTATGGTATCCTACAGATACCACCTAATATAAACTCTATTACCCAATTTGCTTTACCGCAACCTCTTGGCAACTCCAGCCTCGACACATGCATGTCCAGTCTGGCCATGATGGCCATCTTACTCAGTGAAGCATTGCTCCATCTTCACTTCCATTCTGAACACCTGTAACTTCAGCGTCATTTTACACAATAAAGTATTCATATGTAGTTTTTATAATAAGCCATTTTCTCCAAACTGAGGCCTTCGGGGGGTTTCCACCTCCCTTCCAGGCCTTAGAGGGACAGTTTAGTGAGACTTAACTGTATTGTACAGACATTGGTTAGGTTTATACTTAATTGTGGAGGATTTTTACATATAATTATCCCAAGTAAATTACTCTCAATTAGTAAAATATAAAATTAGGGGTAACATTAGTATTTACATTCTAGCTCTGCGGGACACAGCAGTTTAATGTAAACTGTTCAGTATGGGTATGGGTTTTAAAGTGTAATATATAAAGCTTTAAAGTGAAATTAAAGTGCTTTATGAGCGTATTTGGGGGTTTATACTATGTAAATAGGCATTTCAGGCAATTTATACCACATCAAAAATTTGCGCTTTTTCCCAATTTGCAGATGCTCTTCCATGAATTTTGGGGGGTTTACTCTATGTAATAATGACAAATATCGAAACAGTACATGACACTGGTGCCGGTTCTTTGTAGGCCAATTATGAGAAAATCTGCCGTGCCCTAGAAGATCAACTGGCCGAATACAAGGACAAGCATGAGGAGAACAGTCGTCAGCTAAACGACATGAGTGCCCAAAGAGCCAGACTTCAAACTGAGAATGGTACGTGTTCAGACAGTTTATCATCCTAAAACAAGTCAATCATGGGTTAATTTCAAAACTGTACCACTCTGTCCTACAGGAGAATTTTCTCGTCAGCTGGAAGAGAAAGAGTCCTTGATCTCTCAGATGGCCAGAGCCAAGCAGGCTTTTACTCAGCAGATTGAAGACCTCAAAAGACAAGTAGAAGAGGAAATGAAGGTGTTGCTTAAATATAGGCAGCAAGAACTATTCAAAAATCAGAATCAAGGATGCAACATCCTATTTGTGGCCTTCCTTGAATGTTGGAAAAGCATTTATTAGCATGGCTCTTCCTGGGAGGGTAGAATGTCCTTTTCTTGACCCGTATCACTCAGTGTGATGCTGACTAAATGAAGCATCTATTCACTGAATGGACATTTAGTGTTCTCCTCCAAGCATGTTGAGTTATATATTAATGTTGAGTTAGAATCTGTTCTATGAGCACAACAGAGTGGTTGATACTATTTGTGGTGACCAATCTGTGGTATGCAAGCCATATGGTGCATACCCAGTGAGGTTAGAGGTACATCAACAAAGGTATGCATTTCTGTTTAAATTTGTTCTGTTTAAATATGCTCATTTTCATCATTTGCATAAAACTCTGAGTTATTCTGCGTTATTGTCTCTCGATCTCATCACACACTCAAGATACTCTGCTTTCAGTTATTTTTGAATGGACTTTAAATGGTAATGAAAGGAAAGTACTATACAAAGCATTACAGATATCACATGACTGTTCTCCTTAAGTTTTATCATAATAATTTACAGATGATTTCTATTTGTTCTCATTTGAATTTGTATTGTTGTGAATCATTAAGGCTAAAAATGCTCTGGCGCACGCCCTGCACTCCTCTCGCCATGATGGTGAGCTGCTCCGAGAGCAGTATGAGGAAGAGCAGGAGGCCAAGTCTGAACTTCAGAGAGGAATGTCAAAAGCCAACACTGAAGTGGCTCAGTGGAGAACCAAATACGAAACCGATGCCATTCAGCGCACTGAGGAGCTGGAGGAGGCCAAGTACAGAACATCACCCATGGAAAAGTCTTTGCAGTAAGATACACACTGCTGTACATGAAGTACTTACATTTATTTTGTTATCAGGAAAAAACTAGCCCAGCGCTTACAAGACGCAGAGGAATCCATTGAGGCTGTGAATGCAAAATGTTCCTCCCTTGAGAAGACCAAGCAGAGGCTGCAAGGTGAGGTCGAGGATTTGATGGTGGATTTGGAGCGAGCAAATGCACAAGCGACCAACCTTGATAAAAAGCAAAGGAACTTTGACAAGGTAAAGCACTGTGAGAACATCAACACTGAACAATGCACTTCGAAATCAAATGAGACTTTTTTTTAAGCCAAAGCAATTGTTTCAGGTCCTAGCTGAGTGGAGGCAAAAGTATGAAGAAGGTCAAGCTGAGTTAGAGGGGGCTCTGAAAGAGTCTCGTGCACTCAGCACAGAGGTTTTCAAATTGAAAAATTCTTATGAAGAGGTGTTGGATCAGCTAGAGACGTTCAGACGAGAGAACAAGAACCTGCAGCGTAAGTTCCTCTGATTCAGTGGCTCACGTATTCAGCCTTATTTTCCAGTCCATAATAAACAACTGTGTGGTCCTAGAGGAAATATCTGATCTCACCGAGCACCTTGGGGAAAATGGTAAAGTGATCCATGAACTGGAGAAAGCAAAGAAGCAGGTTGACATGGAAAAATTGGAAACTCAGACTGCTCTAGAAGAAGCTGAGGTGAGACAAATGAAGATCGATGTGTTCGTAATTTTGTCTTTGCCCATTAATTAGTTGTGTTTCCTCCACAGGCCTCTTTAGAGCATGAGGAATCGAAGATTCTTCGCGTTCAGCTCGAACTAACCCAAGTGAAGTCTGAGGTGGACAGAAAGCTCGCTGAGAAGGATGAGGAGATGGAACAGATCAAACTGAACAACCAACGCATGATTGAATCCATACAGTCGACCCTGGAGGCTGAGATCAGAAGCAGGAACGATGCCCTGAGAATTAAAAAGAAGATGGAAGGAGATCTCAACGAAATGGAGGTTCAACTGAGTCATGCAAACCGACAGGCTGCTGAGGCCCAGAAACAACTGAGAAATGTTCAAGGCCATTTGAAGGTAGAGCTAAAGTGAAGGCCTGATACCATAATTTGTAGGCAGAGGTTAGAAAATGTTAACACTTAGGACATGAGCGGCATCTGAGCCAAAATTAAAGTGATTGGTGAGTCGTGATCATATGACACAACAGTTGTTTAAAGTTCCCCTGGTTTGATGCTTGAAGTGTCAAGTTGGGCCGGGGCGATGAATTGAAATTGTATCGAAATCTTGATGTGAATATACGCAACTTCTAAATCGCCTTACAGCACG
The DNA here is from genome assembly GCA_037577295.1 of Ladigesia roloffi. NCBI lineage: Eukaryota > Metazoa > Chordata > Actinopteri > Characiformes > Alestidae > Ladigesia > Ladigesia roloffi. Next base: position 26,697,479 of record JBBKCR010000101.1, read on the forward strand.
ACTTTTTGCACGCTCCTGACTTTTCTGTGCTATTAGAACCAATCACACTGCAGCTTGCCTAAACAGATTGTGAGAGCTGGAGAGAACAGGAGACTGAACAGGAGAATTAACCACTAACACTAAGCATGGACCATTTTCACGAAAATCGAAAGTATGTGATCATTATAAAAAGCCTGAGATCAGATAAAATTGAGCAGAGTTTGTACACAACTTATCTAACAAATTAGAGAACTAGGGCTCATTGGAAAATAGTCGTGGAGCGCTGTCTGAATGTGAAGTTTGACAGGGACTTCTGCTTGCCCTGCGGAGTAATGCTGCTCTGAATGTCAGTGCAAACGGACCGTAGAGCCGGTTCTCCGCAGAGGAGAGCTTCGCCGGGCACATTCGATTGCCCGGAAGTTTGCCAGAATCGGTGCTTGCCCCGCAGAGCTGTGGCGTATGGAGCGCAGATGATCCTGTGCGGCTAGCTCCACTCCCTTGGGGAGTAGTGCTTCATGCTTGGAAAGGTCTGGAAAGATCTGGAAAGGTCTCTTGGACTCCAATCTGAGTCTGAAGTTTGACAGTGATTGGTGCTTTCCCCGGCAAGCAATGCTGTACGAAATGTCCACAGGACCGCTGCGCCGATTTACCGCTGAGGAGAGCTTTGCTACCAGTCACGTTCCAAAGGTCTGGGGGAGCTGAGGGTCCCTGTAAAATTCCGATACGCAACAAGAACAGGAGGTCGCTGCTTGCGCAACTTTTTAATACCAAAAGCAAAAAGCAGCTGAAAAGCAAAATATGACCAGTTATTTGAAAAAATGAAAAATAATACAAAATCAGGGGTGGGTGTAATGCTTGTGGTGAGCACACTTAGAAATCATCGATTCTTATTGTCCTGTTACAAGATAGTAGCTTGAAAACACTGGAAATCCATAGCCACAAGTCTTAGGAACATATGTTCCAAAATCGTTCTCAAAATAAAAATAATGAGCTTATGAGAAAAGTTCTGTGCTAGATGGGGACCTTGCCCTCCCTCTTATTTTCCAGCTGAGAGACCAGACTCGGGCCTGTTCGATTCCTAAAAAGCTCCTCTACTTGTTTGTTGTGCACTTGAAAGTCTAAAACACTAATTGTGTGTCAAAATCGGGATTAAAATCAAAATCGCAATATTGTTAAAGAACATTATGATGGGTTTCTTTTTTCCATATTGCCCAGCCCTAGAGTAAAGACGTAATTCTGAGCTGTGTTTGGGGTTCCTATATCACACAGAACCAAGGTTATTATCATCTAAAATCATGTAATAATAAAAGCCACTACTGTGCTTTTAAAAATACCATCCCACACAAATGACCATAAACAACAAAAATGTCCATATTTCTTTTTTTGTATTGCTTCAGAACAACTAAGACCAAGTTTCCACCCCAGCGTGGGTGGACAAAACCCACGGAGAGAAGGGGGCTGAGTGAAAGCACAGCTAATGTCAAACATTTTAGAGGGCAAAACTGTTTTTAGACAGTTTCACACCATTTTAATTTGATGATTAATTTGTAGAGGTTATGGAATTAAATAATCGTTTGTACAGTAACTGATATATTAACAGCCATATGTACAGCAAGCCAGAGCAGAAGAAAGTTATCGATCATTCTTCTGCTTCATTTTTGCAGGTGACCATCTGGCTGGTGGACTCGTTTCCGTTTCGGATTCTGTATTCAGGAGTTTTTGTTCTTGTTTTCAGTTTAAGATTTGCTGGGTCCTACATGTATTTGTCTTTCATTTTCCTGCACAATTATCAAATTCTTGCTTTCAACCGTAGTATTTCTTGTTGGATGCTGTGTTCTAGGATACGACCGTTCACTTGGATGAGGCCATCAGGGCTCAGGAGGACCTGAAGGAGCAGGTGGGGATGGTGGAGAGGAAGAATGCTCTGATCCAGGCGGAGATCGAAGAGCTCAGAGCTGCTCTGGAGCAGGCGGAGAGAGGTCGCAAAATGGCCGAGCAGGAGCTGGTGGATGCCAGTGAGCGTGTGGGCCTCCTGCACTCCCAGGTCAAGATAAATTTGTTTTCAGAATCAGAATTTTATTGATCCTGGCGGAAATTGCTTACGCTACGGTTTCAAGACAGACAGATACAGAAAAAAAATTATACAAAATTATCTAGATGTAAATAAAGTATAAATAACAACTTTGTTGACAAAGTAAATGCTTTGTTATATGCAGAAATGCTGGATAGTTGCTAGACTTAGTGGCAGTATCCAGCAGTAATAGCAGACATAGGTAACCACTACTCAAAAACCTGTTTAAACCGAGTTCAGGCCAGTGTATAAGTCTTACGTCAGCCACAGTATTAACTGTTAGGGTCCTTCACTTTATCTTCTCTCTTTTCTTTCACCTTACTAAGGCCACTGCTGCATGACTAACCATTTCACACAGCTGTTTTTTATTCTTTGTTAATAAAAACGATCACCACACTTTAGAACACCAGTCTCCTCAATGCCAAAAAGAAGCTAGAATGCGATGTAAATCAGCTCCAAGGAGAGGCTGAAGACGCCATCCAAGAGGCGCGGAACGCTGAAGAAAAAGCAAAGAAGGCCATCACTGACGTGAGTTCCTATATATTTATCTCAAGCAATCCAACTTCTTTAAATTACTCAACTATGGCGTTTGACCTTGTGTGCTTTTAGAGGCTTAACACAACAAATGCGTGGCTTGGGAATCAGATCTGGTACGAATTTTCTTGGAGAAGCTGCCAAAAACAGCAGGTCCGAGACAGAAGGAGAATCATTATCAGAGATCCGACTCCAAGCGAGCAAAAACAAGGAAGAGAGCTTAATCCTTTTCGTATATCCCCTCATTCTTTCCACACTATCAAAACATTTTGTTCTCTCTTGACTCGCTGTTTTATTGTGGGCTATTTTTAAATCTGGAGTATATGTTCTCACTTTTTTCTCCCACCATCCAACTTTGTTTCCTCGCGCTATCTTTTGAGCTTTTCACACGCTCTCCCTCCATTTTCTCTGTTTAAAAGGATAGTTCCCCCCAAAATAAAAATTTGATGTTTATTTGCTTACCCTCAGGGCATCCAAGACGAAGGTGACTTTGTTTCCTCAGCAGAACACAAACGCAGATTATTAGCTTTAGCCGTAGCAGACGACCCTCTCGAGCTAGGATACGCAAACGCCAGAATCTCTGTTCTCTGTGTAAATGAGTGACGTATTCGGGCAACAGATCACTTACAGCGTTTATCTGCGTTTGTGTTCTGCTGAGGAAACAAAGTCACCGTCGACTTGGATGCCCTGGGGGTAGGCAAATAAACATCAAATTTTCATTTTGGGGTGAACTATCCCTTTAAACATTTTTTAAAGACTTTTTTATAATTGAAAATATAAAAACTCGTTTCTATTGTGCATGTGAAGGAGATATGGCTCTGTTGCTTAGCATGTCTTGGCCAAACAAGCAGCAGGGCTGGCGGCATTATGAAAGCTGGCTAATCATTTCAAAGTAAAGCCTGATCAGTCTGCTGCCCCTAATGACTAACTCTCATGGCTACTGCCGCTCAAAAACTCTGGCAGGCCAGCAGCTTGGAGAGAAAAAGTGCTACAGATTGATTAAAACTCAGAAGACACCAGGAAAACCGCACTGAATCCTTCTTCTCACACAACATGCAATTAAGCTTACAAACAGTCACTAATAGTCGCCATCTAGAAACCTTTAAGCTATTGTTTTACTGTATTCTAGGCCTCTATGAGACAGAAGTGCATTGTTTTATGTGAGAACATACTATTTGATTGTCTTAAACGAAGGTGCTGAATAGGTTTGGTGTTTGTGATGCCATAGAAGAATCACTTGTGGTTAAAGTTTGTGTTTTCTATTTCAAGTAACGATGCCACAAGGTGTATTTACTTTCAATATATTATCACATTGGTGAAGCCAATTGTACAGAAAATAACTCTTGATATCTCTTAACAAGGGGGGTTATGTGGTACTAAAAAAGGGTTTATTGCTTTTGCAATTTGTGGGAGTGTGTCTGTGTGAAATGTGTCTCTATTGTTTTATTCACTAGTGGCCACACCTTATTCAAAATTACTCTCAAAAATGTCTGGAGACAACAGTAAAATATGTATTTGCAATAATACAAACAGTATAAATAGTTGAATATCCTTTAAATAGTTAAAATATACAACACTCTTACATTACTTCACAATTGCAACAATTACAATAGTGATATTAAGAGCTCAGTATGTGTTTTTGTGACTCTAGTTCATCCCATCAGAAAGTGAATCAGGAGTGAAGCTAATGGAATACAGCACATAGAAAAGCTGCTCTACAAACAATACTGCATTAATGGAACACATATGGAGGCATTCTTTATTTTTTGCCTAGCTCACACTGCAAAAAGTATAGCAGCCTGAAAATTGGTGTCTTATTTTTCCCATGGCTGTATAGCAGAACCTTTTTTCTTGCCATACAAAACCATATAAAAGGGTTTGATAAACAGCCATATACTGCAGGAGATCTTCATTAAACTAGGCAAAGAACTATTGAGACAGATTCTTTGATAGTCTTATGTGTGACAATTGCTTTAGCCCTGGAACCCTTAAAAAACCTCTTTTGCATGCAGTTCTCCACCATGCATACTGTTCTTGTCAATTTTCATACATAAATGCAGGCTGCTATGATGGCAGAAGAGCTGAAGAAAGAGCAGGACACTAGCAGCCACCTGGAGAGGATGAAGAAGAACCTGGAGGCTTCGGTTAAGGACCTACAACACCGCCTGGATGAGGCTGAAAGCCTGGCCATGAAGGGAGGAAAGAAACAGCTTCAGAAACTGGAGGCCAGGGTACAAAGCTCTGCTTTTTAAGAAGGGCAAAGGAGAGCTAGGTGTTTTCACATCACTACAAAAGCATAACGGTTAAGTTACAGAAGCTCCCCCCCCCCTTCTTTGTCTCTAGGTCCGCGAACTGGAGAATGAACTTGACGCTGAACAAAAGCGAGGGACAGACGCTGTTAAAAGTGTTCGCAAATACGAGCGCAGAATTAAAGAGCTCACCTATCAGGTTGGAAGAGAATTTGAAGAAATCACACTCTTCTTAAATACTGTTTGGGTATACCGTGCATTTTTTTTTAGGATTTTCTACCCACATTAGTCATATCCAGTTCCACCCACTAGCTAGGACTCCCCAACCCGCTATACCAGCGTCTCTGGGAGGGTGCTGTTTTCTCCAAATCACATAAAACCAGCCTCTGCCATGAAACATTATTAGGCAGCTTAAAGCGATAGTTCACCCAAAAATGAAAATTTAATGTTTATTTGCTTACCCCCAGGGCATCCAAGTCGAGGGTGACTTTGTTTCCTCAGCAGAACACAAACGCAGATTAT
>JBBKCR010000101.1:26779320-26790640 GCA_037577295.1 Ladigesia roloffi
GTGACGTATTCACGCAACAGATCACTTACAGCGTTTGCATAACCTACACCAAAGAGCATACACAGGGGGCTCGAGACGGTCGTCTTTCAGAGGTAAAAAATTATACAAAGAAACAAAGTCACCATCGACTTGGATGCCCTGGGGGTAAGCAAACAAACATTCGATTTTTTTATTTTGGGGTGAACTATCCCTTTAAGTACATTGTACAAAGATCTTTGAAAATGGCTCAATCACAAAAGACGAAGGCACTATATGTCCACAATATAATATTTGTGATACAAACAGCCCATACATGTAGATGTATATTCACAAATGGCATTTCATCGAACAATTTTCTTGTAAATTCCTCTTTAGTATTACATTTGAATTGTACAACTCTACTTTAAACCAATTAGGGATGAATGTCCTTTGTTTTGCCATAAAAAATAAATACAGTTTGGTGTTTATGACACTGATTATCCACGTCACATTTCACCAATATACAAAGCAGTCATTTCTGAATATACTGGCCTTTTTGCGAAAATTGTTCAAGAAAGTTGATGCTGGCCTGCCCTTCTTCTGAACATATTTATACATCATCAGAGTACAAGCATCAAACGACCTCCACATTTATGTCGCCGAACATGTAGAAATTCACATCTCAAGGTACAACATGTTTACATCTCGGAGCAAGCACAAGCGTATGCCCTGAGCATTCAATGAAAGAGCCAGAAGCAAGAAGAGGACGTTAAAATTCACTGTCCTCCAGAATTTCTTCCATGGTTTCTCCCAAAGTCATTTCTCCATCGCTGCTGGACAGGCTCTTCCTAGTGTAGAACTCGAGGCCTGTGCATCGGGCGCAGGACACCTCCTCCGCTGCCGACTGGACGGTTACCTGCGTCAGCTGGGCCTGCGTGGGCACGTGACTGCCTTCCTCGTACGAATCGCTGTGGTTGGTGGGATGCCTTTGTCCCTTCTGTGATTTCTTCCATAAGTGTTTGGGGTGCATGCCAGCGAAGCAGTTGTGAACCTCAAAGTGGTTGGCAAAGAGATACACCTGCCACCTGTTCTTCAGCTCGGCTTGGACCTGGAGACACAACATTCCAAAAGAGCAGATGTATTTGAATCCAGGACTGATTAACTAAAACTGCCATTACCAAGAATACAGATAACACGAACAAGGTCCAATGAAATATTGGAAATAACCCATTTTTCCACTAATAGGCTCTATGGCCTTTCCTCTTGGAGTACGAGGAGGAACCCATACTAACAGATCTGGTGTAGAGCCAGTAAGGAAATTTCTCATGGTGAATATGATCATTTCTATACTACAACCATTAGCCAGCAAGGAGGCTTGGAAGAAGCATTAAGACACAGCTCCCTTTGTTATTCATCATGCATCCAGTGTGCAAATCCAGCTACACACATAATGCCATTTGCAATTTGGACAAGATCGATCCATTTCTACGCCTCAGTGCTGTAAAATGCAAGCCGTTGGCTGATTTCATGCAAAACGTGGCGATTATAGGTTTTCCCCGAACAAATTCCACAAAATATTTCTTTAATTATTACATTAATTATTCCCATTGTTACAAAACTAATGAGAAGCAGGCAGTCACTTGATAAGAGTCACAAGATTACATGAAAGCAGCAGGAATACAGATCAAGAAGCACAGACAAATGAACACATTTATCTCCAGTCCTACACACCAATGGACCAAAACTGAACAACAATGCGGTAAAAAACGAGACTTCTCATTGTAGACAGGGCTCGTTATTAATTTGTGCTGATTGGATACATATTTTCATCCATACACAATGACAGTACAAAGCCAAAAGACAATGTGTGTAAATGTGAGGTGCATATTTTATTATTTCAAGGCCATTATCATAACGGGCGCCTAATGAGGTCTGGTTATTATTTGAGTGTACAGTTTTACATTGTAGCAACATTGTACAAATGTGTCAGCTGCCTCTGCTCTATTCATCATGGTTCACCTTCTGTAAATTATCCTCAACACTGCAACAACACTGACAAGATAGGGGCGGTGCTGGGGTCCTTCAACATGTCATGGTTTCTACTGGGTTGAAGGTGGACCAGTGGTCAGAAACAGGCCACTGATCTACAGTCTCAAACTGTACACCAGTACATTTAAGAATCCCGATGAATGTCTCAAAAAGTTGAATGTATTATAAAAAAAATAGCACGTTGCTAAATTAACACAAAGAAATATAAGTAAATATAAATAAAATGTATTCCAAAGACTTACCTCCCCATTGGCAAAGCAGTACAGCACAGCAACCAGAAAGCCCTTATGTAACAAAACAATAAGATTAGGCCAATTACAGTCAAAAAGGACAGACAACTCATTTTGGGTAAACTAATATAACCATCAGTTACCTGGAATGAGCTCAGGGTTAGATTGATGAAGTTTCGCGCATATCTGGGACTCCCCTCGATAGTTTCATCTACTATTATTGTGAACACAATCTCATGGATCCCGAGCAGTGGGATCAGCACCAGTGTTGCTCGGGCTAAACTGCATGAATGCAGGGGGGGAAAGAATGCAATTCTATGAAATCTGGGATTATATCAGTACTGGCTTCTGTTATAGCAAAAACAATATCGTACCTGTATCTGTAGTCCATAAACTTCACCTGGTCAGCTTTTAACTTTGACAGCAGAAGTTTTATAATTTTGAGAAATATACAAAAAATGACCTGAAAAACAAAGCTGCTTCAGTATGTATTGTTTGACCCCATGAACTGTGTTTAACTGATATTTGGGTCATGACTACTGAATATAAATGGGGTTCTTTTGTGACAACTCATGACTAGAAAGAAACACATGATGGCACGTGGGAAAGCATCACAGAGCTGCCAGGACTGCCATGAAATCGTCATTATAGTGTGAGAATTGTAATGCCACACAATTCTAGAAGTTAAAGTTTCAAATATAAAACACAGTATAGACCAGTTTTAGGAATATTCTTTTTTTTTCATGAGCATTTTTGGGCTTTATAAGTAGAAGAAACCTTGGGATTTCATGATTAACACCACTTTTAAGCCTGTTCATTAGAGTTTTCCATATTATGCCATCTGTTATTCTTCTCCAAAACCTGGTCCCAGTTTTTCCAAAGTAATCCACTAGGATTCTGGGTAACGGATTGGATCAAATCTTGAAAATGTGTTTTTCAAAAGAAAAAACAGATTACATAAACGGATTAGATCAAGTAATCCAATTTTGGTTTGGATCCAGATCAAACCTTTAGTTTGGATTTTTTAAGAACTTTTTTGTTTGATTATGTTCACTTTGATCCAAAAAATCTGGATTAAACTGATCCCAATCCAAGGGTGGGCTCAGCGTGGATTTCATGCCCAATATGTAATGAAAACTTTAAACATGTATCAAATAGTACTATATTTGGATCATGCAGTATCTTACAAGATATCCTATTTATTCATAAGGTTTTAATTGTATTGTTTTGTTCATCTGTCCGGCTACAGTGATTAGGTAGGCTTTAACGTACTCAGCCTTTCAGTATAGGCCTACAGCAAAGTAGAAAGTGTTTGGCCTCATAAAATAATCCCACAAACAGGTGTCAAAATTGACCAAAGACAATATGGACTGGACCCAAGGCCTATAAATGAAGAACAATGTTCACTGTAGTAAAGCAACAGAACCATGTACTCAAGAAGCTGTAACTTCACTGCTGCTGAAACCAGTGCACTACTGTTCGGTGCCAATATGGAACAATAGTGGGAAGTTTTAATTCCGCTAAGGATACCAACAAAAAAGAAAAATGATGTTTGGATTTTAATCACAGAAAATGTGAGTGACTTTGGGGGGAGGGAGGAGGACCACAGACCAAATCAAACTGCGGTGAAAGAATCTTAAGGCCAGGGCAACAAAGGACCATGCTCAAGCCAAAAACCCCAAAACAGGCAACAAGCCCTTTATGAGGGGAGATTACACAGATGTGTTCCTCCACACCATTGGAGGAGAGAAGTCGCAGCTCTCCAGGGTATTCAAGGTGTTGTAGGGGATGGCGAGCCTTGGATTGAGGAGCAGGAGGAGAATTTGCCAGTTCCTCCTGAGACTGATGCAGAGAGTGTATTTATATTGAATCTCAGCTCCGTTCCTGAGTAGGAAGCTGGATCCTCATTGGTTGAGCCAGTGGTAGTTGCCACAGGATCTCAGATGAAAATCTTGAAGCGCCCTTCATCAAACAAAGATGATGATTACAAGCAGAGGGGATCCCTGGGTCTGTTGGAGCCCGAGCAGCTCTCGTTCGCCATCTAGTGGCTTGGGGGCCCCAAGCAGCTGCTTGCCTTGCCTGCTGACAAGATGCGCCTCTAATTACAAGGCACTTTTGCAAGAGACTGAAAGGGCAGAAGCACAGCTTCGTTTGGCAGAGGAACAACTGACACTGACCAAACTACAGCAAACCAAGGCCAGACTTGAGATCCGCCTCCTGAAGGCTATGCTCAGACAAGCTGGTCTCTCCATATCAGATAAGGAAATCTGAAATTATTGTGGAGTATTTGACATTAAGTCTTTATTTTTTTTATTCAATACATCTATATTTGAAACTTGTTATAAATATCCTCAGTGTTTGTGGTGTTGGTCTCAGATGAGCGGACTGCTGGAAGAGGATGGGGTGGGGTTTTTCTTGTTTTTATTTTTTTTAAATAAAAATAAACTTATATTTACCCCACTCTGGCTATTCTACTTGTTGCTCTTTACATATCTATAGTTCTCCATTGTGATTTCCTATCCTGTTTGATCACTGGATATCCAGATTTGGTCATCCTATCCGGATCAGATTGATCCAATCCGATGTTGCTTTGAAAAACTGGCTCAAATATAAGCTGGATTACTTGATCACGGATCACAATAAAAAGGATTACTAAATCCGGATCAATTTGATCCAGATTAAACCTTTTGAAAAACCGGGGCCTGCTGTATCAAAAATGGAAATACAGAATTTTAGGATGAAACTTCAATTAGTATAAAACGAGCTTCTGTTTTAAACCTATAAAAGCATGTTTTAAAGTTTACTTTGTATTTGTTTAATGGAACTGTGCGATTATATGTCCTCAAAAACAATGGGGCATCTACTGAAATAGTGTCTATCAGTCCTGAACTAAACAATATGTCATGTAATGCTCACCAAAACTGACAGTGTGATTGGAGCTCTGATAATCCACCAGATCCACCTGTTGGTAATGAACCAGCAGCTTGGGGAAAAAATACAGACCATAAGTATTTTGAGAGCACAAAACCCTTAAAGCACCAATTAAAGTCGGATTCAATAGGACAACTTGTCCATTTTCATTCGAACAAAATAATGGGGGAAACAGTCCTGCTCTCTAATACTATTAAACTACGTGGACTTACCCTTTATTTTCATATAGAATTTTAGCCACTGTCCAAGGGACCACGAACAAAAGTGGTGTTCCTAAAATAAAACAAAGACAGTACCTTTAATGAATAATAACAAATTGCTTATAAAGAAAATTTCCTTATAAAAGGAAAAACAATTATGGAAGAAATGAGCATCAAGAGAAAGTACTCATTACAGGTCCAGCATAAATCATACTGACAGCCATTTAACAAGTGCCACTTGAGGTAAATGGATCAGAAACAGGCCTACCCCATCCTACCAGCATGTATCTCTTCAGAAGCCTCCGTTTGGTCAACACTGCAGTGAAGAGCAGCGTGTGGAGAAATATCGCCTCCACCAGCAGCCAGAAGTAATTGCATCCTACAAAATACTGCATGGACACCTTGGAGGCCTTGCAGATCAAGGACATCTGGGGAAGGGACAGTTTTTATTAATTACTCCTATGCATGATTCCTATAATTATGTATTTTACATTACCTGGACATATTCACTTTTTCATAGAATGCAGTAATCTCCATTAAAGATTTTGCTAATACCAATATTAATACTGATACCGCTTATAGATAATGATACGAATGACTGCTCACCCTGATTTGGGACAAAATGTAGAAATCAAATGGGGAGATATAAAAAGATTCAACAGCTTATCATTACTATTTGGAGAAATAAGAAATAACAAGATAAACTGTTTCCTGAGTTTCCTGTTTATATGACGAGGGAGGAGCAATAGCAACAAATGTCTGGCAGAAATGTGCAGAGAATTGCTCCCATCCTTCTCACTGATCCAATCCAGCATCAACCACTTGAAAACTCCAGCTGCGTTAGAACGCTTTTATGCTGCATAAATATCAATAGCAGCACAGTTTGTCCAGGTTATAGGAATTTCAGTATTGACCAGTCAGGAGATAGTTTAGTAGCAGTTCTTGATACTCATCCATATTTCTCCACTGCAGCTACGTATGTGTATGATTTTCATGTTAAAATTTAAACATCTACATATGGCCTTAGGTTACACCACTGATTACAACAGAAAAATGCAAAAAACAGAAAAAGTGATGTAGTACTGTTGAATCTGTATAGCTGTTCCAGCCGTTTTCGTCCTCAGGCCAGCTGGAGTACATGATGTGTAATAGGATTTCTTTGGTAATGACTGCAATTGCTCTAAACATGAACGACACAAAGAGGTTCATGTGGATGTAGTTCCTCGTACAGTGAAGCTTCCTGAAAATAAAATAAAAAAACAAAGATCAATCATTGCATGCCTTGTCTGTGATGAATATGATTAACATGCTTAGTCTGTGATCAATATAAAAGGTAGATCAGATAACTGGAGCCAGCAGCAAACTCCAGAAAGACTAATGACAGGTCAGGATAGAGGCGACAGAGTGTATGACCAATTGCAAGAGAGAACAAGATCAAGTCAGAAGAGGTTGCTTGGAAATAACATCAAAGGCTAAAGGTAAATGTAATCATATAATCACAGTTTGTTTGATAGAAAACACTGAGCCAAATTATAGGCAGTTACAGATGGTGGTTCACAATAATGGGTAATATGTACATTTTTTTTAATTGTCTTCTTCAAACAGCTTTAACAACATGCCTTACAACATTAAATGGAGTTGGGCCCAGAACAGAACCTTGAGGAACTCACCTCAAAAGGCCCATGATGATCACAGCCAGAGAAAGCGAAGTAAAGGAGAGAGAGTAGCCAACGATGGAAAGAATCCTCAGCACTGTCTGCCGAAATAGCTCATCTTCCTGTGTTACAGTAACAAGCCACACACACGTTTTGACGGCTGATATATGGATGAAAACGTAATTTGTGCTGAAACAGAGCCAAAGTGTACCTCATTTTCGAAAAAGTGAGAGTGTTCACATTCGGACTGATTTTGCCATGCCGTAGTGGAGTTGTCTTTTGTCTTCCAGGTCCCATTGGCCGTGCATATCCTATACACTTTTCCTGAGGAACCTGAACGAGAGAGGTTTGGGATGGAATTACAAAAAATTTTGAATTTATAATGTAACTTTCCCTAATGTGTTTTTCAAAGCCTGTTTAAATTAGGTCACTTGTCAAAGATGATGATTTCAACTGTGACTGATTGCTACTTGTTGGCCTTTTCAAGAGAGTGAAAAGAGCATCATGATATCAATGATTCACCATCGGGCTCTGAGGTCATTGCCTAGTCACATGACTTTTTTTGACCTATGAAAATCCTCTGCAGAGCAGTCATGAGTCACTCTGTCCTGACAGCAGTGGCCACAAGGACAGGGTATGAAAACAAACAAAACAAACCCCTGTAGCAGAAACGATCTTGAGCTCTCAGAGCCGTTTATATATAAAAAGGATAAAAGATGTCACCGGAAAGCAGATAGGGTGGTGTACCTTCCTTGATCCATGGTAAATATGGAGGGCAGGGTACTGACACGATCCCAGGAGATGAATGTGGCCAACAGACAAAAAAGTCCAATGTCCCATTGCAGTATATTCCTGAAAAAAACAAATATTTACTGGATTTTTTGCCCTCATGCTGTAGGCTAAATGAACTGCCCAGATGAAATATATGGACTGTCACATTTTGTTTCGCTCACCAGTTACAGTGTGGAGTGTGGATGCCAGGGTTCTTGTACAGTTTTCTCGGTATTCAGCATGTTCATACATCAAATCATGGAACGTGGAACCTGAGGCCTTGGAAAATACAGTCCAAACAAAGGAATAATCGACTCCAAGAATCCTGTGTTTTTAAAACACTGAACACACACATCCCTGTACAGTTGATACATTAAGCAAACAAACTGGTTTGGAAATGGTTTTCAACCACTTTTGATCACAAGATGGCAGTATTTAAAGATATTTGCTTCAAGAGACATTACAGAGGCTTGGCCACACTGTTGAAGCAACTGTAGAATATTTTTAAACATTTATTTAAAATAAAATGTAAAGAAGTATGACAACAGGTATTTCTAAAGCATTGTTTATTAGCAAACCTTTATGTTCAAACTAATTAATCTCCCTTTTTATGTAAATGATTTTGAGAGATAGCACTGCGAAGATAACGCTGGAAAATACATTAGAGCTGGAACTGCAGAATCCTGTTTGTTGGAACAGTGTTAAGAGCACCTGAACCTAACGTTTGCTGCCTCCTTCCAACCTAGCAACCATTTGCTCACACCTTAGCCATTCGCCAAATATTTGCCAGAGGAGGTCTATGAAAAAATGTTAATTATACAATTGAATAAGGAAGAGCTGGGGTTTGTCAGTAAAATAGCATATATACAGATGTTTACAGGGTTTATTATCTGTTCAGTTCCATGATAGAACAATCATATTGTATAAAAACAATTTTTTTAAACTATGATTAGCTATACACTGCACTTTATTTTAAAAGTGGATTTTCTAAATTAATATTCAGAACAATTCAACTTTAATATGGATGTCCAGCTGTAAAAGTATATTAGTTCTGCACTTTACATAAATCAATCGAGATTTATTTTTTCCTCCCGCAACTGTTTTATGTGCTTTAAAAATTACTTTTAGGAAGAACGTTAAAGCAACGTAAAAGCAAAATTACACCTGCACTCAACCTGCCACAAACAAAATGAATCTGTGCAACGCATGTCATTTTTTTAATATGATGTCCTAGTCGTATTTATCAAAACCCAGAAACCCAAGTAAAAAAATCACCCCAGTGCTCCTGACCAGGCGTACGATCGCTGTCAGCAAGATCTTGTAACACCAGTTACATTGACATTTTATGATAAATGGATCCCTATCAGTATCCTGCCGCACTCTAGAGAAACATTCTGAAACTCACGCTCTGCATGGTGTGGAGTGTGTGATGGGTATTAAAACTTACCCCTGTGTTAGAGAGCAGCAGGAGGAAAGCAGAAAGCAGCATGGTGCCCCTGCCTGCCAGCCTTCTCACTGGCTGAGGGGAGAAGACTGGGAATATGGGTCACTGCTCACCTTCCTACAAGGCTAACAGTGCACCACAACGGACCACTACATCCCTGAAGCCCTCAACCTGCCCCCCAGTCTTCCCTAATGGAGCCTCCTGAGGAAACCACTCCAAACTTGCTGCCAGTTTATCAAGACTTGGCTCCAATATCCTTGATGTCAGCACTGCCCAGCACAAGTATGCTTGTTCAATAATGAAAGTCTGGTGAGTGGGGCGGATGTTCTTCTAGTGTATTCTCTTCAGCCACCCAGTCTCCAAATGCGAATGTCTGTGTTTCTTTACTCACTGACTGCTCCCCTCATGGCCCTCCCCGACCAATCAAGATGAGGCAAGAGGCCAACCTTCGACGAGTAACTTTGTAGTTGCTGGGGAATTGCCCTGACTAAAAAAAAAAAAAAAAAAAAAACCTGCACCGTAAACTCAATCACCCACCTGAAGCCCACACATCAAGTCTAAATGATATTTCTGGAGGGGCTATTTGGTTAACTGACTGTAGGGTTGCACTCAGATGTTATGAGTGCCATACTCATAACTACCAATACCTAGCACAGGCGTATGTGCTTTATGTGTGCAAGAAATACACTCTGAATCCCGACAGAAACCTCTTACTGAATACTGGGTAGTACAAGCTTAACATGACAGTTCATCATTTGCTGAAGCACAGCCAAGAAAGTACAACGCAACTTTTCCACATTCCCAGACTGTTTGTTCTATCTAGGTATATTCCAAACCCTGAAATGACTGAATTATCACTCTAAAATACATACGGAGATGGTTAACTATGTGAAAAGTTATGACGCATGTAAAAAAACAGAGCTTTATTACCTCCTACAACATCAAAAGCTGTAGATCTGAGCTGGTAAGAGTAACACTGGACAGTTGCAAACACTAGAAATGCACACTGGACTCCACTCAGGCTGACATTAGCATGATTGCATTAGAATCAACGCAGGCCATTTGTCCAATAAAACAAATAAAACCTCCCAGACGCCTCTTCTCTGCATCACCAGAGACAACTGTCCTTTAGTCTAGAGTGTTTTGGGGATGTTCTTCCAGTTGGCACACCAGCTGGATCATAAGAGCAATGACAAAACATTAATACATTGTACATAACCATTTGGCTAATTAGCTCATTGGTGCATTACAGCCTTTTTGTTTTTTTATTTGCCAGTCATCAGAAAACTCGATTTAGAGAGACATGAGGCCGTGTAGTAATGAAATAAATGGAAAGGTGATTAGCTTGAAAAGTTGTACAGTAATTTCCCATTAGAAACCTTTTAACTCTGTATGTGTTCTTCTGTTTATGGCATGTTAATTTAACCATAATACAGTGAGAGCTGCACAAACATTAAGATATCAGCTTTTAGCCTTGCGCACCTTTACCAGGTGGCGCATTCCCACTCGTTATGGTTTTATTTCATTCCTGGAAGTGAGCTAAAGCACATGCTGTACATGAAAGTTCCACAGAGTAACAATAATATGCCACTGGACCAGAGGAAGTTTGGTTTTACATTGCAGGACATTGCAAAAAAAATCTTATTTCTCTTTTCATATGTTTTTAAACTAGCTGTGGTTCGTAATGATATCTTTTTCTTTTGTACATGTTAAGATGTTTAAGCGTAGACATAGGTATTGTTTTAAGCCATTGTGGTTTGAAAAATTCATATATTGGATAGCCAGAAGGTTCTAAAGGTGCCTTAAAATGATAGTTCACCCTAAAATGAAAATTTGATGTTTATTTGCTTTCCCCAAAGCATCCAAGTCGAAGGTGAGATTTCTTCCTCAGCAGAACAAAAACGCAAATTATTATTTAGCCGTAGCAGTCTGGTAGTCATTTAATGGAAGTGGATGGGCGTCAGACCTTTCCAAGTACAAAAACATGCACAAAGAAATCGAAATTACACCCCGTGGCTCGTAACGACACATTGATGTCTTAAGACATGAAACGATCGTTTTTGTGAGAAACTGAACAGTATT
>JBBKCR010000101.1:26803317-26816350 GCA_037577295.1 Ladigesia roloffi
GACCTCTGCCATCATTTTAAGTGGGAGAACTTGCACAATCGGTGGCTGACTAAATACTTTTTTTCCCCACTGTATAACTGAATTGATCATGTGGAGGACTGACTGTAGCATTGCTCTGCTGAATGTGGTCTGCCTTTGTGGAGATCAGGGATTTTGCTGGCATGTGAAGAAGCCTAATCCGATTGTTGAGGGCCTTTTTGTTTCTCCTTTTTTTATTTATTTGTCTTTTTTTTTGTACAAAGTCCAAACCCTGGTGTTAGGACAGATGTTGTGCATTATTCACAGAAACAGTCTGAGAAGAAGAGGCATGGACAAAGACAGAGAGAAAACAATATAAATGGACAACAGCACACAAAGAGACATCACTGCAAAATGTTCAGTTTCTCAGGGTTTTTTATAGCTGAACTGAACAGATTTCACTTTGTTTTTAGGAACTGACAGTATTTCTCTTAATTTTCAAATAAAAATATTGTTCTTTAAAACATAATTTTAAAGGAAATTACATCAAAATTAGAGAAATGATGCAGTGTTAACAGAACTTGAATAATTTTAAGTAAACAAATATCTTGTTCCCTAAAAAAAGACAATAATTCCATTGGTCGTGGTAGTGTTTTACCATCCGACTGGTCTTATTGGGAAAAGAGGGTTGATTACAGCAGTGTTTTTATACTTTTCCCCATTAAATTAGATTTGATTCAGGTGATCACTGATCAGTACCTATAAATCAGAATGAGGAGCTAATGTAGGGATTTAACACACACTGGCATGGAATGGTTGTCACACTCAGAGATGCTGAGTTAAAAATAAATTCTAGGGATCTCTTTTTTTATTCTCCCAAGCTTTAGATTAGTACTTCATTTTAAGGAATGGTAGATTCCATTTATTTAGCTGTATTGTTGGTTCAGTTTGTTTTGTTTGGGGTCTGACAGTAATTATTGAAGGTTGCAGCACTAGTATATTGCCTGTGCCATGCAAACACAGTGTGCCACATAGATTGCTTTGCTACCGCAGAAGTCATTTAGATGCTGAACTTCAATTGACCTAATGTGTGGGATGAATAATCTCCTACCACACTGCTGCCTGGCTATTTCTGGCTCCTGGTGACTCTGATTGTCCTGACTCAAGGTCTGACTTGGTGGTGGTGCTGATTAAGTCTGCATTACCATCTGGTCGCAAGATTTACCTCCACTAAAATGTTCACGCACTGACCCCATTAAACAATGCCCCTGACCTGCACCAAAGCACTACCTGCAGTAGGCAACGCTGACAGTCTTCATTAATTACCACCTTTCCGTCAGCTCCCAAGTGGACTGCCACTGGGTTTCTCCCTGAATAATGAAGGAGCAGATTGATGTCTTTGAGACCTCAAAGACCTTAAGTATTCAGAGCACTTTGGTTAGAGGAGGTGGAGGTTTAGAGTATTTAATTATACAGTTGGAGAGCTTTCCTAATAAGCGTGTTTTAGAATTAGCTGGGTTTCAGTACATTCAGCAGACTGAAGATTGCTGTTGTTCAAAGTCCTCTACTGAGAGACCAGCTTGCTCCTTAAATGGTATAACACTGCCCCCTAATGGCAAGTCACAGTTATGTCTGCTTAGATCGCTTGGTGCTCACAGGAATGCAACGTCTACTGACCTTCTGTCTGGTTGTCTTTATATCACTGTAACAGCAGGGTCAGCTGGTGGCCTGGTGATTAGGGAGTTGCCTCTTTGATCAGTAGGATGTACGTTTGAATCCCACAACCTACCGTAGGCACCTCTGAGGTACCCTGAGCAAGGAACTGCAAAGAAAGAATTTCTTACTGTGCTGTGGTCAAGTAAAGTAAATAGACATTGCTCTATGTTTAGGTCTACTCAATGGTCTCTGGTGATTAAAATCAAGCACCTGGCCAAAAAATTTACCTAGTCGGTCATTTAAACGTAGCTCAGTCGTGGGATAACACATTTGCCATAGGTCTGTCTGTGAAAGTTCTGTCCTGTTAGATCCACTCTGGTCATCTGTCAGTGCTATTATGGTGAAATGGCAGCATCTAGAAGCAGTAGACCAAGCAACTCAGAGTGTGGCTGCTGTCTGCAGAAGTAAAAATTGCTTGTCCTCTGTTGCATCATTTACTCCGGCTTTTTCAAAGCAACATCAGAACAAGAACTGTGTGACAAGATGTTCATGAGTTCTGCAGAGCAGCTTCACAAGCCTAAGAGCACGCATAGTGGCAGTAGTAGAGTTTGGTGCAGGTGGGATAATGATCTGGGGCTGTTTTCCTGGGCTTGGTACTAGGCCACATTCTTCTTGTGTGGAATAATGTTAAGAGTACATTAGTACAAATACCATTTGGACAGTCATATAACTGCAAGGCGAAGGCCATTAACTGCAAGGTCTATAAAGACACGGACTGACGAGTGTCAAACATTTTGGATGAATTGTATGTGTCTGGGTGCCAGGGTTTTTTTCAACCAACCTCATTATCTGACCGCACAAATGCTCTTTTGATTGAAATGTTGGCAGAGTTTCCAGAATACAGTTGGCTGTCATATCCACAAAGGCAGGGGTAATCCCATCTTAATGTCAATATTTTCAGAATGGATGTCCAACAAATTCATAAAGGTAAAACAGTCAGATGTCCTAATACATTTGGCCATATAATGTAAATATTTAAGGTCTGTGAATAACACAGTTTGATCTACCAACACGTAGCTCGTGAGCTACCGGTAGCTCGACACCCCTCTCCAAGTAGCTCGCCGAGGGGTTAACAAATCTACATACATTTGAAAACCTGACCAGTCAAATTTTATTAGTCACTTGGAAAACCAACTTGCAGGTATGGCCAACCATATCCGCCCTTCTTACACCAAATCATTATTAGCCCATTAGTTGTCAATAAAACAGTTGCGCTGCTGTCAAGGTTGAGGAGTCAAAGGTGATGATTCAGATTTGGATTCAGATTCGGATTTGGATTCGGATTCAGATTTGGATTCGGATTCAGAATCAGATTAGGATTCAGATTCAGGTGATGGGGGATGGGCAGGAACCATGACCACGGCAGGTCGCCATACAAATAACAGACTGAAAATGTATTTTCATGATACAAAAATGAGTAGCTCTTTGGCATTTTCATTTAGTAAAACCAGCTCTCAGAGGTAAAAATGTTGGAGACCCTTGATCTAAGGTATTATGCTGGCAGATTATTTGCAGCTAACAAGTATATAAACGTCCAGTAGTTCACTTGAGTATGAAAGTAAAGATAAATGACATGGTGAATGGGGTAAATTACATACATTCGATTTTGCGCCGTCACTTTAAGATTTCTACCACACTATCCTTCTGTTTCCATTTTATTATTACGCTTTGGGGACCCAGTGAAAGGTGATTTGTTTGTGCAATTGCAGGCCTTCTAGGAATGGTGGCACACATGATGTACACAACAGCGTTCCAGCTGACAGTAAGCCTGGGCCCTGAGGACTGGAAACCCCAGAGCTGGGACTACAGCTGGTCTTACATGTAAGCTTCCCATGCCCTTCATTTGCCTGAAGTGCAGATATCTCTGCCTAATCAGAAGCAATGAATGTTCTTGTTTTGTGCAGCATCTTGTGGTCATTTCCATGCATTTTACCTTCACACAGCTTGGCCTGGGGTTCTTTCACTGCTTGCATGGCGTCCTCGGTGACCACCATCAACAGATACACGAAGACCATCCTGGAGTTCAAGCACAAGCGGAGGAACATCGAGAAGAACCTTAAGATCAAGCAGAAGCTGCTAGACTTGGACTCACCGGACCAGGTTTGGGACATGTACATCAGCTCGGTCCCCAGCACGGCCGAGGAGCTGCTGGACCTGTCCGGCTCGGCCCGCAAACTCTCCAACAACTCCGTCTTCCTGGACCTGAACGACATGCCCGAGCCGCAGGGGGAGGAGTACTGCTGACTGAACTCTCCCACCAGGAAAGCTGGGGGACCATCCCACCCACTGCCGCCCGGCACTGCCACATGCTCTTAATGAACTGAACCTGACCTCATATTACGCTGAGGGCTGTGACCAAGGAGAGCCTTTTATCTGGCTTCTCCACCAAGAAAACTGACCAAACTGGTTTTTATGTACCGTGCTGTAATGTTTCCTGAAGGTGACTGTGGTTATTTATTGATTTTATATTTATTACATATTGATATTATACGTTTCAGTAGAACCTCTAATTGGCTCTGACATTAGCATATTTTTGTTTTGTTTGTTTAAAGGTGATAAAGGGGATAAAGCTTTAAAAAATCCAAATATAATACTCTATTTGAAAATATTTTTGCCGTGGTGACGTCAAATCTCTAAAGTGATAAAGGATAAAAACATAAATTTGTAACTTTAATGTTTATTAAAGGCGAGTCATTTTGGATCATTTCTGTTGGTCCATTTATAATGGGGTGGTGTTCACACAATGTTAAAACATCATCTGCCAGTTTCAAAAAAATGGGGGCCAATGTATAAATATATGATATTGATGAAAAGCTAATGCGGGCGGCACGGTGGCGCAGGGGTTAGCGCTGTTGCCTCACAGCAAGAAGGTCCTGGGTTTGACTCCCGGGTCGGGCGCAGGGTCTTTCTGTGTGGAGTTTGCAGGTTCTCCCTGTGACTGTGTGGGTTTCCTCCGGGAACTCTGGTTTCCTCCCGCAGCCAAACACATGCATGATTGGGGACACACTAAAATTGCCTGTGAGTTTGTGGCCCTGCGATGTGCTGGTGACTGTCCAGGGTGTACCCTGCCTTCGCCTGTAGTAACTGGGATAGGCTCCAGTCCCCCCCTGACCCTGAGTGTGGGATGAATGGAAAGCTGATGCATAGTAAGTCTACAGAATAGTTATCAAAGAATATAGTTCTGATTTTTTTTTTTTGGTTTTTCAGAGTGAAAGTTAGCCTGTTTTTCTGTTATGTAAATAGACAAATGACATGCTGGAGTGCCTTTGCTTGAGCTGTTGATTTTGGTTGTGTTGGACCTTAGCATGCTGAATAACTCAATAGAGGTTTTTTTTACATTTTGTCCAGAATTTTAATGACATATGTAATTCATTGATGTAGTGCATCACATTTGTTCTCTTTATACAGGCATCAGACTAACATAGTGGCTATTTCATGCTATTTTGGACAAATTTTAACTTGTCCTCAGTAGAAAATGTGTCAATTTGGAAGATAAAATCTATGGTAGATAGAAAAGTAAGGGAATGCATTTGCACATTTGTATGTATTCAACAAGGTGCAATAATTTTATTGAAGTGTATAATCCAACTGTGAAATGATATATTTGTATATGAGGATACCAAGGTTATAAATACATGTGTGTGTCCATTTAAGCTCTCTATAGTCAAGTAAAGTCACTCAATTAATGAATTTAGGTTTGGATTGAGAGGAACTAAACTGGACTATAAAAGGACCAAGTGACAGTTTTATCCAGTTCATTTTTACTTGAATTTTTCCTCTGTGCTGTCTCTAATGTAACCTTATTTAGATGAACATTTTCAGTGGTCAGACTGCATAACATCTTTCGAATGGACCAAAAGGTTTCTTTGTTTGGTGCCACCAAAGCACATTTTTATGTTTACATTCCATCTTCCCCATTTGCAAGTTTAATTGTTTACATGATCATGTGCGATATTTGAGGAATGCATAAAGAACTAAACTTAGTGATTATGAACAACCCTATCATTTGTTTGTCTATGCTGGACTCGTAATTGTTCTGTATCATGGCTTTATTTTGTATTTATACGTATCATAAAGTTTTTTGCGTTATATTTTTTTGCACTGAATAGAACTGAGTGGCCACAAGGGGGCGCTGCAGTAGCATTTTTGCTATGAAGGACCGTTTCTTCGTTCACTGACAATACTGTTCTGTAAACCATTTGTACTTCTTTTTACTTGTTATTTATTTTATTTATATCAAAATAGAATATCATACATGTGACATCCCTTTTGACCACAGTGCTGTACATCTAAAGCTATGGATACTATTTAAAGCGCTTTGCAAAATCTGCCTAGAACACAAATAAATTAAGATCATTTGAGGCTCGGTTTTGCATGATCCCCTCTCCCTCAATGCAACAACATTCACACTCAGATGCTTACAAAAGGTTTTATTTTTTCCAAGTGTTCTGTTTTTCTTGTGTTTCCAACGTTTCATGGCGAATACAGCGGTCGTCGTTAGCTTTCCTTGGCTGTATTTAGAGACTAGTGCAAATTCATGCAGGAACAGAAAGGTCCCGGATTCAGCTGTAAATGATTTCAGGCTGCAAATGTAGTTTCCAATCCTACAGTATTTAACAACTTCACAAAAGGCTCCCTACTATGTCAGTGGTAGCCAATGGACTACCATGGCTGGAGGTTTCACTAAAATACAGCAGGATCCATTTGCTTTAAACTAAAACAACTGATAATTCAGAGGAGCTGAGCTCCTCTCTGATTGCGGTGAAAACCTGCAGCCACACCTGCCTCCCGTTCAATGTAGTACGTTAAATAAGTCATGAAAAAAGGTTTACTAAAGAAACTCCAGGTTTTACACCAAAATAATGCACTATATGCCTAACAGAGACCCACTTTATATGTTGCCATATGTTGCATGCTACGTATTGGGACAGAAAGTGCATGGGTGAAGTAATTTTTTCACCACGTTCGTGAGAAGTAGTTTGAGATGTAGCCCGAGCCGAGTCGCTCTTTTAAAGGGAATGAAGTAATTTATTTATAGCTTCACTCAGTGTCACTTAGGCTTCCAAATCTTATTGGATTCTGACAATCATCTAAAAAAATAGCATGTCCTGCTCTTAATGATGTTCCTTATCAATATTAAAATCTGAAAAGAAACTGCGTTATAAAAATGGCTATTTGACCAAACTCCCATCCCATGGATTAAACCTTTCCAGTCATACCACAGCCATCGCTCAGTCTGGCACAGGGGAGCCCAACTCTGGTTTTAGGGGCCAAATTTTGTTGCCTTCTCTGCTCAAACACAAACGGGTTCAACTCACCTGTTAATTGCCAGGTTTAGTGTGTGTGTTTGAGGAGAGGAACTACTGAACATCACTGAACACCAGCCTTCCTGTACCAGAACTGGACACCCCTCGGTCTCACACATGGAACAGTCCAGTTCTTGGCCACTTCTATGGAAAGCAGCAGCTTCCACTGGCTAGTCCCCAAATCAATCATGGGTTCAATTGCATCACATCAAAAACATTCCATAGCACCTCGTTTTGGGTCACAGTCCTCTAGTACAGCCTCATTTACAGTATTTTACATAATATAGCAACATAAATCCTACTATAACATCCTCATGGCCAGTCATTTAAATTTCTCTCCAGTGTCAGTAGTTCAAATGTACTTGAATCAGCAGTTCCATTATGCAGCAATAAAGCCAGCGGGTGCGAGGCCCTCATTCAGCTGATGAATTCCATGACTTTATTTGAGCATCAACAAATGCAGATTTGATTACTTTTCATCACAGTGCATCATATTTAGCATCTCCCTGTAAATCACTCCAGTGATGGTCAATGGCGCGCATTTCATAAAGGCTAATAGTCTTTCCACTGTTCGAGTCCTATCAATCTCAAGATCCGGGCCGAGTCGATGTGCCTTGAAAGCACTATAGATAACTAACTGCATCAAATATTTACTCAGGAGAGCTGCGGCGCACTCCCTCCCATTAAGAGTTAGTGCCATCTGCAGCTTGGCGTGGCATGAGAGGGATTTTTTGAGTTCCTTATCTTTTGCACGGGTTCACAAAAACACGTTCTTTATTGCCACCCGAAGTCCATGCCAGCCATTTGGTAGAACTTCAGATTATGGGGGTGGTAGAAGTCCCTCAGTTTCTGAATGACCGCAGGGGTGACGTGGACATGGGTCCGGCCTTTGGTCTTGCCCAGGCAGTGAGGCTTGCTGCTGCCCTCGGGCTTTTTGAGGCAGGGGAAGCCCTTGGTCTTGTTGAAGTAGAAGTGTTTGTCTGTGATGATGCGCTGCAGCCCCAGGAAGTCCTGCACGCGGCCCAGCTCTCCGGCCGGGTCGCTGATGAGCCGCTCGCCGTGGACAAAGTGGATCTGCGAGAGCGGGAAGTAGGCCAGCCATCGCTCCAGGTGCCTGGCGTACATGCCGATGTAGAGCGGGCTCCAGAGAGCGTCGATCTGGCCCGCGGTCCGGTTCTTAAAGGTCAGGCTCTCGAAGCTGGGCACGTCTGGCGTCTTGGAGACGATCTGGGTGTAGTCCGAGATAGCCCGGGTGATGGGGTCCCGGACCACCACGATCAGCTTCACGTCCCGGGACATGGCGTGGATACGAGCTGGAGTCTCAGGGGTCACGAAGTATCTGGGTGTCTTCTCCATCACAATCTGGCCATCCAGCGCCCGTGGCATCATGCTCCTGAATCACAAACAGAGATTTAATTGATTTTTAGACTTTATATGCAGCCCCATACACATTTGTTGTACTGTATCTCACACAAACCAAAATGTGATGCTTTATTTTTAGTTTTATTTTACTATTTACTTCACCCTCTATCAGAGCGGAGCATAATCTATCCCGGGGTGAAACAAAACAATCTGAATTTTAAACATAAAACTCATTTTTTTATTTATAAAAATACAACAATATAACAACAAAGTGAGATGTATCCAGGATAAACCTCCACTGAGTCTCCTAAAGTCACCAAAAGAAGGACACACATTACCATCCCCATTTAAATAAAGAAATTTCATCTTTCACCCAAAATACACAAGCTTTTGCCCCACTGCCTCTTACAGAAAGTATTTTTCTAGGGAAGCAGAATGTAAAGTAACTTATCGAACATATAAATAATTAATTTAGTATAGCATAGAATAGTGTTGTAAAGTATATGCATCAGTAATAACTCTAAACCCCAGTTAGAATCAGGACAGAAACCAGCCGTAGACTTAAATCTTCTCCACTCTTCATCAATCCAGATTCCCCTCCAGGCCCTGAGATCTGTTTTCCTTAAGAGTTACTTTTGCCAAGGCGCTATTGATCAGCTAAATCACATCTGGCCTCCAGCATATGCATTAGTGGTGGAGATCAGGGTGGCAGAAACAGAGCTAATGAGGTGGCAGGGCTTTTGTCCTCCAGCAGATCAGCGGAGGGCTTTGGGGCTGCTCGTGTCACTTATTGGCTGCAAATGAGGAGGCAGGCGGCTCTGCATTACTCTAAGCTCTTCTCTGTAAGTGCCTCAGCGATGCTGCTGCTTGTGCAGATGTGCGAGCTGCATCAATCAAGGGAGGGTTACTGCCATACAAGGCAAAACAAATGGAACGCATGTGCTTGTGTCTTCCTCTTCAGTCTCTCTCACCAGCAGATGGGACTCATTTAGTTTAAGTGCCTCCAAGGCTCACAGGACTTAATGGACCTACTGCATCCCACCTGCCTCTGAGAATGACCACACCTAACTTGCACCTAACTTAAGAAACTTCATCTTTTAAAAAACCACTCAAAAATTGCACCTGATAACAATAAGAGAAACACATTAAGTTTAATGAGTCTAACAAGGTGATATACGTTATAGTGAACTACTTTCACTGGTTTATTGTTTATTAATCATTGAGTGCAAAAGACAGCTGGTTTTGCTTAACAGCTAAAAAAACAAAAAAAAAAAAAAAATGTTTAACCTGAATTAATTGAAATTATTCATTTTATCTGAAAATCGATTTCAGAGGCAGTGACTGTCCTGGAGTACCGGTGTTCAGCAGAATTCTGGCATCATCCCGTTCTATACACTTGATTCAATACATCTATTCTGCACAAAATTATGCAGAAAATACTAATAATGGAAATGGATTTATAAAAAATTTATATTAAGGGTGGGGCAATATAAGTATGCTATTATTATTAGGGATGCACCGATACTGATACCGGTATCTGGTATCGGACTCGATACCGCATTTTCTAAAGTACTCGTACTCGTTAAAAGTCCCTTGATACCGGGGACCGATACCACGGTCTGAGAAATGTCTGTGTTTGGGCGGCGTGTAAGGGGTTATTAAATCATTTTTTATTCTGTAATATTGTTGCATACAACATGCTTTTCATTTTAAATAAATGTTCTTAAATTCAAACTAGTCCCTTGTTTTTTGTTAAATTTTATGACTAAAGCTGTTACCTGTACATTAAGTACTTTTTATTAAGTACTCGGTATCAGTATCGGCGAGTACTAAATTGCAAGTACTTGTACTCGTTTTCCAAAAAAGTGGTATCGGTGCATCCCTAATTATTATCATGATAAAATACACTTTTCTGAGGGGTCAGGTGCCATCAGTACCTCTAGAACACTAAACAACTACATGTATCATAGAAATATATTGCATATAAGCCTTTATCAATTTCTTACATTTTTGCCTCCTACTTTTTGCAATATATTTTTTTAAACATTCAATTTACAAACATTTAATTCAGGTTATATTGCGCCATCTTGGGTTCCCTTACCACTGTAAAAGGTACGAGGTTAGTCAAATGTGTAAGATGCGATATTAGAGGCAGTAAAAAAATGAGTCAATACTCCAAAGTCAGATGTATAGGGCCACTGAGCCACTGAGGACAGACCATCTGATGCTTCTGGTGTCCTCTAGTAACATACAGTCTCCTTTCTTTGTGCCAACGTCCCTGTAGCACAATCTCTTATCAATACAGCAGCCCAGACCCCCATCAATTCCTCGGCCACGCTGCATTATCAATGACTTCATCTGGGAAAGCACTTAACCTAAAGACTTCCCTGTTTACCTACGTCTATAATGGGGCCAGCAAGTCTATTAGAGCTGCCCATTAATTATTCACTGGCTTCTATTGAGGTGACCTATTCGTACTTTCAGTTGACCCCTCCTCCACCCCCAACTGGCGAAGATACAAAGAATTAATTCTAAAAAGACTTTTAAATGATAAAATTGGTTCATTGGTTTATTGTTTATTAATCATGAGGGTTCATTGAGTGCAAAGGACATCTGATTTTGCTTAACAGCTAAAAAAAACAAGAAATAGACCTAAAAATAGAAACTAGAAGGTTTCGACAGGCCAGCGATATGTGCAGGGCATGAAAGTGCATGGGAGTGTAGGACATGGCTTGCAAGTGTGCGGTGATCTGCTTACGCTGAATAGAGAAAATCTGAGCTAACAAGAGACAAGATGCCAATCAAAAGGTGAAGTCCATTTGCAGTCTGCCTTACATTAGCCTGGGAGACAAAAGTCACTGATGCAGAATAGATTACAGAGCACAAGCCCTTCAATAGCATGACGGAGCTCATATAAAAGCCTAAAAGAGTTCTAAAAAAGGAAAGTGCGGAGTGCCCTAAGGTCTATACGCTGTGGATGAAATGTTTGTGTAAGCCAGATACTCCACTTAGGCCTCATAGTCTTCTCCTCCCGCGCCGTTGGCTGCCCCGTGCAGCGTGATCCACGCGTCCTTGCTTAACGTGCCATTGTAAATATATACGAGAAAGCTGTTTTTGGTGAATGTACAGGGTAATTACATTTCTGGTGGCTGATTCTCCCAAATTGGCCCTGGCAATCCCTATCTCTGGGGATTAGTAATGCTTTGTTGGTTAAATATCGGCAGAATGTTAACAGTTTTTCAAACCACTCTAAGCAATATGTATTCTCTCTGCGAGCTCTGAAGCTTCTCCATTGTTTACCAGGCTGCTTTGTGCTGAGCAATATCCCAGCAGCCCAGAGGAGCCGACGGATAGGTTCCTCCTAATTGAGGCTGCGTTTTGGCCGGGTCTCTCAGAGGTATACTGAATAAACCAAATGGTGCCCTGGGTATTGATCATGATGGGGGTATGGTAATGTGGGCCTCAGCTGGTACGAGGGTGGCAGGTGGAGTGTGTAGATGGGCCACTCCACAGCCTCATCAGCAGCTTGCTGCGCACAAACAGATGTGAGGCAATTACCCCGTCTTCTGTTCAGGCATCACCTACTGCTGGGGATGTGATACGAATTTAACTCGCTTTTTGGGAATTTTTTTTTAGC
The DNA here is from genome assembly GCA_037577295.1 of Ladigesia roloffi. Taxonomy (NCBI): domain Eukaryota; kingdom Metazoa; phylum Chordata; class Actinopteri; order Characiformes; family Alestidae; genus Ladigesia; species Ladigesia roloffi. The sequence goes on from JBBKCR010000101.1 coordinate 26,815,297, forward strand.
CTCTTTTTTTCTTTGAGCAAAACAAAACACAAAATCTTTCATTACAATAAAATGAAAGCAATAGATGCCAAGCTTGATCCAGGAAATATGTGTGGTTTGACACCTAACATACTGTAAATACAGGAGTTTAATGTATTTACCTTTAAGTCTAAGCCCTGATACTGAGCTATGATCTTTGGGTACTGTGACATGTGTAAAAACCCCTGACTACAGCGTGTCCTACACGACTTCTACATCTTATACCAGTCCTCTTCAAGTCAAGTCATTCGAGAGATGAAAGTGAAGGCTGCTACATTGTACTGTGGATGAGTGTGCCGTATGGCGGGTTAGCTCCTAGCATTAGGAAAAATCTCACAGTCCTCAGTGTAGAGTTAGCATATGCATCCAGTCAGACAATGGAGCGGCAGTGATGGGAGAGTGCGGTGTGTGTGTGTGTGTGTGTGTGTGTGTGTGTGTGTGTGTGTTTGGACCCACTCATCCATTTCTTTGCATGGTGGCCATTAAAAGCCCAGTCAATTGTAACTGTGCCCTGTCCACTTCCCGTAGACATCCATCATAGAGGGGGCCAGGACAAGGCCCCCCCAGCACTCACCCCCACACTCCCCTGAGGCACCTAATGAGAGCTGAATTACAAACCAAGTGTCTAGGCCTTATGGTGATTTCATAAACTACAGTATATTCCGGCTACCCAACACACCTGACCCCCACATCTACTCAGATTCACGGCCAAAATTTCAGCCTCATTTGCATATTAAAACATCTGAATTTGTGAAGGTATAACATTAAAGGGATAGTTCACCCCAAAATTTTAATTTGATGTTTATTTGCTTACCCCCAGGGCATCTTTCAGAGGTAAAAAAATGATATAAATACTGTTCAGTTTCTCACAAAAAAAAAAAAATCATGTCTTAAGACATCAAAGTGTCGTCACGAGCCACAGGGGTGTAATCTGGACGTGTCTGTGCATGTTTTTTTACTTTTGAAAAGTCTGACGCCCATCCACTTCCATTAAATGACTACCAGACTGCTACGGCTAAAGCTAATAATCTGCGTT
>JBBKCR010000101.1:26879100-26893795 GCA_037577295.1 Ladigesia roloffi
CACCTTCGACTTGGATGCCCTGGGGGTAAGCAAATAAACATCAGATTTTCATTTTGGGGTGAACTATCGCTTTAAGCTTATTTTATTTTCTTTGTGCCCCAATAAATGTGTGAAAAAAAAAAAAATCTTATATTTTACCAAAATTGTGGCTAATAAGGTTGGACCGGAGACCTGCAATTTCTAGCTCTTTTTAAATTGCCCATTACCCTTGTTTGTTTCTTCCTAATACAAAAATAACCCTTCGCCCTTTAATAAGTGTATTAACATTTAAAGGCTTTAGCTTCTTGCTATGAAAAATCGTCGTTTCTCTCTGAGATGCATTCTTCAAAGTTGCCTGTTCAAATGCTTGTGTGTGTCACTCTCAAAGGGTTGAGCAGAGCTTTGAAAGGGCACGGTTTGACTTTGATAGCCGTGCATCAATGAGTGAAAGTTGAAAGGTTGTCGTCCATCAGCCTTTTTTTATGTTCTTTAAAAGCAGGCTAAATGTCTTGAAAACCCTGAGCAGCCCTCAGACAGGGCTATTGGATGGTGATGTGGTGGATGATATTGGTCGTTCTTACCTTTTTTCTTTTTCATTCTTCAGTGGAAGAAGTACTGGTTTGTTCTGACCGACCACAGCCTGCGATACTACAAGGATTCAATCGCTGAGGAGGTAATTTTAGTTTTTTATCCCATAGAACTTGCATTTCATGTAAGTTTGCCTTCAGTGCCTTTTATTTCAGACTGCATATGTTATCACTTTGAATGTTCCTCTTGATTGTGATAAAACAATATTGAATGCGGTTCCTTCTATTAACAGGCATCTGATCTGGATGGGGAAATTGACCTCAGTACATGCTATAATGTAACAGAATACCAAGCGCAACGAAACTACGGCTTCCAGATTCATGTAAGTAGACCTTTAATGCAGATTGGGCATACTAGTTTTACTTTAATTGCAGTAGTTTAGCCATTAATTTAGTGATGTCATTTTTGTGTATATCTGTGAGGAATTACCTCAAAATAACCACCGAGCACCCTATAGGCTTGTGGTTAATATTTGCATCATACATTGTTATAACCAGATGATTATCGTTAGCCCATGTTTACCATACCTAAGCTACTACTACTGGAAAATACAAAACAAAGCCTAATTCACTTGTTTAGATGTATTAAGTGGGTGTTAGGAGAACGAGTACTCAAACTTAAAACATTGCCTGTTTCTCTTATAGACTAGTTTGGGATTTTATGATTTCTTCGTATTTCATTTCTTCAGTCACTGGTATGAAAATGTGATTTTTAGATGTATTCAGTGCTTTTAAAAAATAACTTGCGAATGGTTTGAAATGCCGTGTAAATCGTATTATTCTTATTGCCGTGTTATTTCTTTCCAGACCCAGGAGGGATTGCACACACTCTCTGCCATGACAGCAGGAATACGGCGCAACTGGATTCAGGCTGTCATGAAAAATTGTCGACCCTCCACTGCCCCAGATGTTGCTAGGTGAGAATCATTTCCTGACAGGGTTTCTAATGGGGCTGTGAGTCCTTCCCTCTCATACTTACATGTGTATTCGATTTATTTGTTTTATTTTGCACTTATATTTGCAACTGTATAGAGCGACTGATTTCCAAAAACTAAAGCCCATGTATGTATATTTATGTACTGGACAGCCTAACGGATGACCATGGTTCTTGTGGACCTTTTGAGAGTCTTGCCCGGCCAGACATCACTCAGGATTCTCCGTCTTCTGAGACATCTTCTGTGGAACGGGAGCCCAAGAAGAGTCGGGCGCGAGAAAGACGGCGAGAAGGTCGTTCCAAAACCTTCGACTGGGCCGAGTTCCGTCCCATAGCCCAGGCCCTGGCCCAGCAACGGATTCACGAGGCGGACGCTCTTCAGGCACAGCTGGCTGACCCTGAACGCAGCAAGAGGAGGGAGGAGAGGCGGAAGCGGTATGAGAGTGTGACGGGGACCTCCTCTCTGGACCCTGTTGTAGACGGTAGCAGGATGGACTGTGAGAGTGGAGGTGTGGGTCTAGGGAGCGTGTGTCCACCGTCTCCGGAGCGGCAGCAGAAGGTGGAGGAAGAGATTGAACAGCACTGGCAGCAGGTGGAGAAGACCCCCATCAGGGAGGAGCGGAGGGTGCCTTTGTCCTCATCACTGCAGACCAGAGAGACAGCTGAACTAGAAAAGCTACTAGAGAGCTACAAAAAGGGGGTGGGTTTCTTTCTTCAGTTAGAGAAGGGGGTAATAATTCATTAATTAGTAACTCCTTAAAGCTCCTGCAAGTACTGTCAATTTTTGCAAAGATGCTTAGGTTTATTATTTTTAAAATTAAACTAACAGTAATAAAAACGTTTAAACATACTGCAATTAAATTGTAGTTTGGTTCTGTATCGGGGTATCCGCGGATCCTTAAAAAGTCTTAAAAAGACTTAAATTAGATTTTACAAAATTAAGGCCTTAAAAATCTTTAAAAATGACGAGTAATCCTTAAATGCAGAGTTCAAAGGTCTTAAAATACCACAGACTCAATAAACACATTTTTTTAGATTATCTGTAAAGAATTTTGCGAATATCGAAATGGCGTTTTGCCTTTTTTGTGTTTTTTGGTGTTTTGCCTTTTTGTCTCAATGTGATTGGAATGTTCTTATTTAATTCCCTGTGATCACTTGATAGAACGTAATACTCTATAATGTTTTTGTTGTGAAATACAGGCACTTTCATTTATTTTTCAGCACTTTCAGTTCCACTAAATGTTCCAACTATTTGTAAGGTTGTCACATTTTTGCCGTTTTGAGAATATAGGGTCTTAAATTTGATCCAAGTGGCCTTAAAAAAAAGTCTTAAAAGTCTTAAATTTGGGTCCCTTAAGCCTGCAGATACCCTGTGTATAGTTATAATGGTATTAGATTATGAAATCTAATCATATGTTCTAACATAAAACTACTTGTAAATATAAAATCCTGGGAACAATAGAATTTTGAATGACAGTTTCTGCCCATTCTAGGCACTTGCAGTCTCTTATGGCTTATTTATTTTCTATATTTGCAGGTAGAAGATCTGAAAGCAGAATTAGAGACGTGCTACCATCACCTAGCAGACTCTAACCACCACAAGTTAGACTTAGAGGACCAGCTTAAAGCCGCTCTAGAACGGGAGCAGCAGATCCGAGCTGGGTACATCTCACCGGTAAGGCCAGGATATTCCTAAGAGTTTATATGCAGGGATTGAGTGCCATTACTTCCATTAAACAGACTTTGCATGCCTCAGTTTGAGGGGGGGGAAAAACAAACCACCCTCTTTATAAGCTTCCAAAACGTGCTTTGCATGTTCAAAGTCTCTTGCATGTAAATGAACATATTCTTTTCCCTTTTTGCTTCCATCTTTACATCTTCTCCTGTTGTGTAGAAGTATTGACAATTGTATTTCAGTTTGTTGTTGCATGCTGCATTATCCATTACATTGCCTCCAAACGTTCCTTGTATATCATGACCTTTACTGTATCTCACAGATACATTTATACTCAATTCCTTTCTCGAGGAGTATGCTATATTTAAGAATTTCTTAAAGAAATATCAGCTAGATCTTCAAAATAATGGCAAAAATACATCATCTAATCAGAGGTTTTTTCTACTTTCCTTATACACATAAATCTGTGAGGAGTTATATATCAATTGTGCATTGCACAATGTCTGAAAAAGTTGGCACAAGAAGTGCTTGGTAGTTGATACATGTAAAATTAACAAAGCTCACCAAAATAAAGACTTCTTTAACAATTAGTTAATCATTGTTGGACCCAATAAATAGGATTCAAAATTATAGGCTAGTTAGGCCAGGTTTCTGATCTAAAAGTACAGAAAAAATGACCTTTGTCTTTAAATAAGTGCCACAGACGGATAAAAGACCAAAGCTTCTGTTAGTCATGAATTTTTAAACTATTCATGTGAGATTCACAAACTGTTCAGGAATTATCCTGGCAAAATAAAGATTTCTACTAAACTTGTGAACTGGAGAAACATGGGTTCTCTTAAATTAGTAAATTGTATTAATTACTCATATGCTTTGTTAAGGTGATTTATAACAAAAATTATTTGCATGTTTTTCAACAAAATTTCCATCCTGTGAAAGATTGCTAGCAATTAAAATGATAATATAAAGTCAAAGAAATAGTTATTAGACAATCTGTATTTTAAAAGGTTAGATGTACAGATACACTCATTCAGCAAATCATATATAGTTTACATTCTATGGTTATGCATAATAATATCCAGTAACATATACTTATGCACACTGTTGGGTATTCTAATTATATTTCCTGCAAGTGTTTAGAAAATCTGAGATGGTCAGTGAAGTAATTTAGAAATTTTGATCTGAGGCAGATTTAACTGTGACTAAAATTTGCATGACATTAATTTTCATGTTTAAATAATCATTCATCTGTCCATTCTAACTTTGTTCCTGAACAGTTATAAATATTTTATGGATTAAAGCACATGATTTATGGATTCATTGAGCTGCTTGTTGCGTGTGAGAATGTGTGTGTGTGTGTGTATATTTCAACACAAGCTCACCTATGAACATGGGATGTATCTCAATTATTATTTAAGGAAAAAATTTGGAGGAACATATACTTGGATTTTTATCAGTAGAAGATTTTGTTTAATTAAATTATCTTCTTATTTAGGTGGGATTTTTTATAATTTATCTGGATTATCTGGTTTTTAATAAATTTTAGCAGCTACACCTTGATTTAATTTGTATACACAATGTACACTGATCAGCCACAACATTAAAACCACTGATATGTGAATTAAATGACATTATCTCATTACCGTGGTATTAGACATGGGATGGGGTATGGTAGCAAGTAAATAGTTAACTGGATGTCCTAGGGTGGTGGCCCTGCAGTCAAAAGGTTGTGGGTTCGACACCCAACTGCTAGTGTCCCCATCCAAAGTGGTCCAACTACCCACCTAGTAGCACAGCTGCCATGAATGTGTTGGCCCACATTTTGAAGATAACTCACCCCCAATAAAAATGTTGGGCTCTGCAAATATGTCAAAGTAACATCCACAGAATGTCAGATAGTGATGCTCTGATTGATCGGCCGAAGATCGTTATCGGCCGATAATCACACTTCATGACTCGATCGGTACTCGTTAAACTTGGCCGATCTTAGGGACAATCCCAATAGATGACGTCAATGCGTGAGGACTGGGGATGGGTACCGAACCTGGTTCTTTATCGCCTAATTATAAAAGAACGCAGTGTGGATAAACTCACACACACAAAACAAGAGAACTCTCTTACGCACACACACAACACGAGAGAACACTCACGTGCGAACACACACACAACACGAGAGAACTCACACACTCGTACTCAGGAAACATTTAGAGTATTACTTTATCTTACATATCCGTTATATAAACTTGAAGGATCAGAATCAGCATCGGTATCGGCCGATCACCTAGACAAAAAATCGGTACTTGGTATCGGTGGCAAAAATCCTGATCGGAGCATCCCTAGTTGTAGACCAAGGACACCCCTTCATAGCGACAGTATTCCCTAATGGCAGTGGTCGCTTTTATCAAGATAACACACCCTGACACCCTGCAGAAATGATTCAGGAATGGTTTGAGGAAGAGCTCAAAATGTTGACTTGGCCTCAAGATGCTCCAGTTCATAGTCCGGGTAACTGGACTATGGTATGTGCTGGACGAACTAGTGTGTTAATTGATATTAATGCTACCATCTTCGTACAATTTGCCACAGCACACCTTTAGAAGTCTTATGAAATTAATGCTTAAATGATTCAGAGCTATTTCTGTGGTATAAGGCAATAGGCAAGTGATTTTAATATTATGGCTGACTGGTGTATAAACGGGACAAGCTTGGTCATGGTTTGGGCTATTTTCAGTCTAAATCAATTTTGATTATTTTGTTGTATATATGCCATATATAGGTCTTGTCCAAAGTCCTGGGGTCTAAATGTCTACAGAGGAACTATGTGGAAAAGGAGAACTTGCAAAATCTGCAGTACCAGTGTTTAATTTATGCTTAAAGTAGCTTCCTTTTGATAAAAGTTGGTTAACATATGTACCTTAAATGTGTGTGTGTGGCTTTAAGGTTTGGCAATGTTTTGTCACTTTTATGTTCTTAGAATTTATATGGTACAGGTTTCTTAGCTATGAAAATAGAAGTTTATAAGGACTTTGAAACTCACTGGATTGGGATTTATTTAAAGAATTAGCGCATTATCATTTGATTAATTTATTCTGTAGATGGCTTTCTACATACAGAATGTTCAGAACATCATGCTTGCAGTACTGGTTTGCAGTCTGTTTCAAATTAAACCTCTAGAACTAATTTTACCTACTTTAACCATGAAGTAACTCTAACCATTTAATGTGCATGCTGTAATTTACTAACCATGGCCAATAAGTCTCTTTTTCCAGCACTCTAATTGCATCAATTAATGAAGCTGGACATGTCGATTCTCGCTTTAACCTTAATGGCTGGACAGAGACGTTTGTAATTGAATAAGAATTTACTTTGAATCTTCAAAGAAATTATTGATGTGACCTACAAATTAAATTATCGTTAATCACCTCTGCTGAATGTTAACCAACTGTCTGGTCCCCTTTTCCAAGCTGGAGTCACCTTTGAGTCTTGAGACAAAGCCCCAGATGAAGAGGCCTGAACTGGTTAGTTCACAAGCTCAGAGCTTAACAAAGAAGTACCAGGAAACCAAAGAGCTTCTCCAGCTGCAAGAACTGAAAAAGCGCAACATGCAGGCACAGCTTGGCCTTTCTCTTTCACCCCTGTGCACCAAGGAACCTTACTTTCCTGACACCAACAAAACATCCACCTCTGAGGTTCTTTCCTCTGAACCTATTGCAAAAACAGTCACTTTTGAGCTTCTGGATAAGGAGGGCAAAATCAAAGAGCTTGAGGACTTGATAGATTGTAGTAAGCCGTTGTCAGTTAAAGAGATGATAGAGTTGCTGCAGGCTCACAGTGATTCTGTGCTGTCTGAGTTCCTTCTAGACAGAGGCGAACATGGTAGTTCTGGTGACATTACAAAGTGTCAGAAACTTTTGGAAAGTCTTAAAAACCAGCAGGAAGTAGAGAACGAGACAATGAGGAAGAGTTTGGCCAAGGCTGGGGATAGCATTCGTAATTATGAAGCTCGTCTTATTACCATGGAAGACATGTTGGGGAGAGTCCAGAGACAGAAAGTGGTGGACCTCAAACATCCATGTACATCTCCTTGTCAGCGAGACGACTCCCCAGAAATTACAAACCGAGGTCTGTCTCAGAAGGTTGAACTGCTAACAAGTGAAAATGAAGCTCTGAACCAGCACTACCAGGAAATTGTCAACCAGCTTAGAGAGGCAGACCGAGAAATAGACAGACTGAAAGCAGAGCTTCAGAGATCTTCAAGTGGGCCCCACTATCAGCAAGGTCGAGAAAAACAGGATGCGAAGGAGCAAGAAGACAAAGATTTTATTGCTATTAAGAATTTGTATGAGCAAGAGCTCAACGACAAGTCTCAGAAGCTTCAAGAGGCTCTAATTAAGTTGGAGGTGCTTGATCACAGCCTAAAAGATACAGAAAATAGGCTGCAACTCAAAGAAGCAACTCTGAAAGGTCTTGGCTTTCAGGTATCGGAAACTGAAGATGAGAAATCACTGCTGGAGAAAGAGCAGCTCAAACACCATATGGAGATCATTGAGTCCCAACTTTCAGAAAAGGAAATGCTGCTTCAGTCTGCTGATCAAACCTGCAGAGAACTTCAAGTCCAGAATAAAGAACTCCAAATAAAAAAACAAGAATCTGAAAGGACTTTTAACCAAATGCTTTTTGAGGCTAAAGAGGAGATTAGAATGTTGCAGGGGAACACTTCAATGGAGTTGGAGTCACGTAATGAATGTAGAGTAGATGGAGGGAGCAAAGAGTTAACGCGGAGTGAAGAAGATATGGTACAGGAAGTGCTGGAATGTTTCAAGAGGAGGTCTAGTGCTCTTACGCAAGTGTTGGGTGTGTTGAAGGCCAGTCAGGAAAAGAAAATATATGATCTGGTCAGTGAAGAGCCAAATGTGGGAGCGAATCAGACGGGACTACTAAAGGTATTGTTTGAACGTGAGATTTTAAGTCGAGTGTTAGGCGGCATTGAAAATTGTCCGATTGGAGATGGAGATGGTGCACAAGCCTTTGATGTTCTAAAAGATGTTGTAGAGCACATTCTGGTGGAAAATAACATCCTGTTTTCTATGTTGAAGCTGTCCGCAGAACAAAATGTAAGACCAGATGATAAGCTTAGTGATGTCATTATGAAAGAGCTTACTGAAGCGATACAAAATAAAGTAATACAACTGAATGAAATCGCTTCAGCCAGGAATGAACCTGTTAAAGAACTGCTCCAGTCCTTGGCTATTACTCTTACTAGTTGTGTGTCTCGGCATGGACAATGGTTTCAGTGCGTTCATGATGCCATTTTGGATGTAACTTGCACATACCTTTTAATACGGCAGAGGCTGCAGCAGGAACATGAATCACAGTTAGATGTGGATGCAAACAAAGATGTCTGTGCTAATTGTTCTCAGTTGCAAGAGGAAAATGTGGCACTGAAACTTAGCCTTGAGCAATTGTCAAGCCTCCAGAATCCTATGAGTGAGGACTCCAAGCTGGTGACTCACATCCAAATCGAAGGAGAACCGATTGATTCTCTGGATAAGGCCATCCAGTTACAAGACATGGTAGCGAAACATAAAAAGGAACTTCGAGAAATGAGGGAGATCTATGAGCAAGAAACTTCTAAACTGCGTCAGGAAGTGGCCAAAGCTGGAGAAACCCTAAGGCTAAGGTCAGAGGAGAACGTGAAAGAGATTGACTCTTTGACCATCTGTATGGAGAACCTGAAGGAAAAGCATGAAATGGAGCGAAACATGTTGGTGGAGCGTTTTAACCAGGACATCAAAGAACTTAATGATGCTTTGGGTCTTCATGGAGCTGACCTTTCAGAGGATGGCAAACCAAAAGTGTCTTCCCTCAAGCAGCAGATCCAAAAGCTAGTGACGCAGATGGCTGTCACGGCCGAAGAGTTGAAGCGTCAAGATCAAGATCGAGATGGGGAAGCAGCGTTACTTCGTCTGAAATACGAGAAAGACCTGGAAAACCTAAAGGTCCAGGTGTTCCTTGTCCTTGTTGTTCTCCATCCGTGATGGCTTGTATCTCCTTGTGGCAACCTGAGACTTGACCCTTTTTTCCCCATCCTTTTCACTTACTAATTCCACCATCCTTTTCTGCTTTACCTATATAACTCATCTCTAGCCTTGCATGGTCGCTAACCTTGGGCATGCTTGTAGCTTTTGGTGTTGGCTGTGTCGAGGAACCCATTTTGATGGCACATAGTAAAAATAATGACCACTTACTGGACAGTGAACCTACCTGTCAATGCTGCTACCAACAAGATGGAGAAAAATGAGTTCCTCAGAAATAACACAGCATGCTTCATTGCAGACTCCTAACTTCTTTTGTGCATTTCTGCAATAGTTCTCAAAGTCACTCAGTTCAGCCTTCTCGAAGCATTTTGGTTTTTTTTGTCCACCTAGAACATTATATAAAGGCAGTGCAAGTAACATGGTAAAAATAATAAAGTAAGCTTGAGATTTAAGTCTATATGTAGGTCACCTGATTGACTTTGATAAGGTGCATTCTTACCTCTGATTTAACATCTCTGCTTGCAATTTTAGATTAACAATGAATGTTTTTTCTGATGTTTAAGGACTGGAAAGCATTGTCTTAAGGTATTGTAGTCAGAGTTTGGTATAGTGAAATTAAATTTCTTAAGCTTCTTTGTACACAGTTCAGATCTGTGTTCTGCAATCACGTCACATGTTGTCGTTCCAACTTGGGCCAGGCAAACAGGGGCCATGGAATGCTGATTGCCTGGCTCAGGTGTGTTTAGAACTATAATAAGACAAAAATGCAGACTGCCTGGTGATTGTCAGAGACTAAATTTGTACTTTTTAATGTTGGAGCCAGAGAGAACATTTGTCTAAGGTAATGAGTGCTCTCCAAATCTGATTAAGGAAGTAATTACTAGCATAGCAAGTGTGTAATCTAAAAAAGTGAACAGCTCTCCTGTGTGATTTGGAGATGTTTTTAGACTGACTTTACAACGATGCACAAATGCTTTACCAAAAAGAACCTTAATGAATTTTGTTTTCCATTCTGTTGATTCGGTTACAATCTTACATAAAGCTGAATTTAAATGAATATTAAAGAGCCATTTTTAGTCTGGAAATAAGGAGCTGAAATGAAGCATAAGTAGCCTTCTTCCTAGCTAAAAGCTCAAACGTAGTAAACATTTTTCAGTGCTGGGTATGTGGACTAGACCTTCATTAAGGGTTAACCATCGGTCGGGTGAGGAAACAGGTTTGTTTGTATATATCGGTCATTGTAAAGAGACATGTGTATATTGTTTAATTATAATCCTATCCGCCTTTGCTGTGTGAAATGCAATAATAAACCTAAAGCCGCCTCCTATTTGTATATTTACAATGACCCAGCAGTGCAGTAGTAGATATTATTCCTGACAAAAGAGGAAATTAGGCTTTCCGCTAAGAGAGCCTATTGAATAAACAAGTGCAGTGTGGCCTGGACAGGAAGCTGCTCTTTTCACAGTGGGAGCTGGCTGCCTTTAAAGCAGAGGTTCATGAGACAGATCCCTGTCCCGGGGACTTAGCCCTGTGAAAACAACCGCCCTGCATGCTCATCTGATCAGGCCCACAGAGAGTCGGACAGTTTCAGCAGCTGAGTACCAAGATTAGAGCCATTCAGTCGGCAGAGGAAATCGGTTTGTTCAGAAGGAAGGGCATTCAGGTCCTCTTTTGTGGAAACTTGTGTTGTAATAATGAAAACATGGCAGATGGTTTGCTTTGAAATGGTTCTTTAAAATAAACTACTAAACTACTACTTCATATAAATGTCTCTGCATTGCAGGCAGTTGCCCATTCCAAATGGTGGCTAGTGCTAATTTACTAGCAGTTTGTAGTTTCCTGTTGTTTACTCCTTTTTTAAAGTTCCACTAATGGAATAATAAAAAAAGAAAGCTAATTAAAGTGCTTCCAAATGTATAATCACCTAGCAGTATGGCTAATGAGCAAACAATAGGAGAGGTGGGAATACATTAAAGTTGTTTAAAAAGAATAAGAAGACAATTGGCTGATAGGAGTTGCGGATTATCCCCTCAGTTCAGGAAGAGGCTACAAACCTTCCCCAGCAAACCTGTCTCTGGCTTCTGTGTGCTGTCTGTGTTCAGTGTGTAGTCCCTTGATTTCTAGCTTTGTGTGGAAACCTCTGCAGTGCTACAGTCTGTGTGTCTGTGTAATTGTCCTTGTTAACCTACAGCGTTTGGTTAAAAATGCAGCTAAAGTGAGCACTAAATAGCACCCCCTGTTGCCTGCTTCCTTTCCATTTTTACAGGCAACATGTGAGCGAGGGTTTGCCGCCATGGAAGAGTCCCATCAGAAGGTGATAGACGAGCTGCAGAGAAAGCACCAGCGGGAACTGGAGAACCTGCATGAGGAGAAGGAGAGACTCCTGGCGGAGGAGACGGCAGCCACCATCGCTGGTGATTCAACATTTTATAAAAATTGTGTACCATTGTAGTAACCAATGCACATTTTATTTCTTTATGATCTGCCCCAGTTGGGTGTAGTTCAGGGTATCCGCAGATCTTTAAAAAGTCTTAAAATAATTAGATTTTACAAAGTTAAGGCCTTAAAAATCTTTAAAAATGACGAGTAATCCTTAAATGCAGAGTTCAAAGGTCTTAAAATACCACAGACTCAATAAACACATTTTTTTAGATGATCTGTAAAGAATTTTGTGAATATCGAAATGGCGTTTTGCCTTTTTTGTGTATTTTGGTGGTTTTTTGTCTGAATGTGACTGGAATGTTCTTATTTTATTCCCTGTATTCACTTGATGGAACGTAATACTCTATAATGTTTTTGTTGTGAAATACAGTCACTTTCATTTATTTTTCAGCGCTTTCAGTTCCAATAACTATTTGTAAGGTGGTCACATGCTGTTTGCCGTTTTGAGAATGTAGGGTCTTACATTTGATCCGAGTGGCCTTAAAAAAAAGTCGTAAAAAGTCTTAAATTTGGGTCCCTTAAGCCTGCAGATACCCTGAAGTTACTGATGATCCCTGTTTATTTTACATGTTTGATTTCTGCAGCTATTGAAGCAATGAAGAACGCACATCGGACTGAGCTGGAGAAAGAGTTGGACAAAGCACGGAAGGCAAATAGCAACACTGAAAATGCCGACATTGAGGAGATTCGCAGGCAGCATGAGTAAGTAGCTCACTTAGTCCACATCAAGTGGTCGGGCATCATGATGTGGTTCTGATTTCTCATTTTGGTATTAATATACACAAATCTTAATCCAAGGTTCCTCCTCTCTCTCAGCTAACCTGAACCGAACTCGGGTTAATAACGGAATATTTCCTGTAATGGTCTGACACGGCTGTTACTTTTCACACACTGAACGAAGCATTTAAAGTGATTGACTATGTGACTGGCCTTGGTTGCCAGGCAATGCTGGAGGGCACTGAGGCTAAGGTGGTGAAGAACCTGCCAAAGCTAGTATTACAGGGTATTTTCATTTAGAGGCCTCTTGTTTATTGGCATGGTAATAATCTGCCTACAGGCCGTGTTCTGGCACAGCTTATGTCTAGACACTGGAGACTGGAGCTTTTTCCTTGACTTTAACGTTGGGTGTAAGGCAGAAGCACAAAAGCCGTGGCTGAAGTCAGTGTTTCCTGGCATGTGTGTTTGGTAGGGAGGAGCTGCTGTCGTTCCAGAGGGAGATCGAGGTGCTGTCTGAGCAGTACTCGCAGAAGTGTCTGGAAAATGCTCATCTGGCACAAGCACTGGAGGCAGAGAGACAAGCCCTGCGCCAGTGCCAACGCGAGAATCAGGAGCTCAATGCGCACAACCAGGTGAGTAGGAGCATAGAGTGCACATTACACTTCGCCTTGTTGTAAGATATTTCGTTTGGGATGTACACGTGTTACAATGGACAAACCGCAACAGCAAGACAGTAGTTTTAAAAGGCTAAAAAAAATTCTTAACACATATAAAATAAAAAAATGTAAATAAAAAAAAAACAATTACAAAGATCAAAGGCCATGCAAAATCATAGAACTGATAGAAAACAACTGAGAGAAAACAACGCAAAAAATTATGATATTGGCCACTTCTTACAGCAGGGTATCTGCGGATCCTTAAAAAGTTTTAAAAAGTCTTAAATTACATTTTACAACATTAAGGCCTTTCAAAATGACTAGTAATCCTTAAATGCAGAGTTCAAAGGTCTTAAAATCTCACAGACTCAATAAACACATTTTTTCTGATAATCTCTAAAGAATTTTGCGAATTTAAAGATGGTGTTTTACCTTTTTGTGTATTTTGGTGTTTTGCCTTTTTGTCTCAATGTGATTGGAATATTCTTATTTTATTCCCTGTGTTCACTAAATGGAACTTAATAGTCTATAACAGTCTATAATGATTTTTTTTTTCACTTTCAGTTATTTTCAGTTCCGATAAGTCTGGCAGATACCCTGTACAGTGCACTGGATGCAGTTATTTTACAGACGTTGTTCACACTCTTACAATTGGTCCTTTATGATTTGGGTTGTTTCCCCTGATGTCTACCCAAAAAGAACAATCATATAATATTGTAATTTATGAAATTATCACATAGTTGCATCCTCCAGGAGAAGACTTAATTAATCATTTTCAGAACTGTATTTTACCTTAATATGTTGTGTATTTTATTAATATTTTTCTTGTTGTTGTTATTCTGGTTCTGGTTGTTATTAATGTCCAACAGTTGTAACAGTCAGTTTGTAAAAGATTTCGCCATGTGGTTTAACACGTGGTTACTATAATTCCAACTGTTCATTTTGTTTTAAAAGGAGCTGAATAACCGCCTGGCTGCTGAGATAACTAAAATGAGATCAATGGCCAGTGAAGAGGGGGGAGAAGCTGGAACAGTTATTCAGGGGAAGGAGCTCTATGAGCTAGAGGTCTGTGATATCTTCTTTTATTTACACACATGTACAAAATTCTCATATTCGATTTTAAACTTAGACTGCTTGTTTACAGGTAATGCTGAGGGTGAAGGAGTCAGAAGTGCAGTATCTGAAACAAGAGATAAACTCGTTAAAAGATGAACTACAAGCCGCCCAAAGAGTATGTGTTTAATACACGAGTCATACCCGTGCACACGCGACATTTACCATGAATACGTTTTGATACCAATCTGTGTTCCTGATCTTTATATTTGTGCTGTAGGATAAGAAGTATGCAACAGATAAGTATAAAGACATCTACACAGAGCTGAGCATCGTGAAGGCCAAAGCTGAGCGTGACCTTGGACGGCTGCGAGATCAGCTGCAACTGGCCCACGAGGCCCTGGGAGAGCCTACGCCAGAGGAGGTGCAGCGGGGAGGTTACGGTATGATCTCTGCTCCTTCTCTACAGTCTCGGGGGCTTCAAGCCCAGTGATAGCCTTTAAAAGGACAGTTCACCCTAAAATGAAAATGTTATGGTTATTTGCTTACCCCCAGGGCATCCAAGTTGAAGGTGACATTTTTTCCTCAGCAGAACACAAACGCAGATTATTAGC
>JBBKCR010000101.1:26899725-26910936 GCA_037577295.1 Ladigesia roloffi
CTGTTCAGTTTCTCACAAAAAACGATCGCTTCATGTCTTAAGACATCAATGTGTCGTCACGAGCCACAGGGTGTAATCTGGACGTGTCTGTGCATGCGTTTTTTACTTTGAAAGGTCTGATTCCCATCCACTTCCATTAAATGACTACCAGACTGCTACAGCTAAAGCTAATAATCTGTGTCTGTGTTCTGCTGAGGATACAAAGTCACCTTCGACTTGGCTGCCCTGGGGGTAAGCAAATAAACATCAGATTTTCATTTTGGGGTGAACTATCGCTTTAAGCTTGGTGTAAGCAAGGATTTTAGCGTGTTGCTTGATTGCACATTTAGTTTTTTCTGATTGTGTTTTCTTCTCATCACATTTTTGACTTTGCTTACCTTTTCAGACATCATGAAATCAAAGAGCAACCCTGACATTTTGAAGATGGCGGCAGCAGCTGCAAAACGCTCTGAGCGTGCCATGAGGTCAAAGGTAGGTGTCGAGTTACTGAGATTGGATTTTAGTAGGAATCTGTGCAGTCTGTACCCATTTCTAATTCTTAATTTGTGTAAATTTGAGAAACACTAAAGGTCTCCTGAATCCTCATTTTTATTCCCATAGCTTGCCACTTGTACATGCCTGTAGATATATTTATATATATATTTATATATTTATTTATTTTTAGACTTTTTAGCACTTTGTAGGCAATATTCTGTTTAGTGATGTAGTCTGGGGGTTTATGTTGCTTCAGCTTTTCCTATATGTTACTCTCTACAGGAGAAGGCCTGGTAAGTAATGGTGAGAAGTGTGGTTTTGAACATTCCCCCTCTAACACACAGTGGTGTGGCTGTTTGTGTTTGTGTGTGTGTCTCCCCCCTTTCCCTCAGTCTGTGAGTCGTGACATGCCCTGGGACAGCTAAAGACTTAAAGGTGAAGACCTATTGACTGTCAAATTTAGGCAGTTGGATTGGGAATAGACAGACAGGGAACAGCAGCTTTTCCCCCAACTTTCTGCTGGGGACACTTGGACACGCCAGATAAGGCTTAATGAAGTAATAAGCAGACAGTGACCACCTGTGAAGCATATTACTTTTGGGGGCCTGTGCATGCATTACACTGTCCCATCACGTGCACTCAGAGCCACTGATGTCATCCCCTGCCCCTGCAGTCCACTCCACACTCGCCCTATACTCACAAAGTCACTGAAACTTGTATGTAACTTTGACATTTTTCAAATTGGCCCTTTTTTTTTGTTTGTTTCCAATCGATTTGTCGGTCCAGCTATTCACACTCCGAGCCAGAAGATCAGCGTAGACCTGAATATTGACCCTCTGTTCAGAATTTAGTTTCAGCCCTATTGTAACACACTTGGGACCAGGGCTTCAAAGTGCTTAGAGCAACAAAAACAACCAAAATTGTGATTATCCTCAACCTCCTAAACTGTACCATTGGTTTGGAATTCCTCTTCCTGTCCTGTCGCTTGTTAACATCATTTTTACATCTAGCCAACTAAGTCACACATATATTTGGATTAACATAATTTATAATATTTTAGAATAAATATGACATGTATACATTTGTGCTTAGGCTATATATTTATCACAATCAATAAATAGACTAAGTTTTATATGTATTTTTTTAATACTCATTATTTTGTTTGATAAATATTTATTGTTAATAACATTATTTTCACATCTATCCAACTAGGTCACACATATATTTGGATGAACATAATTTATGACATTTTAGAATATTTGACATGTATTTGTTTGTGCTATATATTTAATTATCACAATCAATAAATAGACTAAGTTTAATATGTATTTTTTTATACTCATTATTTTGTTTGATAAATATTTTATGCTGGTTTGTTTTAAAAAAATAAGTGCATTTCTTTATACAAAAAAAGACATAGGAGTTAGTTTTGCCTAAAAGTTCAATTTGCTCCATAAGTAAAATTTGTTTTGGACTCAAGAGTGCCATCTAGCGTTTGACCAATCTAGTATCACAATCAAGTTGAAGTTCTCCTCAAAGAAATTCTCTGAAACGATTCAGCCAGCCTTTTTTCATCCATTTTTAAACAGGAAATTTGACGCTGACAGTCTGAGAGTTATTTCATAGCCATGTGTTACAGCAAGTGACTGAATAACAGAGGAAAACTCATTAAATTAATTAAACTGTTAAGACCTACACGCACCTTGTTTGAAAGGAATTTTTCTTCTAACCCATTTATTTATTAAATAAATACAATTTCTCTTCCTATTTTTCAGTATTTCTTAACGTTTCTCATCAAGTGTGTTATGGTGGGACTGGAATTTGCTTTTGTAGGAAGGGGTGACAGAAGTACTGCTTTTTCACAGTCCCTACAATAAAGCATGTTTATTTCCCAATGGCCATTCATATCCTTCCTCATTTCAAACAAAAATGTGAGTGAACTGGATTCAGCACAACGGTTTTCCAGTTCTTCTGCAGCAAAAAGTAAATAAAGAGGATCTGCATGTCCTAAAGTAACACTTAACGGGGAAGTGAAAGTTCCCTCATGTGCACGGACAAGTGGGCTGTCTCTTGTTTACTCATAAGAGAATGCTTGCTATCAGCATGTCCCTGAGATCACCGTCCATGTTAAAGGAGCCACAATGGTCCACAGAAATGACCTTTCCTTCTACTGTCTTTGTTTTCCTTTCAGAGTCTCAAGGAAGGCTTGACAGCAGAGCAAAGACTCCACTTGTTTGACAACAAGGACACTAAGGAGTTCTGACATTGATGCACCACCTTGACTTGCTGCATGTTATAAAGAGGCCCACACTATTTTAGCCCAGCAGTATAATCACTTAGAAACACACTGGTCACTGCACACAGCATATATTAAACATGGTATGAAGTTTTGAATTTGATGTCTGTAGTCTGCATTCTGTGCACTTCAGTTACTGTGACATTTTTTTTTTTTATGACCATGTCTTAATGTAAATATTTGTTTTTAATTAAGCATCTACCATGCATACACTAAAACTGACCGTGTAAGCTACTGTTTTAACTCTTTAGTATGTGTGAATAGCCAAATGATAAATAAATATGTAATGAATCAGATTATACTTACTTAATAAAGAGTAGAAACAATCATACCTGCAGACTTCCTTATTACTCTAGACATGGTATTCACATTCCCTCCAGCTTCTTATTGAAACGCAATTAGACAGCAAAGTGAAATTGGACAAATTCGACACGGCATAATACCCCGAATTGTACCCGAACGCGGCCATTACTGAATGTTCAAGTATCGGACCATTTTGAGACCATGACCAGTTAAAGCACAGAGTTTGTAGTTTGTCTGGAGGACATTGGCTAGTGTTAAATTATATATAGAAATTTATATAGGGTTTCCTTTATGTAATCATGATGGTCAGTCCACTGATTGGGAGGTCAAGGTTGTTTGTTTTGGTTTTTTTTTTTTCTTTCTGTTTTTCACCATTCAAGCTGATAATGACTGTAGTGTTGTCCAGTGGCAGTTCCTTGTATTTATTTAAGTGTCTTTTTTTTTTTTTGCTAACAATTGCATTCCTCGATACATTGTTATTGTAAATATACCACAAATGTACACCAACTGACAACAGGTTTATTAGCAATAAATATTTTTGCACCCTCTATGTTGCCTATAAGTCTTTTCACATTTGACCACACACAATTTTAAAAGGTAGTATTCTGGTTTGAAATCTATTGACATGGCATTACAGACTTGGCCTGACACCCCACCCAGGGTAAGTCCCTGCCTAGTGCCTGTTGGTCCCAGTATAGGCTCCGGGTACCAACAGCCTTAATGTGGATTACGTGGTTACTGAAAATGAACGAATTAATGGCAATGGCATTAAAAGTAACTTAAGGAACATTTTAATTTGCTCCAGCATTCATTATCTACATGGCAGTAAGTTTTAAATTAAAATGGCCCCTTATAGTCAGGCGTGAAAACGCCACAAATTTTCTCTACATTTAACCCTATTCAACAAGTTAACCAGCAGGCAATTTGCGGGGACCGTCAAGGGTTGTTTAGTGGTGCCGGTTGGAGCCCGTGGACATGTAATCACTTACTAACACACTAGCCCACCACAAGCCACAAATGAAATGCTGAATTTCACACTTCAGCCCTTTTACGGAAGATTATATTCTGAAGCGATACATATAAAGCTAAAGAAACTACATCTCCCATAATTCTCTCTAATGGCTTCATCACTGACAACTCGGGTGATTAGCAAGACTCGGACGGTGTTGGTTAGCCTTACCATGGAGAGAGGACTTCAAAGTGGGAGAATCTCCTACTTGTGTATGATCTTGCCTAAAACCATTAAGACTACATTATTAGAGACTTGTATGCTGTTAAAGGAAGCCTTTGTCGGAATGGGGTTTGGGCTGGTTTCTTAATTCGGAAACATTAACTCCCACTTCTCCTCTCGGGTAAGTTTTAATGCACTCCCTTTGTTTTCAGCTGCACGACTGCTTTAGCTTCAGCTCTGCTTCAGTCTCTGCCCTCACAGTGTGGTCGGACTTTTCCACCTCAGTCTGGTCTTCTCTCAGTTAACTAGCCTGGTAACTTACCTGTTTGACCTGGCTGTTGTAGGTTTATGTATTTCTTTTTTAAATCGGAAAACTCAATCTTTCTCTCTAGAACCTAGAGCCCACCTGGCTGGGGGAACGCTGTTGCTAACGTTACCAAGGCTAAACTAGCTCACAAGGCTAAATTAGCAAGCTGTCAGTGTTGAGATTTTTTGTGTTTAACAGCTCTGTGTGCCCTAAGTTAGTTCGAGGTTTATATGTAGAGATTAAAAATACCACTGTATCCATAACGAGCTAACACTAACGATGAAGCTGGTAGAGGAGAGATTGTAAGTTAGCTTATTAGCATTAGCAAGCAAAACGTGTTACGAGTGTTTTTCAAATCTCCGACTTTTGACAGGGAGGCTGTGGCTATAATTTGTCCAAAATCAACAGCAAATCTTTAATGATAGATTTAAGAATGCGATGTATGTCCAGGGAAAACTATGTTGCAGTTGTTGACAAAGCTAAAACGTTAGCTTCTATCCAGTAAAGACCACAGTTAAAGTGTATGCTGTCTGGGGGCTGAGGGTCCAGTTTGTCATAAGAGATTATCTTTGTGTCCAGTACCATCCTGTCCAAACTCCAAGATTTCTGTTGGGCAACTTGTCATCCTTCAAGCGAGACTGTCAAATTTACACACATACTCTGTAGCTGTAGGTTACTCCTATTGGTGTCCGTTACGTGGTTACATCTTAACCAAATCTCAGTTTTAAGCTCATTAAACTGCTAAGTATACTTACAGTCCACTGAATTAGTGATAACTGTATGATTACCAGCCCCTCAGCTAGAGGTTTTATAACCGTATTTGTCACGATAAGA
Organism: Ladigesia roloffi; assembly: GCA_037577295.1. Classification (NCBI taxonomy): domain Eukaryota; kingdom Metazoa; phylum Chordata; class Actinopteri; order Characiformes; family Alestidae; genus Ladigesia; species Ladigesia roloffi. Next base: position 26,905,111 of record JBBKCR010000101.1, read on the forward strand.
GAAGTCATTAGGTGTTATGAATATTTACCACTAACTTAGTTATGTTAAACATGTATTAATTATCCCCAGTTCAAACCGGCGTGCCCCCTTCAGATGCTTCTTTTTGGACAGTTGGTCGTCTGGTGGTTATTGAGTTGCCTTAGCAATCGCAAGGTTGTAGGTTTGATTGCCAGGACTGGTAGTGGCACCACGGAGTACTGTCCTCACACATTGCTCCCTGGGTGCTGTCACGGGCTGCCCACTGCTTCATTTGGTGAATGCGTCAAATGTAGATAGAGAATTTCACCCTGTTCACACTCTGTGTGTGTGTGACAGATGGCCTCTTTACACTCACAGGTAGCATTGCAAAATGTGAGGAGCACCCTGCCACCTCCGAGACCTGATCCATTCAGAAAATGAGCTGTGCCGCAGCACTCCACTCCACATTGCTGCTGCTGTTATTTTGTTTACATCTATAGCTGTGTTTGTCATGACATGATTGAGTTGTAATATCAAGTTTTTACGCTTGCAGCTGATATGGAACAGCTACCTGGTAACTCAGATGGTCTTCAGCCTCAGGAACTCTCCTCTGCCTGCAGCCTGCCCAGCGTCTTCGACCTGACAAGGAACGGTGAAGAATGTCTGTTGAAAGCCAACCCGATAGAGGCCTTGCATGTTGTCCAGCCACCAAGCTGGTATGTGAGTTCTGGAGCCAGCAATGGGATGGTGCTCCCAGCAGATGATCCCAACACCTTGCCCCAGCCCACTGACCAGATCCAACTGGACAATGCGTTTTCCAATACGACTGTCACACTCTCGTATGTGAGCAGATCTCATGTTTTTTCATCTCCCAATCCACTTTTGGAGCATCCCCAGCTTTACGGGGTTCCGCTAAGCAAGACATTCTCTCTGCCCCCCACTGCTTACAATGCTGGTCAGTTGGTCACGGACACAGATGGAGCTCCACTCTGTGTGGAGATGGACCAGCATTGCCTCCAGCAGGTCTCTGTTCCAGTTGGGTTGGCAGCCTGTGCCAACTCATTCGAGTTTGTCACACCAGCGCAGGTCGTTGAGAATGTTGCAGGGCTCTGTTATCTTCAGCAGGCTCATGATATCGGTGGCATACAAGATGCTGAAAGCCTTGCTTTGGAAGCACTCAAATCTTTACAGCAGAGCAACCTTAACGAATGCAAGATTCCCATCAGCCTGGACGAGATGCAGAACGGCAGTGTTAGTGGCTTGTGGGATGCATGTGCTTTTGATGGGAGCTTCCCAGCTGGACACATTGCGAACGCTGAGGATCAGCAAAGGAACGGTAACCCCGAGGTTCTGTTTCTCATCTCCAGATCAGAGGAGCCAGTTCTTTTACAAAACAGTCAGGCACCTGCAAGCCTGGCCGTTTCATTAAACCAAGACTTTATTAGTACACTGGAGGATCCCGTGTCGCCCCCTGTTGCTTCGCTGGATGAAATAAGGGATGTTTTCTTTGTAAGATCTCCAAGTGAGCAGATTAATTCCTTCATAGAAACAAACAACACTAGGCTGGACGAAATAGACAAGGGGGAGTCTGATCCAACAACGAGTGTGGAGGAGACAGACTCATCATATGTCACCGAGGTTGCATCAGGATTCAATACCAGCATTAGCAGTCAACTAACAGGGAGTATTGTTGACACATGCACACCAGAACAGACAGAACAGAGCAGCGATTTGTCTGAGGGAAAAGAAGAGAAAGCAAAGAGACGTACGCTAACAAATAGGAAGACTCAGGTGAGCAGTGGTTCGCCTGCCAAAAAGGAAACTCTGGTAAGAAAGCTTCCCCCAAGAAGTCGAAGAGGTAAGAGGTTAGAGGCAATTTTTCAGAAAATCTGTCCCATCAGGTACAGATCCAGTCATGCCTCGTCCACAAAAAAATCACAGGGTGTGAACTCTCAGCCAGTTGATGCTGCTCCTTTGGGCTCTGAGCAGGATGTGTCGTTTGACAGCAGTAGCCAAGATGTTCTGGATGAAGTGTGCACTCCCCTCACGCCTGAAACTTCTGAAGAGCCCACACAACTACAGGAGAAAGAAGAAGAAGCAGGTGTTGTTGATTTAAACTATCCGGAAAGCAGACTATCTACCTCATGTTCTGAAAGTGTTTCAAAATGTTCGCCCGAGCACACAGCTGAGACATTACTCAAACCAATAAAACGTGGCAAGAAATCAAAAAAACGGCAGAGAGTTTCAAACAAGTGCCCCGTAAGGGTAAGAAAGCAGACTGCGCCGCCTGCGCAAGGGCTCTGCACGAGGAGTCCTTCAAAACAGAAAGCGTTACATAAAAGTAACAAAGGCTCACCGAGGTCAAAGAAAGTTCACACGCCCAAAAGAAAAAGGAAAAAGCGTAAAGGTGGCCAGGGCTCTGTTTTCTCTCCTCAGGAGCCAGAGATAAAGCTCAGATACGCAAACTATAAAGAGGATAGGAAAGAGAAGCGAGACGAGACCTTCTCGCCTTTCGTTCACGTGGAAATGAAAACATATCCTTCTTGCACGGTCGTCAACTATCCCGAGGAAAGTGAAAGGCTGAATAAGGGAAAGGAGCAAGCGCCCTCCACGTTCGTCTCTGGGGCGGTTCCTACAACACCATGTCTCCAGTATGGCCGCATCTCCACAGAGGCAGATCAGCTGGGCGCTCTGGTCTGCTGCCTGTGTGGAGGTTCTGCCAATGCTATGGACTTGGGGGACTTGCATGGACCTTACTATCCTGACGGCTTCAGGCCAGTGTCAAAAACTCCGGTTAGTGCACAGGAGATAAAAGGAGATGACTCCAGTGACACAGACTCCTCTCACATGGCCAATGGCAGTGTACATGCAGCTCCCATAAAGACCAGCTGGACTCGTAAGGGTCACCGCAAGCTCCGCGAGGCAGCTGCTCTCGGGGCCTTTCAAGGATGGTCAAGTGAAGGTGACCTTTCTTGTAGCCCTGCACATAAAAGGTCCAGGATGGACATGGTAACAGACTGGTACAGCCCCCCCATAGTGCCACTAGAAGCCAGTGAGTACTGGTTCCATGAGGAATGTGGAATATGGTCGGCTGGCGTCTTCCTTGTCCGAGGGAAGCTCTACGGGCTTGAGAAAGCTGTTAAGATCGCAAAGGAAACGGTAAGATTTCATGCTTGCATGTTAACGAACTTGGAATTTCAGGTTTAGAAAGTATGTTTCATGTACGTTACTCTCTTACTCACATTTAAAGACATTTTCTGTGATGGTGTCTTTCAGCAAGTAAAGTTAACAAAGAATAAATGCAAACAAATAAGAATAAAAATATTAATTTTGTTTTTAAAAATCTAACTGATAATTTAATGAAGTATTTATTTTTAACAAAGTACAGATTCAAGCAAAACGGTTGTTAATTATACTGGATTTCCACAGGAAAACACTGATATGCTTCTCAATCACTGTATTGGATATTGTCACTTTTTTATTAATACTAGTGATAATTAGTGTATTACTATTAATGAATGTATTTTTAAACACGCGCTGTTCATTTCAACAGGGTGCATGAATTAATTTGCAGGTGCTTAACACTTTTACACAGCTCTGTAAGTTTTAAAAGTGAGGCCCCTTCTTTACTCTTTTTCAATGCGAAAATCAACCAAGGCATGTTTGTTTGTTTTTTTAAGTAATATAACAATGAAAGCTTATATTCCACCAGTAAATGTAGAAAATGCGTGCCTGCATCACCAACTTGCCTCAAATCAATTTGTTAAACAAACTTAAATATATTTAGAACAGTAGAAAGCGCCATCTTGAATTTTGCACAAACTTGCACTCCAGTGCAAAAATATCGACGCAAATTTTGGACAAACGCACAGGTCTGAATAACTTGGTATATGCTTATGTTCACTCATTTTTGCATGTTGTTGCATTCTATCTTGTCAGATTTGCTCTGTTTGTCAGACAGCGGGGGCCACATTGGGATGCTTTTTTAAAGGATGCCCTAACAAGTTTCACTACATGTGTTCAGTGCAGTCAGGTGAGTGTCTTTTGAAATGGCAGTGGTCCATTTTCTGTTCTGCACATTGTTTACATGGTCCTCTTTAACACACAGATGGTTATTTTCAGTGTTACACATGTAAAAATCATTAATGCGTGGTTCTCCAGAAGTAATCTCTTCTTTTCAGAGTAGAATAAAACCACAGCAGTAGAATGGAATAGGACAGACAATACAGGTTCTGGTACAAAATTGCGTTTGTTATGCCATGTTGGTGGGTTTTGAACAGGGTTTGCTCAAGAGGGAACTATATCTGGACAAAGTCGAGACCTAAAGTTGAACACTTAAGGCAGTTAGGAGGAAGTGAGGTGCTGTAGATGGTGGGGCCCCATTGAATGTTCATGGTCACACTTCTGCCCACACAACGAACAGTTTGCCTTAGTATGCTCTGTTAAATATACTTAGTAGTCATTATACTATCACAATCCAATATTATACTAATATACTAAATATATTTAATATTTAAATAATAAACATTTTTGAATAAAAGTAGTTCAAATTCAGGTAGCTTAAATGAATATTTAAAATGTCTAATTTTAGTCAAATTGACAAGTTGATTGTTTAGCTTTAAAAAAGGCGAGATTTTCTGTGCACTATTAAGTCCTGAATTTTGCAGCTACACATCGTGTGAATTATCAAGAGCCAAGTTCTATCTACTTTGGTGCCATAGCCCTGTATGGCAAGAAGTCCAGGAGACCACAATTGGTCTCTCTCTCTCTCTTTCTCTCTCTCTTTCTCTCTCTCTCTCTCTCCCTCTCCCTCTCTCTCTCGGTGGGTGGGTGGGTCGGGGCATTCCTCTCCATGAAAAGTTGCCCACTGCAGACATCTGTTAGATTAGATGCATCTCCAAGAGGAGCTTTATGTGTTGGAGGAGGCACATGTTGGCCTTCACCCTCTTAGTGTTGGCGACAGGATCCAGTGGGTTTTTGGATTTCAGTAGGTATGGACTTCCAGGTTTTATAGTGATAATGTTTCTAGTGTAAAGATGTTATCAAAATGGTTGTGTTGCTGCCTCTGTGCCTGACAGCCTGTTAACAGCTGCTCTTTTGGCTGGAGATACTCAGCAAACCTGTCCAAGCTTGAGAACAGACAGAAGCGAAAATCTCTTAAACCTGATGGTGAAATTGGAGGGGAACGTGTTTGAGCATGTAGAGAATAATATAAAGTTTGTGGAACTGACTTGGATAAATCAAGCATGCTCAGAGTGCATCGTTAACCTTTAGGAACCTTTGGAGAACCATTTTGAACCTTTTTGTAAATCAGATATGAGTCCGAAGACTCCTTTAAGAAATCAGGGGAGTCAGACTCCGGTCCTGGAGGGATCAACACAGTTCGGTTATTTTCCGTGCTCAGAAACAGCTGGTGTACTTCGGCAGGTAATTGTCAGGTTTGGTGAATGTGTTTGAGGAGGAGACAAACAGGCTGGCCCTCCAGGAACAGAGTTTGTCACCCCTGCTCGACATGAGGTGGAGGATCCTTAAACTTTCGCAGAAATGAACCACCGCTGAAAGGCTGTTTAGGGAGAGAAGTTTTCTGCTTTAAGAGATTTTGTATCTTGCTGTTTTAAGCAGCTGTAATGTTTAATTGGTGTTCACCTTTCTCTCTCTCTCTCTCTCTCTCTCTCTCTCTCTCTCTCTCTCTCTCTCTCTTTTTCTCTTTCTCTCTCTCTTCTCTTTCTCTCTTCCTCTCTCTCTCTCTTTCTCTCTCTCCCTTCTCTTTCTCTCTCTCTCTCTCTCTCTCTCTCTCCTCTCTCTCTCTCTTTCTCTCTCTCTCTCTCTCTTTTCTCTCTCTCTCCCCCCCCTTTTTTCTATCTTCCT
>JBBKCR010000101.1:26914050-26924775 GCA_037577295.1 Ladigesia roloffi
CTGGTCCTCACTCCCTGATTGCACTTTTTCTTTTCCTCTCCCTCTTTTATGTACTCTCTCTTCTCTCTCTCTCTCCTCTCTCTCTCTCTCTCTCTCTCTCTCTGCAGGCTGCAAGTTAAATGAGGAAAACTTCTCAATCAAATGCAAGAAGCACAAGGTTAGATTTCATTTTATTTGCAAAGAGAAATGTCAAAAATGGAGGCTTAAAGGAATAATAACAACATCTAATAAAATAGTTTTATGTCGTGCCTGTTTTCTGCACAGATTTTTTTCTTTGGTTAAAATCCAGCGTGTCTAAGACTGGTGACAGAAATGATGGAAATTATGACTTTCTGTCACTTTTGTCCTTTTGCCTGCGGAAGTTAGAGCTTTATTTCTGCTTTTCTTACCAGAACAAATCCATCAAAGGAGTCCCCAGTGATCTGAACAGAAGGTGACAGATGAAGATGAGGAAGAGCAAGGTTCCTGCTTCTGACATGTCGTCTTCTACTGAAATGATTAGGAAAATATAAAGCATTTCATTGTGGAGGATTATTAAGGTAAAATAACGTTTAATACCTGCCTCCCTGCAGAACTAGAATCATCTCCGCTGCTGGAGCATGCGCCGCTATGGGTCCGTCACGCTCGAAGATTGTGGAAAAGTGTAAAAGGACACACAAGCCTCTCTGGAACGCAGACACCCACACACCTTAATGCTTTCTCCTGCTGTTGCACTGTCGCTACATTCACTTTTGCCACCATTACTTTTGAGTTTTTAGGGACGTCACTACAATTTTCGCAAGGTCAAGGGCTCTTTACCCAGCTGCATAAGGCTTCACCCTGGACTACCACCAGTTCTCCATGGAGAAACACCACTGATAGCGAGATCTACTCCAGAACAAGGCCCGCTTTGTCTCTGAGTCAATAAATGTCCTACAGTGGAAAGCTTCAGAATAAATTGCACATTTATAGGGCTCGAGGCAGAAGACAAATCTGCCAAAACGTAAACTGCAGAACAGAGCCAGTGAACTAATGTTATTTGGATTGTGTGCAGTTTGTTGCATAATTGTCCTGAACTTATTTATTATATCTGGGGTAAATTAAATTCCAAGAGTTCTCAGAACTGGAAGTGTTCTGTGTACATGTTAATTTAAAAAGTAAATGGATTCTTAAGACTCAGCTCTTCTCTTAATGGGAATTCTAACAGGCTTTGCGAAATGTCTCTTTGATGAATTGCAGCAAGTCTCGTTCAGTAGATAAATAGGCAACATGGCACTCTGTACATTGGTATTTCATTTTGCACGCGTCACCGCTGCAGTGGGAAGCCCTGTGTATTAAGTGGACGAGGGGCGGTCCTTCTCCAGGAGTTTTGCTGACCTGTGTGGCCTCTCTGTCGTTTTTTCCCCATCAGAATGGCAGCTCGAGCGCCGTGCTTCAGCATTTCTTTGCCTAATTCCATTTGTATGGGTCATTTTCATAGCCTTTCTTGTATATTTGTAAATGAAATTGTGAATATTGTTCTTCCCAAAAAGCACTTTGGAAAGCACCTCCCATATCAAAGCATTTAAGGCTTTTTGGAGGACGTAGTGTTTGTTTAGATTTCTACTCACCCACAAGTGCTGGATTCCAGCACTCCCAGAAATAAAACTGGACAAGACAATAACAGGAAGTTTGGGATTTTAGTCATTTTTGGTTCTATGCAGACCTGATCACTTGTATGCAGAATATCTATATAATGTAATAACTGGTGTGCTGTGTGCTCTTAGAAGGTACATATCTGGACTGGGCATCTCATACCAGTGAGCCCAACTGCTAACGTTCCATCTTAATTAGAAATAATGGCCGAACGCAACTTATTAAGGTGTGACAATGCGATAGTTCTCATTCCAATGCCTTACTAATCCGTATTCACAATCGTCTTGTTCACTTCATATTTTAATAAGAAAGAGTGTCACTGGAGGGGCGCCATAATGGCCTGTTTCTTTTGCCTGAATTTTTTTTTGCAGTTTACATAACTTATGTAAAACCACTCACCGTATTAAGAGCACTTTTTTTGTTCAACCGTATTGTTATCCGTACCTGTGCTGTTAAAAATAAAGGTGTCGAGTTTTTGGAGCACTGCCATAGAACAACCAACTATTTCTTTAGCTTCTCAGTGGTCCTTCTGTGGCCATGGTTACCCACAATCCTCCTGGGGAGCTCCCTTTCCGCTGGCTTCACCTTCAACCCGAATTTGACCACACAAAATTTGGCGAAATGAGGTCATTTTAGGTCAATAATGAATATGAATGAAGGTTAAATCTGCTTCAGGGTGGATCTCCAGGTGTACTTTTCTGTGGCGTCACTCCAGAGAACTTTCCGGCCTCACTTCTGTTTGAGTATGCTGCCTTTAGTTCCGTCTGCTTTGACACTGAAAATGTAATGCGTCTGAAGCACTGCCAGAACATGTAGTGGAATGTAATATTCGACATGTAACCCAACTACACGACCGCATTTTCGGTGTTTCCGAACTTTTCTCCCTTGTGTTGCTGCCTTGCTGAGACAAATCAGTGGATGTACGAAGCGCCATCTGGAGGTTTCACATGTGGGTTCTGTTAAACGGCGTGTCTCTTGCGCACGTTACTACACGAACGGGCAGAGTTTCTGTCATGCGTAAAGTAAAGTAACCTGTATCTCTAAAGTGTCCAGAAGTTTGGGTAGCCTGCTCCGGTTGTCTGCTGGTGATCACACTTGGGAAAGCAACTTTGCAGTATGGAACGTGACCCTGATATCCGTTTGTCTTGCTGTGCTCTTGTCATGTGCCATATTTCTCCTTCCTAAACCGTGTTCCTCCGTCTTTCTGTAAGTGTTGCTGCGAATGATTTAGCTTCCGGATTCTGTACTACGTTTATCGCACAGCCAACCGTACTGAAATATACCAAAAATGTACTCTTTTGTTGTTTTTCTTTTCTTTCTTTGTTGCCCAACTCCATGTGTCTTGTACTTTTGAAACTTGTTCTCAGGGTCGAGCCTCAGTTTCTTTTGTCATGTCCTTCTCCAAATGTGTTTGTCCGTGACTGAAGGCTAGAAACATTGCAGTCAGTGCTGAATAATAAATTGGCTTCTTTTATTTTCTCTACCACACGGCTGTGCTCCTGTCTTCTATCTGCTCGGCGGGTTCTGATCCATCTACCACAGACGCGCTGTCTTTCACACCAGACAGAAGTTCCTCGATGAAAAACATTTTGAATAGCATCTCACGAGGGGAGAAGTAGAGAAATTGAAGTGTTAACTCAGTGTTCCCCAGTGCAGGTTACCAAACAGTCCTGACATCGTATTATTAATTCATCAATTTTGCCACAAGGTCAGATCCGGTCAAACTTCACAGACAGTTCCTTTTTCATCTATACCATTGCTGGCATGCAAACAAACACTATGAAACACAATGTACTTAAAATGTGCTTAACTCTACCTTAATTTACACCTGAAAATATGCCAAAAACCTTCATTTTAATGATGTGGCCATTAATTTATAAAACGTTCCCTTAATCTTACCTTAAAAGTGATTTAAGGTGTTAGTGTGAAACCCCTTAATACTAGACATGACATTTTCTTCAGAAGTCTGTTATTTAAGGGGCAAATTTTAAAAATGAGAGAAAAATTCAGTAGTTTTACCCCTTAATCTGCCTTAATCTGTGCACTTTTCCACTTAATTTTCCTTACTTTACTGAAAATTAAGGTAAAACTTTAGGTTGTATTAAGGGGTAAAATTAAGGGGTTTGGTTTCGTAGTGAAAATAGTCAATTCTACAATCTTCTACAACCCTGAAGAAAATTGTGACATTTTCTCTGTGAACTGCAAGTGCAATGGCTTAACAACGTGCGAAATAAATCGTATTTTGGGGTTTGAATAGTGCGATAGTGCAGTTACGTCAGAAATAGCTATAAAATCAAGGACTGCACACTCGGTAAACCTCAGGGAGGTGCTGTATGTTGAATAGTGTCAGCATCTAATCATAAACATTTTGATGGCAAACTTAAAATCTTTATCGGTGTAATAACATTTTTGTATGATTGAGATCACAAAACTGGATTCCTGAACTAAAAATGCTCTCCGTGTCTAAGCAGCAAATTTGCTGCACTTCAATCAAATCAAGGTTTCATGACGTGAACACGAAAACTTTGTAGATTCAATTGAACTCTCACTCTTCCCTGAGCCCGAATGCTTAAGGCCGATTTCCGTATGGTAAAGAAAACAAATACGCCGATTCCATTAAAAAACAAAACACTTGCACAATGAAAAGCCGCACATTTTATTTTATTTTTTTAACTTTTAGTAAATCTGAATAGGAAGACAGTAGTATTGCAAAGACAGATGAGGACCAGAGATCAGGGGTTTGGTGACTGATTGAACGCCCACTGATGGAGGCTAATCCCTTTTGGTTCTAAACTAAAAAATGGCAAAAAGCACTTGGCTCTTTGAGTCTCAGCACACTGAAATGCTAAATAGTGACCAGTGAATTCTACCAATTCTTGACCATAAAGCCTACTCATAATGTAGAAAACAAAATGTCCAGAAAGTAGTCATGTCTGAGCTGATTGCTGTACAGAACATCTAGCCCATTTCTACAGGTTAAGAGGGTGACATTAAGAGGTTTAATCTTTTTTTTTCTTCTTTAGAACAAATTTCCAGCACATATCTTAAAGTCATGCACAGGTCATGGGCAAAAAAATAACACAAACACTGAAAAATCCAAGTTCTTCACTAATTCATCTTGTTTGTTTTCAGGCCAAAATGAAGCAAATTCAGTTTGTTCGGAGGGGTGTGAACCCCTGATTTTGTCCCAGTCTTGTATGTTGTGGACACTGAAACGTCCAGGTGACGTCACCACACGAGTCCTTTAGTGTTGGGAAGACATTAACACAACAACAACAGCAACACACAAATACAACACGGTAGAAACTAACATCATATTGTCAACAATTTTAGCCCTAAGTAGTCTCACTCTGGAACATTGTGCTACAGCAAAATAAATTCACATAACCACAGTTACATCTTGATGAGAACTCTTTCCAGCAAAGACGCTTGTTTTAATAGTCATGCAACAAGTAGACGTGATTGTACACACCCCACTGTCTTCAGTTTCTTCATTAAGTTCAAATCAATATACAAAAATATAGGTCACCACAATTCGCTAATCATGGGTAAAGAAAACAAATACGTAAAATGAAGAATATTCAGTATTAAAATGTCTTTTCAGCCTGCAAGTCTTATGAGATATGTTTTTCGTTGAGGGCTGGTGGGCAATGCGAACTCTCTCAAACGGGAAAATTAAATACTAACTATTTAAATTCTGGACTGGACCACAACTATGCAGAGTGCTTCTGTGTTTCATCATTATACAAGTGATTTACATCCTCAGTTAATAAGCAAGATTGTTAAGGAGGGCTCAGAACAACATTTCATGGGTGCAGAGGGGGCAAAGCAGCATTCTGACCATGGGTGCCAGAACCATTATAGCAAGGTACTAGGGCTGAGTTGATTATTCGAGTAACTCGAATAAAAAAAAAATGTTCGAGATAAATTCTTTGCCTGTGGTTTCGTTTAATATATGTCACCAAATCCATCTATTTAAAATGTCTCTGCTGTCGTATCACTCTTGCTGTGTCGACAACTGCACAGCTCCGGTATCACGGTTTCTAAACTGTGGGACCACGATACACTGCATAAGGCAGACAACATAGTGCAGTGATATGGATGATTAGTCCGATTACTCGATTAATCGTTCGGGAAAAAAATCAACAGAATCCTCGATTTAAAAAATATTTGATAGTCGCAGACCTACAGCGTCCAATCCAGCAGCAGGATCTTTTAGTTGCAGAATTGGCTGCATGCCGCTGGATGGCTATTTGGCTAGGGCATTGGCTCTGCAATCAGAACGTTGTGTTTTCGAATCCCAACAGCTAGTGTCACCACTGAGGTACCATTGAACCTGGTTGGCAGCAGCCCCCTGCTTCAATTGGTAAGTGGGTTAATTGCAGAGAAAAGTATTTCACATTGTTCACACTGTGCTGTGCAGTATTCAGGTGTAATTATAAGTGTTAATAAATCAAATTAAAAACACTGACACACATTTCAACCTCATTAGCTGCATTTATAGATGTTATAAAATACTAAAACTCTGCAGAGCTGTAGCCTGGAAGGAACCCAATTTGACATATTTTTCAAAAGGACGTATATGAAACTTTCCTTCACATAATCACTCATCAGCCGTCGCAGTTAAAGAGGCTAGTGGAGGTGACTGGGGCCATTCCCACCAAAAGGAAACACACAATTACCCCCCCACCTGTTTGTGAATTACAAGATATAATAGTTTGCCACCAAATTGGCAGAAAAAAAAGAGTGATGGTTGTGCGCTCAATGCTTCACATTAACTCCATTAATTACTACATCTGGCCAAGAACCATTAACAGGGTAGTGGTAGAAGATTTCAAAGTATCTCCTGAATGTCTGGCAGAAAAGAAAAGGGTTTCGACACCGCAGTGGAGCTGCACACTGCTAGCAGGACTTGGCACAGGTGTGTCGACACGAAAGTACGAAAAAAAATGGAAAACGTTAAAACTACGTACAAATAAATAGAAAAAATATATTTCTGAATATAGAGAGCTCAAATAAGTTAGATAAATCTAAAATAACACTCAAAAGAACTACTCACAAAAACCTACAAACACACACACACACACACCCACGCACCACACACTTTATGCAACAGGTCGTGAACAGCAAATTCCCCTCATAGTCTTGCCATCTGTTCCGATATACAACATCAAATAGAAGAGTTTTGTTTTTTAAACAATCATTGCCCAAAAGCGCTGTGTTCGAGTGCTCCTCACGAGATCCTCCTAGTCCGTTTCCTCTTGCTTTTTTGCATCATGTATTGCTTTAAGGAATATGTTTTGGTCTAGCCCTAATCGCTCTCTCAGATCAGCCACTTCCACGCTCGGTTCCTTCGTGTGGCTTACGCCTTTCGTGTGATCTGCTCTGTGGAAAAGAGACGTTTTTCACAGCTTGCCCATGGCTCCCGTCCCCTCAGGATTTCCAGTGAGGAAGCACACTGTAAGACAGTCAGCGAGTGTAAGGAAACCTTTCCCCAAAAGAGTGCAATGTGGTCTCGCTCTAGGAGGCAACTTACTGTTAAAAAAAAAGAAAGTCAAGAAATCCTAAAAACTAATCACAAGCAAAAAAAATCAGCTTTGTGAACTACATTGTGGACCTACTTTTTTGCTTCGTTTTTCAGACAAATCACACTTTTGGTGGTGTTTTATTATTCTTCTTCACATCATGTTATCAGTCTTTTATGAGAGACTGTGAGTTTTTGTTTTCAGGGAAGGAAGCCGTACGTTTGTGTACAGCAGTGATCACCAAATCTCCTTCTGGAGAGGAAAGTAGCCCCACCTCCTCAAACCACTGGGTGTTTTTTAAGGGCTTAGATTGAATGAGATGCTTCTTATATTCTGTGAGTTTTGTTAAGAACTTGGAAATCGGGTTTGTCACTTATTAAGTCGTTTGTTAAGTCGTTTGAGACCACCGAGTGGCAGGCAAAACTACGGAGCCCGCAGCGTCACCAGAGAGAGAAAAAAATACTATCTGTGGCGATGGATTTGCAATTCGTTCCCTCAGTTTATAAACTGTATCTCGGTTTAATAAATCGTGCCCACGGATTTCCAATCTGTGTAATCACATTTTGTAAACCTAACGTTCGTTTTTTGAATCCGTACCCACGGATTCATAATCCGTGCGCACACTTTTGCAATCTGTTCCCACGGGACCGTAAACTGTTCTCATGGATTTGTGGCCCCGCCCCCAGTATCTTCCGGCAGATTTAACCAGCCACCTGGATTCATTGAATTGTTTATTTTTTTTAATTGAGGATTTTCTTAATTTTCTAAAAAACACAGAGTTGGAGGACGTGTCAGGGTTTCGAGAAGGTAAAAAGCAATATAAACCAAATAGTGTCCAAGTTATTTTGTCATTCCATGTTGTCAGCTCTCTGGCTGAATGCGGTATAATTGATGTTTTACTTCACAACATGAAGCGAATTTAGATTTTGTCACTTTTCCAGTAAGCAAATATGTGCGCACTGATTATGAATCTGTGGAAACGGATTCAAATACTGAACGTTCGGTTTACAAAATGCACGGATTGCAAATTCGTGGGTAAAGATTATTAATCAGTGAGCACGATTTGTTAAAATAATTTGTGGGTACCGTTTATATATAGGGCACGAATTGCAAATCCGTCGCCACAAATTGTTTTTTTTCTCTTGCGGGTGACGCTTCGGGCTCCGTACAAAACAACAAACCAAGCCATTTTAGATTTTAAATCTCACGGAGTACTGTTCAACCTAACAACCTAACATTGTAACGTCACAACCTAACATTGTAACGTAACAACCTAACATTGTAACCTAACAACCTAACATTGTAACGTAACAACCTAACATTGTAACGTAAGGCCCCTTTTTAACCAAATACAATAAATGACAGCAGAGTAGCGCTGGTCTGCAGATAAGGTTAGACTAAAGTTTGGCATCTAATGGGCAAATATATTCTACCAGTAAAATAATCAGAGGGAGGTACAGAAATCTGATTAAAAACACCTCCAAACAGACTTCAAGGATGTGAGATACCTGTCTGAACAAGACCAGCAATGATCAGCACAGGAACTGAAGTTTATCGGTTTAATAATTCTTCTCTTACTGCTCTAAAATGTAACCCTACTAAATAAGAATGCAAAGCACTGCGCACCAGCATTTAAACAAATCCCCAAAAAGAGAAATTAGATTTTTCACGAGTGCAGAGAATTGAGTGGATCTAAGTGGTTACAACCCGATACAAGGTGTAGCAATAATTATGATGAGTACTTATAGTGCAGCCCTAAACACAGATCCAGAAATGGGGGTGGTGACCACTGTTGTACAAGTCAAAGATCTCTACACGCAGATCTCTATAGGGGTAGTGACCAGGATCCGGCCGTTGGAAGTGCTGTCCCTGGGCACGCGCTCGTAGCTGTTGGTGGATGAGACGGAGCTGTTGGTGGACACGGAGGAGAAGTGGTGTGCGGCGACGGTTCCTGCCTCTGCGGCTCCATCCTTCACCTCCGGAGACAGAGTCTGCTGCTTCATGCGGTCCACCAGCAGCTCCTCCTCCTCCTCTGATGACGAGGTGAGCGCCCCCTGGTGGTGAAGACCTCTTCCTTCTCCGTCCAGCATCCATCGGTGGCCGAAATGAGTGAACACATCCTTGACCTGGCAGCGCTGCTCGGACTCCAGTGCCAGTAGCTTGCGGAACATCTGCAGCGCCCCTTCACTGAAGCGGCGCCACTGCGAGGGCACGGCGGCCGTTCTGCGCCGCTGCCAGCGCGCAAATTCCTCATAGAAGGCGTCCGAGGGCATGGCCTTCTCCCAGGGGAAGTTTCCCGTCAGCATGCAGAAGAGCAGCACGCCGAAGGCCCACACGTCCGTGCCGTAGTCCACACGGAAGCCGTCGCGGGCGGCAGCGTCACACAGCTCCGGAGCCGTGTACGGGATGGTGCCACTCACGCGCTTCACCGGGGAGCCGGCCCGCCGCGTCATCCCGAAGTCAGACAGCTTCACTTTGCGGCACTCCCGGTCGAAGATCAGCACGTTCTCTGGCTTGATGTCACGATGGACCAACTTCTTGCAGTGGAGGTAGTCCAAGGCGATGGCGACCTGGTGGACGCAACGCTTGGCTACAGGTTCCGGAAGTCCCACCTACAACAATGTATAACAAAATCAATTTTTAACCCCAAACATCTGTGCACATTCTATGAAATCACTGGGTTGTTTTTTTATATTTTGTTTATTTCCCTCTGACGACACATTAGTCACACAGACAACTGCGGTGAAATCATCTACTATCACAAATAAAAGCCTGTTTTTTCACATTAACTGTAGCAACACTGTTTGCTTATTTTCCACAGTAGCATAAAGTAAACACAGAGTTTTATTTGAGAGTATAATGCCAAAAACGAGGACAGAAACAGCTACGAAGTTCTAGATGGAAAAATTGGGAAATACTAAAGCACACTTTAGACAGTGTTTGGGAATCATATGCGTTACTCTCTTAAAGCAACATGGAATATAAACGTTAGTAATTGAAAATACACGTTAGTCGGGGAAACAAACTCCCTTCCATCTTCTACAGCTCATATTTATATAAAGTGTATTATGTATTATAGGAACTATAAGTTATTTTTGTCACTTTTTAGCATCAAAATAAACAAAACCTTTAAAGTAGGGAGTCGAGTAGAAAAATATATAAAATATAATGTATTGTATAATGATGTTATTACCATACTGCCAATGCAATGCCTATCAGGGCCCGGCCTGCTCTTTAAAATGTGGCTGTTGTTTGGATTACCTGTGGAGGAATAATGTCGAAGAGATCTCCTGCCAAAGCATATTCCTGCGCAAATACGTAGTATTCCTCCGTCTCGAACGCAATGCCGAACATGTTGATTATGAAGGGACAGGGCGAGAGGTACAGCGAGATACTGTACTCTCGCAAAAAACTCTTTAGCTTGGTGGTTTTCTTCTTGAGAAACTTCAGAGCCATCTTGGTGCCTAAGTTAAAATATATATATCAATTCAAGATCTACAGTCAATTGTTGTCACTATGAAACACAATGTACTTAAAATGTGCTTAACTCTACCTTAATTTACCCCTGAAAATATGCCAAACACCT
>JBBKCR010000101.1:27072863-27091390 GCA_037577295.1 Ladigesia roloffi
CTTGTTTTTATGGTCTTGGTCTCGACTCGGTCTCGATTCCTGAAAGACTCGGTCTCGACTCGGTCTTGCTTCCTCAAGGACTCGGCCTTGACTCGGACTTGACTGAATTTGAAAACCAGTGGTCTCGGTCTTGACTCGGCCTCGGCATAGGCGGTCTCGTCCCCATCACTACCATAAATGAACCCCAATGCTCTGCTTATCGCTCAGAAATATGTCTTTGACTGAGACATTTTCTCTGCTTTCACAGAACATAGGCCTCTTATTCATCCTTTTTTTTTGGAGCCAAATATTTGATAAACGCACAGACCGGCATAAATAATCACCAGAGATTTATAACAACATACATTGTTAGATTTGATCATCAGGGGCAGTGAACTAATCATACCTTTGTGGACACAAGAAATGAAAGAAAAAGCTAAAACAACACAGATGCATAAATAATGATGATCAATGAATATGACCAAGACTGCTCAGTTAAATCGTCTCTGAAAAGATCTCAGTGACCCTGGATAGCTAAATAATCGACTCCTTACGCTGATATGTCTAATGTAGGCTTATCAGTCTAGTCAGGCTATTGAATATCAGTTTTTGTAAAGAAGCCCTTTATAGTCATAGAGTGTCTTTTTAGAGTACATTGTGTACATATTTTCATATATTTTGAATACGTCTAAATGATTTTGAATACATTTTCCAATATTTTCTGACCGGGAAATGAGTAATTGTAATTATTTTTGTTTAAAATATTGAATAAGAGAATTTATGTGGAGAGCACATACTATCTTTTTGTAAATATTTAAAGATATAAAGATTAAGATTATTCGGCCCATTTCCGGATGTTTATTCTTATTTTAAGTAATTTGAATCAGTGATTAGCAGTTTTGTCTGCTAATAACTGTATTAGCAGTTTTTTCAAAAGATCAAATTCCTGTACATTCTTTTGTCTCTAATGCTTTTTTGCTGTGTGAATGGTGCTAGAATGTATGGTTTTCTCTTCCTGTGCTGTGTTTGAAATGGAGTGTTGTGACTCAAGGTGAACTCTTCAGACTCTTCACACATTATTTCTTAATTAGTAAACTTTAAGAAAGAATCATTGTGAAAACTTTGTCCGCCAGCTCTTTTACTGGGGATATAGAGCCGGAGGTTAGATTGAGTCATAGAGTCAACATGCGGGAGCCCATTGTGTTTCCACCACCTGGTCAGGTCATGTGACCAGGCCCACCTGCTCTGAGCCTCATTATCTACATCATGTTCTCACTGTTGCTGCTTTAGGCCTGCGAGCGAAAGATAGGGGCTATTTCTGTCTTATTACTGCCTGGACTTCTCAAGTCCACTGTTGTACCACAGTATGTGACGTACATTCATACTCATTTATCACAAACTAACGTGCATAAAAAGGGATGTCTTCAAATGCATTTGCAATTTTCTACATTATCCTATCACAGGATATTCATTATTTACACATACATCTGTGTTGTTTAAGCATTTGCATTTTTCTTTCATTTCTTGTGTCCACAAAGACATGATTATTTCATCACCCCTGATGATCAAATCTAACAATGTATGTTGTTATAAATCTCTGGTGATTATTTATGCCTGTCTGTGCTTTTATCAAATATTTGCCTCCAAAAAGAAGTATTAAAAAGAGGCCTAAGCCCTGTGAAAGCAGAGAAAATGGCAAAATTGCAGGCAAACCATGGTGTAACCTAGCTTTCCCAATGTAATACAACAACAGGAAAAACTGAGCGCACACAGCTACAATAAACTCTGTGACAAGTACGTTGTTGATAAAGTTAAACAATGCACTTACTGCATATCTAATCATTGGCAAAAAATATTTCTGAACATTCAGGTCAGAAACTTCACAACTCCATTTGTTAGATAAAATTTATTTTTTTGGAAATAAATGCTTTCATGTTGGTGATGAAATATAACAGCAGACTGTCCCAACTAACAATATGCAGCTGTCCCATGGTGGCTAGAAGGGATCACACCTAGGGGGCTTTGGAGCATTGGTGGTGCATTGAACAGGGCCTCTAAGGTGTTTAAAGGTGTTTATATGATTAGTCATTGGGGATATATTTCCCAGTTTTTGCCTGGTTTGCCTCTCCTGATGGTAGACCCCTGCATATCAGGAGTAAGGCTGCTGGGTATTTGAACCAACTTGTGGGTTTAAAGACATGTGGATTGGAAAGAGGGCTGAATTGGCTGGCAGCATTCTGAACACCTGCCATGTGCAACATCCAGCTTCGTCCTTTTGCCCTTTCCCCTTTGCATGCACAAGCCCATCACCTGCTCTCTTCTGCGTCAACTGTTCTCAGCAGCTGAAGTCTCAGTAAGTGCTGATGCTGTTATATTCAATTTGTTCTCTTATTTGCTGCATTTAAAATTGCACGTAGAACCAAATGTGCGATTACCATTTTGCTGGCTAGCATTCTCCATAATGGATGTCTAGTTTGTAAAAACTTGAGAGCTGTGCTTGTGGTCAGCATGTCTGTAATGTGTAACATTGCATTCGTTTTTGTGGGGAAAAGCATGCGAAATCTTACTAGTGCCACCTAACTGATCTCTCCATACTTTGCGTATAAATACATTCTTATGTAGCAAAGGTTACTAAGCAGGACAATTTTGTGTAATGCTAACAAAATTCCCATTCAAAGTAATCAGAAACTGTAGTGTACAGTTGACATTGTATTCATAAGGTAGGCTTATTCCAGGATGTGCTCTTACAATTGATCTGCTGTAGCTTTGTGTCATGTTTTTAAGCCAATATTAGCATGTTAGCATTTCAACATGGACATAAATTTTAATAGAATACCTGGACAACAAGAGAGGACATTTGACCCATCACTTTTGAATGCAATGGCGACATGGCCCACTATTTTGTTTGAGTTCAGGACATTTAAATCACAGAAAAAAAACTCACATAACATCAAAATCAGCTGGGCCCATTTCCTAAACGGTTGAACGTTTTACAGTGCAACATCAAAGTAATGGATTTGGTCACAGTTTGTGTGAAATTTACTTTCAGGATTTCTTACACCTACTTGCTAAAAAAAGATGTGATGTGGCCCTGCAAGGTTGCATACATTTGAGACATTATTATATTTCACTGTAGCATTGCACTGTAGCACTGTAGCATTGCAACACATACCCCTGAAAGTTTTAGTTGATCGTGTCCCACACTCGATGAACAAGAAGGTTGTGCACTTTATTTGCTTCATTTATATTCAGTTTACTTACAAGAATTGTGTTTGTTGCCTTTAAATGATTTTTCTATTAAAGTCCATATAACTATGTCTCAAATTTGTTTTCAAGTTACACAATTAAATTTTGTGAAACCTGTTGACAAGAAAAAATTTATTAAAGTCAAGGTTTCATTTTTTTGTGTGTGTAGTTGTTGTGTCACCCCAAAAGCATGATCTTGTTTTGGGTTTTATTTTCATTTATTTATTTATTTTAATATGATAACTATATTTTTTAATATAATAATTTCCCCCACTATATATGGAGATTTGGCACAAATACTCCAACTTCAAATGGGAATAGCAACATAGTCCAGCTCAATGTTTCAACTTGCAAGATCAGTGTTATAAACCTCCTTAATAAATTACAATGAATATTGTTTCTGTCTACATCCTGTAGATTTTTTTTCTCTTTGAAAAACAGTTATATAACCATTGCAAAACGTTAGTCAGGTTAGATCATATATCTTCATTATTTTTGCAATATTTCCTCTAAGTGAGCAGCTCCGATCTAATTCTTTCTTCCCGGCATCTCTCAGTGATGAGCCAAATCACACAAACACCCCGGTTACTTTGTTGAATAACAGCTTGCTGGGAGGCTGTCTGTGGACTGTGAGTCAATTCAACAACACACACACACAGGCACGCAAACCTGTCCGCATGGGAAACCGAACATGTGTGAGCTCCAGACATCTGCCCCCTCTCAGGAGATGATACAGGCTGGAGTGCTGGCCTGCTGCCATACACTTTCACAAAGGCATCGTTGGTAGGATTTTTTCTCAAGCCAAAAGGTGAAGGGAACCACAGGATGATCTTTAAGCTACTTATATAATTGTGGTCATGAGGGAAAAACAACAACTGTTTATGAATGGATTTAGATCTCCAGTAGCTCTTTACTTCACTGACTCACAATCACACCACGCATACCCAAAGCTGTCAGAAATATTCTGGTGCATTAGATCTTATGTGTAGATTTTTGTAGTTTTTGTCTGTTTTTTGTGGGTTAATGATCTACAGCCTGTTTACTGCAAGTGCTACAAATGTATCTGATGTAGGCTCAACATCGTAACTGAGAATAATTCATTTATTATTTATTTTTCCAATATCTAAACTCTGTGTTATATAACACATACTCTGGCTACCAAATCAACAACCAGCACACATGGCTGAAATTCAATAGACTAGCGCCGAAAGGTCAGCCAGACCCAAAGAGTCTCAAGGGTCCGGTACTCAAAATGATCTATTAACACTGACATCTATTGCGCTTAAGCAGCATTCTCTTTGAGCAATTATCTGTTAGGATCCACATTTTTAAATTAAATGAAGGAAAGCCATGCTGTTTGCCATTTACTTCTTAGTTACCCATCACATAATACTACTAAAACCGTGAGGGTAAAGGCTAGCACATGTTTCATGAGTCGTTTATTGCTAACACAATGATATTGAACCGTTTATCACACTTGGAGGAGAACACTAACTGCCATGTCTGTTACTTTAGATAACAGATACCATGGACAGATGGGGCAGTGGGAGGTCATTCTGGGCACCCAGAGAGAGCACCACCAATTATGACCTCTTGGACTCCAACCGAAAACTATGGCATTGCCACGGATAGAACTGATATGGTCAACACTTATCAACAACTAGTTTTAGGGGCCAATTTGTTAGGATTGCATAATGCAACATGCTTTCAAATATAATAACCAGACTTAAATGTACTTTTACATAGTGCAAGTAAGCATTAGATGTTATCACTGGCAATAGCAATTAATCCATAAATCACATTAAATAAAGTCCAGATTGTAAAATACTTGATGCCACATTTGTGTTTGTAAGCAGGACCGGAGATTTGTTCTCTAAAAAAAATTAGTTCTGAGTTTTACAACAGTCTTGTTTTGTAGAAGAAATAAAAAACATCCATGTTTTTTCCATCTACATGTTTACAACTTTTCTTGACACTGAAACAAAATGCGTAGAATTAAGTCAGAATATAAAGACAACTGTATAAGTAACTATGTGGTAAAATATGTATTCATTCTGAACAGCAAAATATAATAACGACCTATAACTTGATCCTGGTAAGAAACATTCAAGCTGTTTTTTTATCCATGTGTGTATCTTTTGGAAACTCAATGTAACTGACCAGGTTTGTCATGTTTAGGGCAGCCCATGCATCCTCACAACTCACTTTGCTGGTGTTTCTCTGACGTGACTTTCATTGCTGGCAAACTTTAGGTGCCCAGCCAATCAGGATTTTGCACATAGTGCCCCTTCAGCAGCACCATCACCAAACACCCCCACACACACACTCCATGCTCTAACACCTCAGCAGAACTACAAAGAACAGCCATTGCCTCAGTCAGGAGTTCCACTCTGTCTCTGTGAGTTATAATGCCACTGAAATATCCCTCCGCCCTCTTCTACTCCACAGCTGGCACTCTGAGCCTCTTACACAAGTGCCGGCCTAACAGATTGGGTGTCACCAGAGGAGGCAGTGGAGGCATGCATGAGCTGGGGGTCGTGCAGGGGGGGCGCAGGGGGGATTCAGACAGGGTTTCCTAAAGTATCCAAGATTGGCAAGGCCAGCCGAGTCAGGTGGGTGTTCTCAGAAGGTCAGAGGTGATGGGTCTGTGGAAAGAAAGCCTCAACTGTGCAGGGTGGCAGCTGTGTGTAATAAACAAGGCCAGTTCTGGAGTCAACAGCCCCCCAAACTGAACAGCACAGCCTGGAGTGAATGTGAGCATGTGCATCTTAAGCACTACTTAAAACGTAACCAGATCTTGCAAAATTTCCATTACGTACAACAAAACATCCCAAACGGACAAAGGATGCCCACAGTACAGGAGCTGACCAAGCCAAGTTGATGTGTTTATGAGGTAGATTGATGTACATTTTATCTTCCCCATTTAGTCAGAACTGAATAAAACAGTAATCCCTTTCATTTCCTTGACCTATTACATTGTAAGTCTACGTATAAAAGTTTGCACCAGGTCCTGATCATTGTTCATTGTCATGTGAAATATTTTTTAGGTGAAAATATTTTTGACAGTGTCATGCTAAACACTTATAACTGCATTACATGGTAACCATGTGATAAGAAGGTCAGACGCTCCTCACACTGTGTGAATTGTCATGATGAACAGACCACTAGACACGATCCAAACTACATTAGAATAAGATTTTAACATGCATTGTTGGGAAATACCAGTCAGTCAAACATGTGTCAGACTGCTGATTGTGCCACAATGTTTTGACACAACAGGTCAAATTACATGTGAAAATAAATACATATCCCTGACAGAAACCTCACTCAAATATTCTACTGATATATTATGAATACACTGGAAAATATGAGAGAGCATGGGGGAGTGGGAATATTTCTGTTGCTAAGTCATGCTAACCTCATGCAGTGTACTGCGAATACAGTATACACAAACCCCCCACTTTACGCGGGGTAGCGTTCCAAAAAAATCCCTGAAAAGACCTATTTTTATAGTGTAAACCCCAAATGTGCTCCCAAAGCACTTGAATGTAATTTTAAATTCATTATCCTAAGTAAAAATGTAAAAGTAAACTCATATCTGTACTGTGCATTTTACACTGAAATCATGCATTGCTAGAATGTTACATACTGATGTTACCCCTGTGTAGACTGTACTGTAATTAACTCACTGGCATTTTCTTTGGAATGTACTGTCCTTTTCTTTGGTATGAGCAGGTAAATAAATACATTTAATTTACAGTAATAAAAATACAGTGCTTTAAGAAGAACAAAAGGAAAAACCAGGTAACACTCAAGACACTCCCCGGGGGAAATTCTGGACCATTAACTGCCTGCTGAAAAAATGATCAACTCTTCTTGAGGTAATGTGAAGGTGTTTTTTGTTTTCCTGATGGATATGGCATGATATCACTAACTAAAGGATGCTAATGTTGTAACAGCTGGCCAGACTCTAGAAGGTTTAACGGCCCTGTAATGTAATCTAAAGAAAATACCTGTTTCTAATGGGGACCTTTAAACTAAATCTCATTAGAGAGCAAAACCAGCATGTTTTTCATCTTCATGATTGTAATGGTAATTTTTATCCATTTTAAGCTAATAGCATTGCTTGCCGGAATACTAAAGCTCTAGAAAACAACTACAGGGACATTAAATAATTCCGCTAATGCAGTCTAATTTGTTTGTTGTGGATAAGAAGCGTGGTCATTAAGAGGGTTATATCACCATAACCTGAGAAGTAACATTATGCATCACAAGGACAAAAATATCATTTTCCACCTCTGCGTCTGATAGCATATCAGGGAAACAGCTGCATGAAGAAAATGCGCTCGAGTTGCAGACTGGGATATGGATTTGTGGTGGCAAAAGTTTTCCGCCTGAGCCTTTTGAATCTAGGGCAGTTGTCAGGCTTATAACCCAGATACATAAGGGAGTGCCATTAGGAACTGGGCTCTCAACACATTAGATCTGGATTACTGGCCCATTCCAGTGTGAGCAGCCGGTCCGGTGTGATAAGAGCAGTGTACCTCAGCGCCAGTGTGAACCACTCTTATTTCTGCACCATTTAACAGTATGCAGCGTTTAATTGAAGGTTATATTGACATTTAGGCCCATTTTGCATGTGCAGCACACAGCGACTCAGCTGCCTTTTCCCAATGCTCTTCAGTGAAAGTTGCTGAGTAACGTCATAGGTAGAGAGGGTGTTGACTGACTTTTCACTGTTCTTGTTTTGGAGCCTGGTCAATCTCCTTGCACACTCCAGTGTGTTATAATGCAGACGCTGTATCAGCACTTACAGGTAGCGAATGCTGAATAGCAAATAACAACAATCTGCATGCATCACGTTTGCAAAAGGTGCCAGTCACCTCTGGATAAAAACTTTTATGCTAAAAGCTGTTACTCATTACTGAGAACAGCTAACACGCAACACTCAGCAATACCAAAATTGAGCTGATGCGCATTTTCAATGCAATACAAGCCAGCAAAACTTCTGCTCTTACTGGTCCAGCCCCAATCTGTCCAGATGCACTCCAAAAATTACATCTTTGTCAAAACATCTAATTTTTCAATTGGTCTTGCTCTCTCTTATAAGATTCCTGTAACTGTATTAGAAATGGTCACTGGTTTTAAGCAGTTTTATTATGAGAAATTAACATTATGTGACACTTTGTTTTTTCAGTAAGTGTTTTTTGAGCTTAATTATTGTAGGATGTCAAAATGATCTACAAATAAAATATATTTTCCACATGAAATTACTTGAGTCATGTAAAATGGTTTCAAAATATATTGAATTATCTAATTTAACATAATCAGAAATATTAATTAATAAAAATGTATACTGCCTTGTGAAGGTGAAGTGACCATTCTGTAGTACTTAAACACACTACACAGTGTGAACAGCATGAAATCTTCATTTGCATTTAACCCATTCACCAATTTAAGCATTGGGCAGCCAGAGACATGGCATCTGGAGCACAGCCTGTGGGGATGACATCTTGCTCAAGGGTACCTCAGAGATGGTTAGCAGTCTTGAGAATTAAGCCCACGACTTCCTGATCACCGGGCGAACCGCTAGGCTAAATAAATAAAATAAATAAATGTCCATTATATAATATATAATGGCTAAAAGAATAACCATTGCTGTGAAGCTGATAGCCACTACACATGCTGGTATCTAGGTTTTTCTGGTTAATATAGAAGCCTATAGAAACCTCTAAGCAAAACTTGTTGACGCGTTTAATCAGTAGCGACAGATAGAATTCAGCATAAGTCTCAGAGCTGCGCTGTGTATAAAGCTATCCTGTTGATCTGAGACCAGGGGGCATGGCTGGACTTAGACTTACCACATCTCACAGCAGATGGGGGGTATTGAAGATCAATAGTCTATAGCACAATGAAACTCCACTATGCAGCTCGACTGACAGGCCTCTATTACACCTTGAGGAGCTCCATCTGGACGGAGAGGTTGACCAGAGCAGGAGGAACTGCAGGGGGGCTGTAGACTCAGATCATTTGGGTTTCAGAAAGGGCTCTCTCTTCATGATGCCATTCACAAATCAGTTTTGGTTTCCTAAAGATTTTTCACTGGTGTTTTTTTTTTATAAATACGACGTGTAAGTATGAATAACATTTTGACATTGTAGGGAACCTCCCAAAAATGCAAATGTTCAGGAAAGAATCCTGAATGATGGTTATTTATACATTTTTATTAACACTTTTAAAACTAAAGCATCTCTCTGAGTATGACAAACATTCCATGCCAGTATCTCTTAAATCCATACACAAGTACCTCATTCTGCTTAATGGGTAGTTATCATCTGAATCATATCTGATTTAATGAAGAAGGAAAAAAAACACTGCTGTAATCAACACTCTTCTCTTTCAATGTGACCAGTTGGAAGGCAAATCACAACTAGATGTATGTCAAAGGGAATATTACCATTTTGTTCAACAATGAACAAGAAATGTTTTATCTTTGAATAATTAAGTTCTCTAAACACTACATCATTTCTCGTATAATGATGTAAATGTATTCCGTTTAAAATTATGCTTTATAGAACAATAATTTTATTTGGAAGATTATTATGTAATAGGTTCTTAAAAACTAATGCAAAGCTGGGTTCAGCTGGATACCTATCAAAAATAAACTTTTTTGCAGTGTCTCATTTTTTTCCAAAGATGTGTATGTACAGTATGTTCACATATACAGTATATTCATTATGTATGTTTAATTGATGTTTGTTTGTTTTCTTTTTGTAATAGGCAAAATTAAATACTTAATTCAAAAGTACCTCATTGCATAGTTGTATTTTTTAAAGACTGCTATATGAACAAAAGTGCAAACACTTTAACCAAACAATCAGCTTTTTACCAGCTGTGTTCCCTTTAATACAGTTGCGTGACTGCAGTTCAGATATTTTTGTAAATGTCAACATTAATGTAATCAAATCAAATATGCAGGGCATTCATGTTTTTATGAAGTTTGTTATAGAAAAACATGTTCCTGTCAAAGTCCAAAGCATGAGGGGTGGAACCAAATTAATATTGAAGTCTAAGTATCTAAATGCCGTGTCCCTGTTATATATATATATACATATATTAGGGGTGGAGTCAAATACAAAAATGGTATTCGGAAAGGCAGAAATTACGTGTTTACGAAAACTGTATTCTGACAAATACTTTTTAAAATATTTGTTTTCGGGAACCCCCTCCCTGTTGAAGCGATCGAAAAGTTGCTAAAGCTAAGCTAGGCTAAAGCTAAGCGAAGTCCAGATTTATTCTAAGTCCCAAACATCAAAAATATTCTAATTCCACTAAAGTCTCAAAAAAGTCCCAAGATCCACAGAAATATTCTAAGTCCCAAGATTTAGGAGCCAGACAGGTGTTATGTGGTGGTTTATTCAGAGATCTTCAGCTGTGGCCCGGCGCTGCTCTTCTTAACTACGTGGGCACTGACATCAGTTTTTATACATATTCATCATTCATGTATGCATTATTTCAATCCATCCCATACAGGTTTTCTTACCATAGAAGAGCATTGGGTGTTACATTGCTTAATTAGTTTAATACTACCTGATCGTTAGGCCCAGTGCAGGCTTATCATCATTGCCACGTAAATCCTATAGAATCCTATAGAATGGGGTGTCTCCTTCGTCAAATCTCTTTATTAAAGCTGTCTTACAATGATTAAGTCAACTTCTGATTCATATTTCAGTGTACACCTCCAGTTCCTTCTTGACTAATTGAATTTTCACTACTTTGCCACGTATCATTCTAAGGCAATTACATCTCATTAAAGAATGTTTCAGAGCATCTTTTGGAGCTGTGCTTCCTTTCCTGGAACTCAGTAGGTGTGCTGAGGGTCAATGAGAGATGGAGGCCCAGTGCTAATCATGTAAATTTCCCAGACAGCCCTGGCTAGGGGCGTCAGGTGAATCTGGCCCCAGTCCCCATGTGAGGGGCAATCTATTCCTAGGTTTGACACTTACAGGCACTGCTGCAAAAACAAAAACTTACAAACACGAGAAATATATATTTTTAAAAGGAGAGGTAAATGATTATATTAAGCAAAACATACATGTCAGTGATGTTAGATACATTTATTTAGTAAGACTTTTTCAAAGCAAGAGAAAGGTTTATTGCCATGCAATTGGATTATTTCATTTGTTTATGTTTCTTGTGACCCTCAGACACACACAAACACACACACACACATAAATATATGTATATACACACATATATATACACTACCAGTCAATAGTGTGTGTGTGGGGGGGGGGTGTTGCGCTGCATGTGTGTGTCAGTGCAATTGTGTTGCGCTTTAAGTAGTCCGTCTTGAACACACGGGGGGCATAAGGGGGGCAAGGAGCAATTCTACCAGGGCCCTGGTCCCCCTTGGCCCCTGTGTAGACCCGCCAATGTTAGAGGAATTTCTTGTCTTCTTAATGTTTTTGGGATCATCAGAGTTAGTGATCCTGACAGAGTTAGTTATCCTGTTCCACTACGGTACTACTCCACATTATAGCAAGAAACATTTAACTAAGTAAAAAAAACTAAAGTTCACCATTACCTAATTACAAATTACATTTTGGTTTGTTTGACAATTTTTTGTTTACTGCATAATTCCTTCATCATTTTGTTAGTTTTCAATATTAATCTACGATGTAGAAAATAATAACAACTAAGAAAAAACTTTGAATGAGAAGGTGTGTCCAATCACACATTTTTTGTAAAGAGTGAAATCAGATATACAAATACTTCACCAACCCAACTCCTTCTACAACACACCTTGCTGCAAATCTCTGACAATCCATCTTCTACTCCGTACAGACAGTAATATCCTGCTATTAAAATGAAAATCTAAGGCATATCACTGCTAAAATACTACAAAAGGCCTACTACTGACTTCTCTTATTCAGAAGTTTGCCTGTTGTTTGGAGCCAACATGGTTGTCTCTCTCCTCTTCAGTGCATTTTATTTTATAAAAAACCTTTAGGTTTTATACACATTTACATGACTTTCACAGACCCCAGCAGTGACGACTGCATGCCAGGTGACCTCGTCATATTCCATCCATAAATGTGTTCCTTCATGGAAACCGTTGCAAGCGTTACAGAACTTCAACAAAAAGCCCATTCAGTGAGTAAGCTTAGTTTGGATTCTCTACGTAATTTTGAGTTTCCACCAAGCTAACATTAGCTCAGTTACAGAGCACAATTACCTAACCCAACAGTGTGACTTTCACATGAATAGAATTGAGTATTATTTGAATAGAATTGTAATATATGAGTATAAAATACATTTCTGTATATCGAGAAGCAGTGATACAGCTTTAACGGGCATAATGTTAGAAATGATTTTGGTAGGTTTCTGTGTAAAACTGTTATATTATTGTACTGTACAGCTGTGTGTTGGCATCTCTGGCAATTTAAATGAGAAGGAAGCATTCTGGCATAGACTTTAGTGTATTTTTGGGTTGCCTTATCCAGCATCTGCTATCTTTTCCAGCCATCACACTGCATTGCGGGATACTGATTTCCCAAGAATGCCTTTTTTTATATAGTTAACTTTGGTCCTTTATACTCCCTGTTAACCATTTAGAATTATTGAATAGTATTTAATGCACAGCTGGACCACCACACAAGATTCTCAGTCAGTCTTTCATACCATTTTTCTTCTCTGAAGTCTCTGGTGATGCTCACTGGTGCAGTAAGTGTGTATTTGAGTCATTCATTAATCAGAGGCTAGATTTCACATTGTTCCTCACTCTTATGAAACTTTAATCAGGCTGCCAGCTGCGCTCTGCATGCCTGAGGTCGCACGTGTCCTTGGAAGGGTGTCGCGTCCACAAGGTCCACAAGGCCAGAACCATCCTGGAGCAGCCTCTGATGACCTCCTTCTAGCTTGTTTAATTCTTACACACGTGAGCAAGCAGAACTGCTAATGCACTCCTTCCTGTGTGTGTAAATAAATTCCCCACAATCTGAGTATATATATATGTATATTAGGGGTGGAGACTAATACAAATACGGTATTAGGATTGGCACAAATAACATGTTTTTTATGAATACCGTATTCGGACAAATACTAAAAAACATTTGTATTCGGAGGAGATTCGGCCGTTGTTTGCGCGCTGCATTATGAATTTTACATGAATACAAATACGAATACGAATAATTTTTCCTTTTAACAAATACAAATTCAGATACAAATAGCGGCTGCTCGGCACACCCCTAATATATATATTGCTGGGGCATGACATGAGCTCCTCTGGATACATGAATTTTTTAATATTGAGGGAGCTCTCAAATATTGATATGATGACCAAAAAAAGTCACTTTGGGCATGGATTTTCTCACAGGTGTAAATTAAGTACAATAAAATTATATTTAGAAATTATTACTCAGGAAAATGGGTAGCCGGCTTACACGCTTCTGGGGCGCTGCGTACAGCCCCTCCCACCACCCCCCTCACCACTCACACAAGCTTGTTTAGTTATGAGTAGTGCTGTCAAGCTATTAAATTTTTATATCTAATTAACTACATGGTGTGGCGATTAATTATTCTAATTCATTGCATTTAATCGAAGATACATACAGACATTACAAGAAGCAGATTTTCTTTACCATTTATTATTGAATACAAGCCTATAACTTGGTCATGGCATTTTTAATACTGACTGAACCAAACCTATGAATTAGGTTACAGTATATGATAGTAGTAAGTTTTGATAAAAGTTTTGACACACACTCCACCCACAGCGCAGAGACTCCGCCCCACTGGAGGTCTGGATAGACAAAGCTAATGCGGCTCAATTCAAGCTCAGTTTTCCCTCTCCTGCTGCCTCTAGCTCAACCAACCGCTCTCATACAGACACTACGACCAGGTTCACAGCTTCCACACACTTTCCCGATTGGCAAAGTGTTGAAATAAACGTGTTTTTGCTTCGTGTTCACTCTCTCCTTGCATGGCCAGGTAGCTGCACTCCAGAATTGAACCGGGAGACGTGGGAGCGTCTTTTCCAAAAGGCAAATATTCCCCTTCAGAGTCCGAATTGGCAAGACATTATTTATTGGCCATTTTGGCATTTTTTTCTTCCAAATCTTACTGAACTGAACTCCGCTTTCTGGCTGCTCACGCAGCAGTGATCTGGGACTCGCTTCTCTTGCTGTCACTCGAAACTTTGAAAGAGAAGATGACGTAATGTGTTAACTGCGTTAAAAATATTAATGCTTTATTTTTTTCTGTGATTACTTAGTCTAATTAACGTGTTAAATTCCCAGGCCTAGAAATCTATTACAGTGAAATGAACCTGATCCTTCAGGTCATTTCATGTAAATATTGTACAGACATATAAATAGTAAGGATGAGCAAGTACAACATTATCTGTATCTGTATCTGTATCTGATAAACATATGAATGATCTGTATCTGTTCTCGGACTGGGCGGGGCCTAATCCGGAAGTGAGCGGGGTTTAACCCGGAAGTGGCCCTGTTGTCTTTAAATGGGCTGGGCTTTAACTGGTATGTTATTTTAAGCATGCAATGCATGCAATTGATAAGTAATGATCAGAAATGGTTATATTTATTGCTGATTAGAAAACTATTCACATGAAAGTATCAGCAATGAGCTTCAGATCAGTGGTTTTGATCACGATAACAAACAAACTATATACAGAACAAGTTTTGCAACAATGAATACAACACATGCGGTTGCAATTATTAAGTAAAATGTAATGAACAAGAGTTTTCATCTCAACATAACTTTCCTTTTTTAACTTTTAATTTTTTTATGGTCATTGTGATTTTATTTGGTTGTTTTTTCCCACACCAGGTATGTGTGAGTGTGTGTGTTTGTGTTTGTGTGTAGCTTATTTTGTAATAATATTTAAACCACAACTACCTTAATTTTTTTATAAAATAAAGCAAGAAAGTGTCACTGGTTAGAGCCAGCAGGCGGTTAAAAAAACTCTGATGACCGGCAGAGAGAGGGAGAGAGAGAGTGTGTGTGTGCTAATGAATTTCTAATATAGTTTAATACCACTACTTCCTTTTCTTAGTGTTTTTTTAATGAAATACAGCAAGAAAGTGTCAGACACTTAGTGCGTGAAGTAAAAAAAAACTGGTTAGAGCCAGCTGACGGTAAAAAAAAAAAACTCCGACAGGCGAAGACGCGAGTCACATACCATGCACCACGTCTGAACAAACCCCACATTTACAAAAACCTGTTGAAGAAACCCTAAATGTTAATGGAAAAATCCCACGAATCTGAGTGACTGCGTTCTGTGATAGAACAGCGCGCTCTCTCTCTCTGTCTCTCCCTCAGACACAGTCAGCTACCCAATAAGAATTTTATTAAATCCGAGCACATATATTGACTCGTATTACTCGTATGATCCTCGTACTCGTCAAAAGTGCTTTATCCGTATCGGATACTCGTTTCAGCCGAGTATCCGGCTCATCCCTATTAAATAGTAAAACCCATGTGCAACGAACCAACATGTTGCATGTTACCCCCCCCCCCAGCCCCCCACCCCCCACGCTCCACACTATTCCGGTTCCCGCAGAGACTGTGGTATAGTTCGCACACTGTATGCACTTACGTATATATAATTCTGACATGAAACTCTTCACCGGTATTTGGCTTGACTCCTTTTCAGTTGATTCAATTCAGCTTTGACTATGCACAAAACCAATCAATCATCTATAATTCTTCTTACATTTAACAAACCCTCAATCAATTAGTTTAATTCACCATGGGAACTGAATATACACCTTGAAATAGAAATGACCCCAATCCGTAATCAAAGATCCTTTGGTGATTCATTGTATTGCCTTTCAGTTGAGGCAGATTAGTCAAAATTTAAGTGCAAAATAAGTATCCACAATCTGGTGCACTGTGCCAGACTGCATCATTACAGGCGTAACGCTTTAATGAACATGGGAGAGCCCATAATGCAGAGCAACAAAACCTCCACCTGCCCATTTATCCTGCCATATGCTCCTCAGCATCCTTAAGAAGATTTCATCTCAATCTCATCAATTAGCTGACCATTGTCATTTAAATGTACAAGACGGTTGGATTTTTGAGGGCCTGAGGGTAAAGGGACAGGTCATCCTGAGGGCCCTGGATGTGACAATAGCTAAAACTGCTAACACACCAAAAACAAGAAGTAAAGCCCTTAAGGAGGGGCCAGCCTGGTGCAATACATAAAAAACCCCAGCTGCCATCTGTTTAATTTGTCTTGGCAAATGCAACCGTTTCATCATATTTCAAAGGAGGCTATCATTGTCAAACAGCTTCAAATTTCTGCTGCTGCTCACCTGGCATCCTCAACCATTCGTTTCAATGCTGTGAGTCAATCAGCCGGCAAGAAAAACAGCACAAAGGCAGCAGGTTTGGACAGATGTGTGCCTAACCTGCAGAAAATACAACCGATCATTTCACAGTTTCAGGCAACTTCGGTTAATCGGTCTAGTGATCCAAGAAAGTGACAGTAATGACAGGCCTGATGAAGGAAAATTTCCCCTGAAGTGGACAGATCTGGGTCGAAGTGAACTCTAGCAGGGCTGCTCTGGTTACCACATGACTAACCACAGCTCCCTGGTCATCACCATTACTCTCAGCAGAACCAGACGTCAAGCATAGTTAGACAAACAGTTTGCGTCAGTGCAGGTTCTGTGCCAGTCATTGGGATGTCAGTACAAGTCACATGGTCAGCAGGCCTCTTCAGGGAGGGTAAACAAGCATTTTAGAATGCCTGTCCAAGATCTGAATGACATGTGTTCAGGGAAGTTAAACCTGTAACAGCAGGAGCATTTAAGAATATATCCACCTTCGATTTCTGCTGATCTCTGCTCTCTTAGCAGATTTGAAAATTGCACAGGAGGGGGTTGGCTTGCAAATGTGTTAGTGGCAGGGAGTAGAGGGTGAATGTAGAGAACAGGCAGATTTATCAAAACAACAGAGGCCACCAAACAGTAGAAAGTAATGTCTCTCTGATGATTTTTAGAGCAAAGCTCTTGCTACCACATCAATATTTAGAAGCCCATTTACATGTATCAGTGGACCAAGAACTGATTTGGTGCTACAGAAAAAAATATGGTTTGACCAGGAAATCTGAAGTACTGCTGTAGATCCTTTTATATTAAATGGAGATCTTAACACTTCTCATCAACAAAGGTTAAGGACCATCTATTCAATGGTTTTAGGGATTTAGGGAATTCTTTTTGGTATATTCATTTTTGAATGCATTCTTAAGCCACTGCCTTCATTATCTGCAGTTTTTATTCTTTTCTGCATTGTCTGAGTCCTGTTTCTTGCTTTGCAGCCTCTGTAACTCTGTTTTTAGCATATTTTGTAAAAATTGTGCTGTCAATTTTTACAAAAATAAAGGAATTAATTGTATACATTCATTCATTCATTCATTCATAATATAACTCTGGTCTTTTTTGTCTTCCCCTGCTGACCTGGGGTTGCCATAATACCATAACAATTAATATTATGCTATAAAACAATTTGACAGAACTTGGTCAAATTTTATTGCTAAGAACAATAAGTATTTGTTTGCCTGTTTGTCTGTTTGATTGTTTGTTGTGAATTTTCTTGCCCCAAGGTTATTTAGCTCAGTGCAGTTTAGGGGCAAGGCTATTATTAAAACACACATGGGATTTGATTGATTTATCTATAATGTACTTAGAGTTTCATGCAATAAACTGAATAACTACAGGAGGCTCCTGAAGGGAAGACTCTCAGGTTACCGCCTGTGTTTCCTGCATTATGACAAACCATCTGCCACCTTATTTTTTTCAGTAACTGCACTCTACCTTCATGCACATTATAAAAGGCAGAAGAAAATGACTTGGCCAACACATCCCTTATTGCATGTAATCTTGAATGGTCATTTGGTGGGAAGCATTGTCTACACTCATAAACAATTAAAGACCTTGAAGGGGGGCCGCCAGAGAAATCAGATATTGGTGTTGGGCGTTAGTAAAAGCTCAAATTTAGCTTGTGCATATGCACCGCTTTGAGTGAAAGGGGTCAGTTTTCACAAATATCTGTCTTTATCGGGGTGCTATTATTTTTCACCCACCAAGCAGGAGCAAATTGCTGGCAAACTAAAAACCATATTGTACAGCGTCTATTTTCAGTGAAATGGAGAAGATCCTGACAGCAGTAAAGGTCAGTGATGGTGTATTGACTGCACTCACTCATTGTCTTCCTCTCTCTCCCTCTCTCACACACACACACACACACACACACACACACACACACACACACAC
>JBBKCR010000101.1:27100641-27111194 GCA_037577295.1 Ladigesia roloffi
AAGGTGTTTGGCATATTTTCAGGGGTAAATTAAGGTAGAGTTAAGCATATTTTAAGTACATTGTGTTTCATAGTGTAAGTAGGTCTTATTTACCCAATTAAAGCTTATTATAATGATGAAAGTGCTCATTTCTGCTTCCAACTCTGACATTTACTGTCCTGATAGTACGCATGCACAGATCCGATTTAATACCACTTATGGCAGCTGTTGATTTAGTTAAAGAATGTTATAAATAGTCACTATCTTAGTACTATTAGACTCATTGTTAAAATCTGTTTATGATGGATTTCAGACATTTTCTCACCGACTTTAGAACACATTGTGGGGTTAACAATCTATATGCACTGAGGAAATGTTAAAAGTAGCTCAAAATGTCTTGTCCTTAACTGGACGCACAGATGCATTAAAAAATAACACACAGTATGTTGTTTTTACCCACATCTGTTTTGAGAGCATGTGACATGCTGCATCCCTGATATTCTCTGGCTGGAGCCAGGCTAATTTTGGCCGTCCCTAAATTTGAATGAAATGAATAAACACTGTCTGGGGCAGACAGTGAGTGCCTCTCTTCTGTCCAGGCCTGCAGGCTTAGCTTCCTGCACTTTGCACTTTTGAGCAAGTAAAGACTCCCTCGCTCTCTTCTCTCTTTTATCCAGCATGGCAGATGAGCTTGCCTCGGCTAAAGAAAAAAAAAAAACTTTCAGCAGTGGAGCTAGCCACCACACATCAGAGCGCAGCACAGCACACAGCTCACATCTCATTAGAGGCAGAGAAAGGCTGACTGGCATGTTGCATAAAGGCCATCAGAGCGCCTCATATGCGGCTCAAGTGAAAGTCACAGGGAATCGTGACACATTGAAGTGGAGGCACAGGAAAATCAGAGTGACGTGCGGCTCTCATTCGTCACACTGACTGAGCGAGAATTGAACAGGCACCACTTGGGATTGTCTGGTTATGTGCAGTAAAAGTGGCTAATATTGCTAAATTATCAAATCCTGTTAGAACCGTTCATTTGGGTCGTTTTGGGTTATGTGTGGTGGTGGTAGTGGCCTAGTCGGTAGGATACTTGCCTCTGGACCAAGAAATCATGGGTTTGAATCCTACCTTCAGCATACTGCCAGCAAGACCCTTAACCCTTAAAGAGACTGCCCCCTGTAGCTAGGGAATAGAAGTCACTTTGTATAAAAGTATCTTCAAAATGGTGTATAGGAGATTAAAATTAATAGTCCTATGAGACTCTAACATTATTTTAGTACAAATATAGCTAATGGCATTGCATTTTTTTACCATTCTATTATTTAACCAGTATAGCTGAAGCTTGTATCTGACAGAAATCCACTGCTGCCTTTCGTATTTACAATCAGTGATGTATCTAGAACGTCCTGGAGACACACAAGGGCATTTTACCTCATGAAATCGGTCCCACTTATTGGTTGACTCCTTTGTCATGTCCTAACGGTGTCAGTGGTTAAACTGATGGGCTGGAACTTCCATCCAGACCTTGATGTCACAACTCACAGATATCATATCATTGCCTCTACTGTGTACCAGTATTGCTTTAAGCATCAAGTTGCAGTATCCCAGAGGCATGACTTTATGTGTACATGCTTAAACATCCTCAGACAGCATGGCACCATGATAAATAGGCACAAAATAGATTTGTGTTTAATTTGAAAAGCACCACACAGCTATAATTACAAACCAAAGATAAAAGGCGTCTGCTAAATGCCGTGAATGTAAAGGAACAGAAAGGGAATAGATGAGACACAGCTGTCTCCTCTCTTGTTTGCTAACATACAAGTCCTTCACATGAAGGCTTGCTGTGGAGCTCCTGCTGGCCCTCTGCCTGTCTGGTGTGGGACAGTCACTCTCAGTACCTCAGCCTGGAATCCCTCCCTGGATACACCAGCTGACAGACTTACATAACTGTTCAGAGGAGGGGGGGACAGGGGATGAAGAGGAGGATGAAGGAGAAACACAGTGGCTGCGTATGCAACTGGATCCTGCTATTACATTTATTATGAACTCTTCACATTTCACCTGATAATCCTCACAGATGTTGATCTCCTCTGTAAACCGGTAAAGCTCTCCCGCTGCGATGGAAAGAAGATTGTGCATACAAGCCAGCACGAGAGTTTGATGGAACGTTGAAAGAGCTGGAAAAATAATTTAGGAAAATAAATTTTCAAGGGTTCACCGTGGCAACCTTTTGTCATTCCTCAAGGGGAAGTCAATACGTGCGGGCCCCAGCACAACAGCCTTTTCTTTTTAAAGAGAACTCGAAAGACAAGCTCAGTTCTTTTTCTTGAATTCTTTAGTGCTGATACAGAACTTCACTGGCCCGGGACAGTACAACATGTACAGCGTGTACCCACTGCTGAGCCAATCAAAGTCCTGTTCTTTCTATGAATGTCATTTCAAAGGCAGGGTAAAGCCCTGATACAACGCTGCCCCCTGTAGGTGGAGACATTCTATTAATGATAACCATCAGGACCTCTGAGGCCCAGAAAAAGGGAGTTGGGATTTTTTTCCTTTTACAAAACTAACATTAACATATTCAATGAAAGCCTTTAAATATCTGGTCTTAAGAAATCTTATTCCATCGTATTCATTGTGTATTATAATTCAACCTCAGTTTCACAGTGGAATACGTTTAGGATGATAGTTAAGTGTGGCTGACTATGCTATAACTATTATGGCTGTTCTTGACTACAGCAGAATGAAAAACACAAGGACACGCTTTTCCCAAAATGTCCGTTTAATAGATGTTAAAAAAGTGTAAGGCTGGGATGGAAATATGACATGAGGGACAGGTGCTTTCATAGCAACTTAACGGTGCGTTTTGGGTGGGACACTCGCAACAACTCCCAGCTTTACACTCTCGCAGCTGGAAAAAAAAGTGCTCAAACAAAGTACTAGGGATTTCATAAACACCCTGCTCTAGGTATGAACTAAACTGACAGGAAACGCACTTGTATAACACACCATACGTACACACACCCAGACCAACACACACACCCTCACACTCTGGGTCCTCTTTATAAAATAGTGCATAGCTCAATAAGGTACATTTCTGTGGTCAACCCTTCAGAGTGAAACACTCAAATTATATTGATTAACCAACATAAGTCATTTGAATTGTAACAATCATTGTCAAAACAGCAAATCCAAGCCATGTACGTTTCATGTACATATTTATATTTTATATATTTATATATTTATATTCAATATACAAAGTTACATTCGGAACTGCAAAGGCCCATTGAGAGAAATAAATACTGAGATGGCTAAACTTGCGATGTAAAGCTGTTCCTCCTCTCCTGGAGAAAAGGAACAACTGCAGACAAAGCACAGCCCCTTCCAGTATGTCCAAACGCTAGCACAACAGCAGCAGAACATCAGCAAAATATAAGCCCACTCGCACGTCGCATTACAGAGGCCTGTGGTTAGAGTCTAAAAGACAAAATGTACAAAAGTGTCATAAAAATAGGCATTTAGTCTCTGAATGCATGATAATATACACACAAGATTTTGAGGAATAAAGTAACGAAGAGAAAACAAAACATTAACTTGCTTCTGACCCGAGAACATGATCCTAACAGTATTGCATATTTTTGTTTTCTCCTTCCCTGACTGGTTTGGTCAGGCTGGTTGTTTTCTTCAGTAAGATGTGATTATAAACAAGGTCATATAAAGATACTACAATTGCTTTGGTAAATTTAACATTCACACAGAAACAGGTATTCTGCCATCTGATAATCATTTCCTTAATTAGAGGACAACTGTAGGAGAATTTTCCAGGTTTAGCTGGGAAGACCTGAAATGAGCAAGAACATTTTGCTTGACAGCCTACAGCCTACAGAGAAGAGCAGGCACTGGGCATGCAAGTTTTATTGCAAGCCTTGACTAAGACTAAGAGCAGCTACTTGTCTTTGCAAACATTTCGCCCTCCAGGAACTTGCAAAAAAATATTTGTACATAACACAGAATTTTAACCATTCACCACTAAGTGTCTCTACTGTGATGCACAGTGCTATTTTTGAGGAAAAAAGCGACAAGAAAACTGACTGGAGCAAAACAAAAAAACACTGGATTGTCCTGATTTATCCATCCTCCCCTTACTGCAGTGTACATGCTGTTTGAATGGTCCACCTCTTGGTCAGAACAAACTTGTATTGCCACAGAAGTGAATGTGCAAAGACTTTCACTAAATGAAACCTCCTGATAGCGGGACGCAACAATAGTGACCCTTCAACACAAGCTAGAAAAAACGTTAAAACCAAAACGAAGTAGGGAGTTATCAAACACAAACGCCACGTATGCACAAAAACTCTTTAAAATGTTAGTTTCCGCGATCAAACTTCATTGACCATGACTTGCCACACTATAAGGTGGCTGCGCTCTGCTTTGGCCAGGAAAGGTTGCAGCTTCATAGTGGACTCCTCCATGTCTTCTCCTTCTCCTGCCTCATCGCCTGAGGGAGAGTGGGCAAAATTAATTACTGGCACTGGCATTTTACTGATTAATAGTAGATGGCAGTACTAGTGTGGTTATTCTGCCATTTGCTCAAATAAATACATACATATGTAATAAATATATATATATATATATATATATCCTTAAAAATGAAATTCTCTTTAAGAACCACAAACATATCGTTTGTATACCCATTTTTTTTATCATGATTGTGTCTGACGCAGGAAAAGTGTATAAAAACCAACCCATTCTGAAGTCAATGTAGCCCTCTCCACCACTCAGGACTAAGACTGAGTTGCAGAACTCTGTAGGTGTAGGAGAGTCTGCAGCCAGCTTGTCAGTGCCTGCCTCGCCTCCTGAGCCTGCAGATGGGATCACTTGGCCTGGCCATGAGGAAATGAGGCAAAAGGATTTCAGAAAGGAACAACTGGGAAAAGCCATGTAAGTGAGCGAGAATGTAGTCATGATGCTCCGAATCTTTTGACCAAAATGCTACTGAATTTCTGAACCAGCTTAAAGAAGCCTCAATACAGTACTTGTTCTAGGACTAAAATAAAAAAGGTAATAACAGATCATCATACCTGGAACAGCAGCAAAAAACTTGACTGCATCCCTGTGACCGTGGAAACACAGCTGAGCATGAGCCATGGAGCAAAAAGGCACAAACGTGCCTGCCGTCACTTTATCGCTGTTCTCATCTTCATAGACATGTATTGCGTTTCCCGGCTGGCTGGACGTTCCTTGGGTGGCTTTCTTTGCTTGTTGGGGGAAAAGTTGATGATTATCAGTCACAGATTCAAGTAACAAAGATATCTCCTTTATATCTTGAGGACACAATGTTAAAAAAAGAGGAGTTGGTCAGCATAGTTTAAATGTAAAAAAGCACTTAATCAAAACAGGTCAACTGAGTGTAGATGTCCAGCAGCATGTAAATATCCTGGTCAGGTTGGACCGCTATTAAATACAGTAAAAACACTTTTAAATACATACTCTCTGTTAGAGGTATGGAGATGATAACACCGTTCCCTGTTCCAACCCACAGGCGGTTACAGGACACCATCAACGCTGTGATCCTAACGAAGGAGAAGCCTAGCTTACCAGTACCTAAGATGAAAAAAAAAAAGACAAAACAAAAAGTTCACATTAATTTCTGCCACATTATAAGATATTTATTAGTCAAATCTTTATCCTTTTCGACAGCTGTGGCAGCTTTCTTTATTTTTACAAGGACACAAATGAATTCTGACAGTAATAGTGTGGGTCATCTAAAAATTTTATCTGTCCTGCCAAGACACATTCTATAACCCAAACCCCTTCTGGTACTGCTGATTTGCCGCCCCCTGTTGTTCTGAGAAAAAAAGAGAACACCCTTCGATGCTCCGAATCTCCTGATACGAGTTTCCTCCTTGAGTCAGTTTCTGTCTGAATGAGACGCATTTAAGTTTGACCCTCTGGCCCTCCTGTGGGACATGTCCACTTCAGTCTCATTTATTTTGATACATTTAGCTGAGTTAATGCATATTAAATGAAACTTCCCAATGGTCTGGAGCTTTTTCAGATTTTTTCAGATAAATTTTAAACTTCAACTCATTAAATATAGCAATAATGTTCTGCACACATCCAATTGTCACACTTGATGCCCCAGTGGGCATTTTTGGCAAATTGAAACCCATGACAATGATATTTTTTAATTTATTGTTTGTTACACTGTTAAATCATAAATTTATGGTTGAATGTTTTCATTTTAAACTCAAAAGAAATGTAGTTTTTAGTGTTCTCTACCAGATGATGTCACCTACCAATCGTTTGGCCAAGTTAGCAATTGAAAATAATAATTTTAGTTTCCAATAGGGGAGTGTTGCTGCACTACAAGGAGCAAATTAATTACACAATTTTGGCATAGGTGTGGCCTTAAGCATGTCAGATAATGGTTTTGTTTGTGCATGTAAATAAAATTCAGTGTTGTTGTTAGTCAGTTACATATGTCAGATTTGTTCCATTTTTGGCCCCAGCAGCACTGAGAATGTAGAAAATGCCAGTTTTTCAGGTTGTTTACTAACAAGTGCATTGTGCACACTAGCGGGTATTTGAAGGACAAAAAAAAAAAATCTAAGGAATATATAATTTCTTAATAAGATAATTGGACAAAAACATCAAAAACAACATTTCTCAAGTGAGCATTTTAACCTAAATTGTATGATTTAACATTGTAAATAACAAGGATTTTTTTTTTTTTTTCATGGGTTTCACCTGGCCAAAAGTGTCCACGAGGACGCTGAGTGTATAGTAAAAATGAGGAGGGTCAGAGGGTTAAATGCATGCAGATACAATCCAGATACTCGTCGTGAAAACAACAGCTATATGGTGGCTTCACTTTGGTCATGCTCACCAAGCATCTTGCTGACGTATGGCTCTATGTCAACATCTTGCAGATGCTGGTAGGTGTGAGCATGGAATAGGCGTAGTGTGGAGTCTAGACGGATGGACACCCAGATGCCATCTCCGTCCCACGCTAGTTGCCTCACTTGGCTCTCTTTCCGAGGGTGGGCATCAAAGGACTTCTGTGTATTTGAAAGACAGAAGCAGAAATTTCCTGCAAACATCTTACAACTTCTATCGTAAACAAACATCATAGAGGCTGGAGCATCATTAACAATAAAATGAATTTTGCCAGGAACTTAAGTGTTAAAGGACCAGATAGATTTTACCATATAAATAATAGAACAAGTTTGTCTTACCTCTATCTTCATGGCTTTGGGTTGGATGACATAGATCTTATTCCTGTAACCACACCACACTTTATCGTGAACTACTGTCATACAGCGAATTGAGTGGTGTGGTCGGCCCAGATCCAAAAGATGGTAATTTGTCAGATCCCACTGACCATCTGCACAGAAAATCAAAGACACTCACATTCAGAGCTAAAGACGAAATAAAAAATGAGGTAGCGTTGAACCGAACCAAGCAGGTACCAGTCAGTGGAAAATCCCCATAAATGACCGAGCTAACACGGCTACGTAAACAGAGTGAACATGAGAGCCCCGAATGCAGACGTCAGTGCGGCATGTTCAGGGTTTTGAGTTAAGATGTGCAAAATAAAAGGTTATGAGTAATACATCACTACATCAGCTGTGCTTCAGGGGGCGGGTCGAGGTCTAAATTCAATCGACAGTTCAGGCATTTAAGTGGCACCGAAATGAGGCACCGAAATTCACAAAGTTTCGGTACAATACATACCAGTTCAATAGGAACCGGTGTCTTATTGGCAGAAATATTTGCAGACATTTGATTTATCATTTGTATACTCACTGGAGGCTTATTATAAATATCACACTCTCAGTTTTTCCACTTACAAGAGGCACAAGAAAAGGATGTCCATTTTGTTTATTGTGTTCAGTTTAGCCCTGAACAGTTATTCATCATGCTAAAATGCATACAATTCACATAATTCTAAGGAACAGGAACTAAAATAAACTAAGCCTGATTTTATATCTAAGACTCAGTTCTATGTGTTGCATGTATGTATATTACCAACTGTCGTTGAATAAAAACTTAAAAAGGAAAATATAAGACAATATATAAAGCCTGTATGATCCATACCTACTCCTCTGTGGAAGATTGCCAAAGTGCCATCAGCCAAGGCCACTAAAACTCTACCTTTCACATGCCTGCCATGAGAATGAGAGAGTGAGAGAGTGAGAGAGAGAGAGAGAGAGAGAGAGAGAGAGAGAGAGAACAAAAATGTGAGAGGGAGATGCTCATGCTCAAAAACATAATACTGGGAAGTGTAATATTTAATACTTAGATATTACAAATGTATGCTGGTAAAAAACATTAAAATGATCTACTTACACAATCCCCAAAACTGAATCCTTCAACTTTATTGAGTGAAGGCATTTTCTCCACTGTGCGACAGAAGAATGGACATAAACACTGCAACAAACCATTCATTACATTAAGCATGGCAAAAGTGCACAGCAATAAATACATGCAGAACAAGAGGAAGACAAGAGCCGCACCAGCCATTCTGAGCTCCAAGCCACATAGTGGGCAAAACACTGCTCATCTTATTGGCCTCCTCCCGCATCAGGTCTTGTTCTTCAGGTACTAAGCTCACACCATCCTTCACAAGGTC
The DNA here is from genome assembly GCA_037577295.1 of Ladigesia roloffi. Classification (NCBI taxonomy): domain Eukaryota; kingdom Metazoa; phylum Chordata; class Actinopteri; order Characiformes; family Alestidae; genus Ladigesia; species Ladigesia roloffi. The sequence continues at coordinate 27,109,253 of JBBKCR010000101.1, forward strand.
AGATTCTCTAAAGCATTATTGGGTAGGGAAATATGTGGAATTAATCACAATCCTGAATGCAATTTAAAGTCATATAAGCATTTTAACCTTTTGATGTGTCCTAAAGTACAGAGACTCATACTCTACATGCTGAACATTCCAAAGTGTTTTCTACACCTAGACTTTACTTAGGCTAAACGGCCAACAAAGTACTAGTCATTTGAGCTGCAATCAACTAACTAGTGTATTAACTCTCCCCTCTCTCCGCTGTCCCATTCCTGATCGTTCTGCTATTGCGAAAAGAGTTTACTGGCGATTGCAGGTTCTCTGCACAGAAAACAGCCAGAGAGATGTACTGGAAAGTCAGAAGTCAATGTAGATCATTTACAAGCATGGACCTATTGTACATGGCTGTGTTCTGACATTAGCAGAGAGCTTAAACTTTATAGAAAGTGATGCTACGCTGTGTTGGTAGCTACAAGATTGTACTCAGCACTAATCTGAACACTGCACCATATTGAGCAATGTTATCCTGGTCAAATGAAATGAAGATTATAATGTTTCCTTTGTGGTCTATGGTAGTTAGGGAGACACAGACTGACTTCAGATAAGGTTAGATAATTTGTCATGCATTTACTCTGCAGAACTGAGGGTTTCAAAAATATTTTTAGAGAGAATGGCAGCAGGACATGGAAGATTGAAATTGAAAAGCCAAAATTCCTACATCTCTACTCCCTCTCCAGCACTTTTCGGCAGTAATCACCAAATGATCTGTGGGAAACACTGTCCCAAGGATAAGTAGTTTATGCCAGCAATGTAAGAAATGTAATATATATAAAAAATACCTCCGAGTGTATGTGGATGTTGGATCTCCAGTGTTCTGTACTCCGAGAGGATCAGTAAACACTTGCTCTGTGTAGATGCCTAATTGGCTTTCTTCTGCGGGAGTGCTGTTGCTGCTCTCTGTGGCCTCCAGGGCCTCCTCAGCTGCAGCTACTCTCTCCTGTCTGCGCTGCCCTAGTACATCTTCTGAAAGTCAATAAGCACCTCTAGTTTAGCACTAGCAATGTATGTACTGGGTTACTAAATGTCCTAAACGTCGTAATAGTAATTTGCTAGCTATAAATTATGACTAGGTCAGTAATGAAGGAAGGGTATATTACCGGATTCTTCAGACTCCTCTAAAGAGTTTGCACTGGCAGTTTGGGGGATGGCAACGGTTCCTTCCACAGAGCAGCCTAGGACAGTTATGCCATCCAGAACGCCCTCGGATGCTTCAGAGTTGCTGTTTGCTGCAGCATCAGCCTGAGATGCCCCCTCAGTAAGATTGGCCTCATTGTCAGCACTCACCTCTTCACCAGCTGGGTAGTCAGTCTCCCGTGCCCCTGAAGCACAATCATACCCAACACCACATTAGGAAACCAGTCAAAAGCACAAAGGATCCAATTCTACAAAACAGTTCTCTCGTCCTCCTTTTACCTGGCACACTGGCAATGCAGAGCACGTGAGAGTTGCAGACAAAGAAATTTTCCAGGATGTTTCCAGGTTGGTTGGCATCAATCACTATGACCTTGGAGGAGGCGTGTGTGCTGGTGCAGATCCACACCAGACTGGAGAGCTCTTCCTGCTGCCTCAGCTCTTTCTCTTGCTCCTAACAAACACATAGCACCACATAATTAGATCAGCCTGGAAATCACACAGCACTTCAATGTAGTGTGTCTGTAATCCAAGATGGCTGCCAGGTGCAAGGGTGGTTTGTTGGGCTCCACACTTGCTCCTTTGTTTAACCATTGTTTACAATTATCTTTTATTTTATTTGGTATTTTTCAACAACTCCTCATCAACACTAAAGAAATCTTCAGACAAGGATGGATTTTAAACGTTGGAAAGAGGGTTAATCAGTCTTGCTGCATGTGGATGCTTTGTTTGTGGTTCCTGATTAGCCCATGTGGTTTTGCTATCA
>JBBKCR010000101.1:27126445-27141964 GCA_037577295.1 Ladigesia roloffi
GTCACCTTCGACTTGGATGCCCTGGGGGTAAGCAAATAAACATCAAATTTTCATTTTAGGGTGAACTGTCATTTTAATGTCTTCTGTTAGCATCCAAATAGCAATAAAAACAATAATTTGCATTTGAAAAAAACAAAAACAGAGCTGTAATGCATATTAGTAACAAATGTGTAAAAACATATATTCCTGAGGAACACCACATACTGAGGAGCTCTAAAGAATGACCCCAGTGACCTAGTGACGTAGATTCAGGAAGAGAGAAGAAAAAAATGTCAGTCCAAGAAATATCCTGACTGAGAAAAGGGGCTGAGGAAGTTCTTTATCCTGTACATTCCTGGCCCTTCCCTGACATTTCCTTTCAGGGTCTAAAGAGCCAGACTGTTAATACCTGGCATAGATGTGTGGCATTATAAATTACACACAACACTGAGAGCTGTCAGACATGAAGACATGAGGTATGTGATCGAATAATTCTTGCAGTGTTGGACAGGGGTTTTGAGACCAGGTATCTGTATCGAGCTGATATCAGTACAAAAATCCTTGATCAATTGAAAAAACTGAATCCAATTCAATTCCGTATCAAACCCAGCCTGAAATGTCACGTGATGTTTTGTTTTCAGTTGCGTATCTTCCTAGAGTGTCCGAGTGTGAGCAGAAGCTGACTTTAATACTTTATTCTTAAGTAATGGTTTAGAGATTAAAAAGGAAGTATCAGATCAGTGTAAGTGAGGTCTTAATGTCACCTTTGGTACTAGTAAAGAATAAGTGTCACGGCGTCATCTCTAGAATTAAAGTCTGGTACATTCACTTTTAGAATTGTAAAGAAATACTACCATTAGTTATGGTTTAACATATTTAACATATTTAAAATAGACCCTGCCTGCTCTACAGGAAACGTTTTAAGAGTTTACTCTCCAGGAAGTGTAGAAAACATCAGCTGACGAGTTAAACATTTAACGACACCAGAAGGTCATGGGGCGATATTTAGGAGTTGACACAAAGGTGTGCTTGTTTTACAGTAAGGTGCGAACTCATTCAGTTGTGTTACATTGTCACACGAACACCTTTCACTCGTCGCAGGGTGAAAGAATTCCACACATGCGGAGTTACTATGTAATACTGCTCTACGTGGATCTCACCCACTGACAATGTCTAACTAAGACATATGGCTAAAAATAAGTCGTTTCTATGACAACGGTTTAACACAGACTACGGCAACTCAACACAGACTTTTAAGATGACCTTACAGGACCCTGCTGAAATGATGTCAACTGACATTAATGAAAGTTGCCCACACAAGACTAGGGCTTATTTTTTAAATCATAATCATACACTAAAGAACTACCAGAGACTGATGAAGTAAATCACACTGACTATGCAGCAAGTTACTAGTTAGTTTTTCAGAGTGATATATTGGAAGCAGAAAAAGTGCAAGAGAAAGCATCTGAGTGACTTTGATCGTGGCCAAATAGTGATGACTAGACAATTGGGTTAGAGTCTCTTCTAAAAAGCAGGTCTTGCAGAGTATTCCTTGCCTGTAGTGATTAGTGTGTAGCAAAAATGTTCCAAGAAAGAACAGCTGGCTAACCCCGTGACAGTCTCATAGATGTCCAAGGCGTATTTATGTGCATGGGGAGGGAAGGCTACTCCATGTGGTCCAATCCTACTGAAGAGCAACTGCTGAAATTGTTCAACCTTACTATGATAGCGTGCACTGCAGATTTTTTACATAGCTTCGATCAATGTTCAACTCTACAGCTGAACCTGCATGTTCTACCTTGTCGCTAGGCTAGTTATACCATGCCTCAATGTGTGCACTTGACACTTCACTGCTGTTAACAAAACACACTATACAATGAACACAACGTACCACCGCTACTGGGAACAACTCACTTGGGTTGTGTTATGAACCAGCCGACAAAGACGGCACAAACAAAGCCAAGGGGTAAAGCGAAAGATTGGGTCGTATGTCAACTTTTCACTTCAGCTGATCTAAACAAAAGATCACATGACCTGAAAGCTACCCCGGCTTTTGGAGGAAGGGGAGCACTTTCACTAGGCGGTTGCCATCACACAGAGGGCCAAGCATATAAAGGAGGACAGGCCAGGGACTAAGACACAGAAGGAAGGCAGTGTATTGCTGGTTTGCCTCTGTGGATCACGGTGTCCATGTGGATTTCCGAACAAGTGGGTGACTGTTGAGCAGTCAGCTCAGCATAAAGGCTGAACTCAGTGAAGACTGGCTTAAATAACTGTGTGACTTCCACTGTTCGGTTTTACAATATAAGAAAAATACTGAGCAGCAAATGAAAACAGATTCCTTAATAATTGCAGGTTAAACAAGGTATTAGACTCTTTCTTTTCCTAGTCTACTTTTTTGGTGTGTTTGAATACGATGAAAAAAGCATTTGTTTAGACATGTATATTCCTAATACATTGGAATTTCTTCTATGGTTTACCATTTTTGTTCTGTAGTGATTTCATTTTATGCATAATAGGCACAATTACACAACATTTTCATTTCACGGTCAATTAAAAAGTTCCCACTTTCGTATTCATAAACACAACCCCCCCCCCCCCCCCTTTTTGCATAGACTTTCACAATGACTTAAATGTAAACACAACTGGAATCTGTTTCATTTTTTATGTGAATAATAATACATGCGTTTAATCTACTGCTGCCTTGATACTGATACCAACAGCATCCTGTCAAGCACTGGACGAGCAGATATTGACAGCATGCTCTTATAGTCACTTAACTGCAGACAAAGTGTGCATTACACTACTGAAAGCCAGGCTTTTGTGTGTGCAATGACTCGGACCTTCTCCTTCATAAACCCGTGTGGAACTAAGAGAGGATGTATTACTTCATTCATTTTCATCAGGGTGCATCAAGACGAACCACACAATTAAATAAATATGGTGGGACTTTAAATAGTACATCAGTTTTGGACAGAACAATGATGGAAACTTGGATCTGTAACAAATTAGTTATGTCTAAAAAACTTGGTGTGATTCAAAACCCTCAACGTTGGACAGGATTCTACAGCAACGTTTTCTTTCTCCAAAAACCTTTCACCATTTCACCCATTCAGTTTAATTAAAAAGGTTTCCATCGTCTAAAGTGTTACGCAAACAGAACTCGTACGCAAATCATGCTCATATTTAATCGCAATGCATCTGTATCAACACATTTTTAACATGGCAGGGCGTGCATATAGTCTTGGAATTTCATCTTATACTAAAGCTGCTACTTAATTTTTTTATTTTGTGTTGTGTATGTGCTTGACAGTTACATGAACAATGCAAACACCTGCAAGCTATGCAGATCCCGTTCCCTTATTGTTGATTTGACACATCCTGATTGAAATGACAAGGTACATTATATGATAATTTGAATTTCCTCTACTAGTTCAGAAGATATTTTTAATAACCTTGAGAAGAAATCTGTTAAACAGGTACTCCATACCCGTTAAGGGCTCTCATTTATGTACCTGCATGGGTGGTACTGAATTCGAAAACAGTCTCCAGGCTGTATCTGAATTTCAGTGAATGCCCCAAAGTGTTTATTTACTAACGGTTTACTTTTTAGGCAGTTACACGACTTCGGAACCACTCTTGGGTTGCTCCTGAAGTTTGTCTGCATCCAGAGCTTGCCTTGATCAACTCAAAAGCGCTCTCGGACGAAACCCACCTCTTCTGTGCCTTTCCTGAGAGCTTTTTCCCTCTCGTACTGCGTAACAAGCTGCTCGTTGTCCTCCTTGAGGAGCTCCAGCTCCACTTCGTGCTCCTGGTTCTCGGCGAACACGGAGTCCAAGTTCTCCAGCACGGCCACCACCAGAGGCATGAGCTCCTTCACCACGTCCTCGTCGTACTTCAGTATCATCCGCTCAAACTCTCGGTAGATAGAGCTCGCCAAGCCGGACACCCGCTCGGACATCATCGCCGAGCTGCCCGGGTCCTCCTGATACAGGACTCCGTCCTCTAACTCCATTTTCCACCTTCTTTACTCCTCCTAACTACTTAAGATAGCCAGCTAGCACAGGCTAGCCGGGCAACTCTCCAGCTTTTGGACTTCACTTCGCTACTAAAAACAGACTTCAACAACTCCGACGCCTCCACGAACAACTCAAGAGAATAAAAGTAAAGTCCCTGAGGGACTTGACACTCAGCTTTGAGGGCCAGAATCTCCTGTTTGACACAAATCCTCTCTCGCTTCTTGCTTCAAGTAGTCCCAATATAAGAGTTGTTGACTAGGACCGTCACGGCGTGACGTCACGTTCTAAAACCAGGATGGGCGGGAATGAAGGGGAGAACCGACATTCTCTCTCATTCAGCTCAGCAGATAAATCTCCACCTCTGTTCCTGGACGGGTGTAGAAATATCGGTCCACTCACAGAGCAAAGCACACCACCCACATCACACTGATAATCTTGCGTGCATTTGCAGTCAACAAGTCAAACAAAGTTTCGAGACAAGACTAACAGGTTGAAGTAATAAACTGAATGGACAAATGTATTTGGACGCCTGACCATTACACCTAATGATATTGCTTTCAAATACAGACTTTGATATAGTTGGTCCCCTCTTTGCAGTTGTAACAGTTACCACTCTTCTCCATATCATAAGTGTTCCTGTGGAAATGTGTGCCCATTCATTCAGCGTGGGGAAAAGCAGTTCGCGCCAAAGATGTTGGATGCAGGGCTGCCAACTCTCACGCTGAGACACACGCATCTGACTTCACATGCTCTCACACCACACCTCAGATTTCTCCCCCTGAAAATCTATTTTCCCCTTTGTGTACACTACTCATCTGTAGGTGGGCCACGCCAAGGTTTTGGGAAAGGTTGACAGCCCTGTGGATGTGGTTTAAGTGACAGGTCTGTACGAGCCAGTCAAGTTCTTCCACACCGAACTCATCCAACAGTGTCTTTGCGCATTGGGACACAGACATACTCAGAAAGAAATGTCCACAAACCATGCACTCCAAGTAAGGGGTCTAGCCCAAGCCCTGAAAAACAGTCGTGTCCCAATACTTTGGCTTGTGGAAAAAGCAAAAATGCATGTGGCCCCTTTCTTTCACTTCTAAATGTGCGCAAAATAAATATATAAATAAATAACTAGCTGTGGACATTACATTTTTGGTCTTCTTTGCTTGTTTGTGTTAGAAAAAAAAAAACAAAGTATCTCATCCCACAATAACATTTATTGAGACATGAAATATGAATTTATCTGAATATGGCAAAAAAAATCTGATGAACTGGAGTATATGATTCCATGCAAAATGAATGCTTAAGTGCCATGCATCAAATATGCCCTGTTACAGCTGGACTGGGGTATGTTTCACTCATGTGTAGCAAAGCTTCACACGCTCAGTGCCACATTCAGGTATGCATAGAATTATTCACCCTGATTTTCAAAACATTTAGCACAAACAAGACACCACTTCTACTGAGGTTTCTTTCCCTTACATGTACAATCTGCCTCCAAAATATGGGACACTGTGAAATACCAACATAAACAATGTAATGACTTCCAGATTATGTAACTGCACACTGAAAATAACAAGTAATACCAAGACATACTTATTGAATTTGATGCCAGCAATACATTTCAAAACATTCAGGACAGGGACACATTTACACCCCATTGCATCACCAACTCTCTGTACATGTTTGGCAACGGAGAAGCCTTGAAAGTGAAATGCTCTCTTGTGATACAGAACTTCAGGGGCTCAAGAGTTCGGGGTTTCCCTTCGTCTCCTTTTTATACCAAATATTTTCAGTGGGGAAACATGTCTTGATTGCAGGCAAGCTTAGAGTCTGGACTCTTCTCTGACAAAACTGTGCTTCTGTGATAGGTGACGAATGCAGATTGGCATCGTCTTGCTGAAATAAGCATGGCCTTCCCTGAAAAAGTATGCTGCAAAATGTGAAGATCTCGTTGTGCATGCTATTCAAGCCATGTACAATAACACACCCCCATATGACTTTGCCACAATAACAGATCCTGACTTTTGAACTGTGTGCTGATAAGGAGTCGAATGGTCCCTCGCCTCTGTAGTCTGGAGGACATGGGTCTTATGATATCCAAAAACAAATTCAAAATTTCTTTCATCAGACCAGAGTTCTCCACATTGTCTCAGTTCATGGGAAAGGTGTGTAGGGTCACAGAAGGTTCCTTTGTTTCTGCATCACGTTTATATATGGTTTCGTATTTGGATGGCAGAGATTTAACTTACATTAATGGATATAACATCAAACTGTGTTCGCAATCACCATTGGAAGTGTAATTATTTTTAAAGCAGTGCCGTTTGAGGATAGGAAAGATCATGGTCATCCAATGCTGGCTTTGTCCCCTCCATACAGAAATATTGCATCTTCATATGGAACACAGATGATGAAAACCTGTTTGTATTTCTTTCTTGCTTAGTGGTGAAATCATCCTCATTCTTACTGCAGAGAGACTCTCTGGGATGCTCTACTTATACCCAGACATATTACTGACCTGTTGCCAATGAACCTACTTAGATTTGGAATGTCTCACCAGGTTTTTCTTCCAAACATCAGACACCATTTCCAGTCTATTGTTACCCCTGGGAGTTTCCACAGCTGATAGGCCGTCTTTGCTCTATTTTCAAATAAATATGGGTTTAAGTAAATTGCAAATCATTGTATTTTGATTATATTTCACTTACAAAGGTCCAAACCTTTTTGGAAACAGGTTTTTGTTAATAGTCCAACTTTCATTAATACATTTTCAGATAATTCCCTCACACACACACACACACACTGCAGCATAACGCTGGTAAACAACATACACTAGACTTTGAACAAAGACGAATGTAGTATAAGGTACAATATCATTCGGTGCTGTAAACACAGCAAATTAAAAAGTGTAATAAAATCAGAAAGAGCTGAAATGCTCAAGAAGGTCAAGGCCGAGGAGATGAGTCTTAATCGGAGCAGCTCCCTGTAGATTCCGTGAATATTCATAGCCACAGTAACTTCAGAATCCAAGCTTTAGGCAGTCAGAGCTCAGATGACATTCAGGTGACTGTTGCTGAGAGAGGAGGGGCAGAGCGAGAACGGCCTGTCATTGGTAAGGCTTCGCAGGGCCCGGAGGACCACGTCAGGCATGTGGTCGGTAATCATCCGTGGACTGATCAGCACACTGCGGAACGCCATCTCATTGGACCATTCTGCACGGTAACGCACCTGGGAGAAGTAGTGCCTAGGTTTTGTGTTGGAGTGAGGGCCCAGAGAGAAAGAAAGACAGAAATAACTTTAGGAAAGGGTTATCATCATGATATACATTAATAATGAAGCTGTTACACATTAACAAATTAACGAATCTAATTAACAAACCTATTATCTCTTTAAATAAAAAAGACATATTTAACTATAGTAGAACTACTGCTGACATTTTTGTTCACCCTAAGGGTTTGACCGTGCTAAAAGGCAGAAAGTTAGATGGGCTCTGACCTCCGTGAGGGTCCATCTTCTGTGATGTACATGATGCGCCCAGGCAAGTAGAGAGGCAGGTGGGTAGGATGGGTGGGTGAGTCATCTGAAGACAGGCTCTGATAGGACGCTGAGCCCTGCACCAATAAGCTCTCCGTTCCAAGCAATGGCTGGTTCAGTTCCTCTTCCCTCCGGTTCTCCATTTCTGTGGGGAAGTCATCTGGGGTTCCCCCAAACACCTCATACCAGCAGCCATGCAAGAGAATCTTGTACTAATAAACAGAGATAAGGACGTTTAGAAGCGGAAGAGAACAAGACAATATTACAGAATTAAGCAGTACCATTATTAAAAGCATGCCATTTTACCTTGGGTTTATTGCAGTTAGACACCATCTTCAATAATCTCCTCTTCAAGTCTTCCATGTTTGGAATACTCAGTCTAAAAAAAAACAAAAGTGAAACACAAATCTTGGAAGGGTGTAACATTTTAGGGAAGTGAACTGAACAAACAAAGCAAACCACAAAGGCCTAATAAACGGAACAAGTCAAGCATCATCAGAATAATTAAATCTTGATATACTGATATGAACAGTTATATTTACAACACTGAGCTGTGCGGTGAACAGTGTGATCTGCATTTAATCCTCACCTGGGTACCAGATCTTTTCCTAGCACCACAGAGATCACAAATTGTTTGGAGTAGTCGGCGAGAGCTTTACTAATGGGAGATGATAGAAAAAAAATATGTTACATTATTTCAAGTGCCAAAATAATGTCCTCATACAAACAAGTATGGTGTCAATCAAAGTTATGGCTCGAGAAATATGATAATGAATGTGTCATGAAATTTTAAGACCACTGTCTGGCAACAAAACTTTTCTTGAAGAGTCTTGAAATGTACAAACATACCTCATGAGGCCACCTGGTGGTGAGAAGGCATAGCATTGCAACGTGGGGTAAGTACTACGCAGCAGCACCGCCAGAATAGACGCAGTTCCTGCACCAAGACTGTGACCTGTGATGACCAGCCTGTACTCCTGCACACACATACATTTACATAATTCAATCAAAACAGAGTGTAATGATAAAGTGTGTCAAAAAATGTATTATATATGTTTACATATAACAATGACTGCCCAGTAATGAGCGCTCTATATTTGTCCTTTTAAAAAGATTTAAAAGATAAATGAGACTTACAGGTGCAATGCTGAAAGCCTGACTCAAGATGCCATCATTGATGAGCTTCTTGTAGATATAATAGGCTGCTTGAGATATTCCCTGTGAAACAAGTATAACAAGACACTTCATGATTTCAGATTGATATGAAACTGTTTGCCTGGACCCAAAAGTAAATGAAATTAATCTGGTTATTAACATGTGGTTATATATACTTACATTTAAAATACATTTTATTTATAGGCACTTTTCTAGCACACAAGAACACCGTTCAAAAAGCAATTGAAAGTTCTGCTCTGCAAAATGATGCTGTGACAGGCAGGAGGACCAGTCACGTGAATGTAAGAAGATCTGAGGGTACGAAAGGGAGTGGCAACATAAAGAAGAAGAGGGGCAAGGTTAAGAATGGCCTTGAAAATAAACAGAAGGATTTTAAATTCAATGTGGAACATAACCAGGAGCCTGGGGAGATGCTGTGAGGTGGGAGTGACGTGGTGGGATCTGTTAATGATGCGGGTGACCAAATTCTGGACCAACAGAAGCTTATGAAGGGATTTTTGAGGAAGACCAAAGACTAGGAGTTACTAGTCATTGTGAGAAATGACAAGTATAGCAGTAGACTGGGCAGTAAGAGAGGGGGGGAGAAGATTTATACTGCATAGATAGAAGAATGCAGACGGGATTGGAAAGGAAGTGGGGAAATTAACCTGGGGGGAGGGAGAAACCAAGCAATTGTCAATAGACTCGGTACCAATGAGGAGAACCTCAGTTCTGTTCAATTTGAGTAAATTTGAAGAAAACCAGGTTTTTATTTCAGTTAAGCACAGGTGTGTACAGGTGTGACTTATATTGGGGTCATGTGGCATCAATTTCAACATTCTGTGGGTATACAAATCTGGTATTGTCAGTAAGTCATTCCAAGTTCATCATTCAAACAGCCATGAACACACAACGTCACTTAATGTACGAGCAGCGCCACCTGGCCATGGCGCGCCTTCGGGTCGGTGAAAGGCAGTCAGACGTTACTTTTGGTATTTCAAGACACAGAACTACTGGCAGAGTTCATGACAGACCCAGGCGCGGAGCCCCACGAGTGACAGACCACACCGATGAACAGTACCTAAGGACCTCCGCACTCAGACTATCGTTATGTAACTGCCACACAGCTGCAGGCCTGTTTACGAGATGCGAGCGGTACTAGGATTTCCAGGCAAACCATTCGCAACTGACTCCACCGTTTTGGCTTAAATGCAAGATGAATGTTGCAGGTGACACCACTGACACCAAGACCAGGAAATTTTGAAGTGGGCACAAGCTGGTCATCAGCAATGCTGGAGAAGGTGAGGTGAGCGATACGCTGAGGTCAATATGGTCCCCAGTGTTTGCTTTGGTGGAGGAGGAGCAACAGTCTGGGTAGGCATCGCCAGTCAGCGCAAAACAGATTTGGCTATATATGTCTCAGTCACTGTACGTTCTTATCTCAGAGACATCATAGAACCCGTCATCATCCTCCAATTGTGCCAGTACAACCCCAAATTTCTAATAATGGATGAAAATGCCACATCGTGACAGAATTTTCCCAGTTGGAGTGCCTCATATTTTATGGCCATCAATGTCCCCTGACCTGAACCCCATAGAGCACGTTTGGGATCAGTTGAAGCAGAGACGTACCCCACCCCCACGTGACCTCGCAATGCCTCAGAACATCATGAGGCTAGTATGGAGCATGAGATGTCGCTGTCAAGCTCTCATTGCGGCAAATGGTGGAAACACCCGCTACTGACATTGTCTATTTTTGTTATTTGGGGCTATCCCTAATATTGTCTACATTTTTGGGGTAATAAATATTAAACTAATGACAATTTTGCTTCATCTCATTCATTATCTGTAATAAGAAATGGAACTTTGAATTATTTCATTACAATTCAGAGCCTTACAATCCTGTGACAAAGAACTGGACATGTTTGAGAGCAACATTAAACTTCACCTTGTGTGCATAGCAGGCTCCTGACACACCTTCTACTGACAGGTTCTCACATTCTGCAGAGAGGTCCGTCAACACATCCTGTACACACATCAGATACAACAAATTGCAGTCACGGGAGGAAAGCAGGACAGCAAAAAGTAATAATTAGACTGAAATATAAAAGTAGCTCTGCCTTAGAAGTGATGTGCACCTGTGTTCTCCTGAACATTAAAACAATTATCCAGCTCTCGCTCACCTTCAGTGACAGGGTCCCCCTCACAGCAACCAGTACAGCCTCCCTTTTGTGATCCAGTGCAACATAGAATGGGATCTCGTATATCTACAGGGCAACGAACAGTGCAAAGTTGATTCTTCATTCAATCTTAGCCATTAAGTTGCATGAAAGATGCCGAAAGATGAGATTTGTTACCTGATTATGGACGCTGATGTGAATAAAGTCTCTGTACTGCAAGCCTGTTATGTGTAATATGGAGCTGAAATGACAGCCGAGGTTATCGCCTCCTACCAGGTCATACTCCACGTAAGGGTTACGGCAGCTGGAAAAAATGTCAACTGTCCCATCATGCCACAGAATTTTTACATGAAAACAATCATGTAGATGAAAATCGCAATGATATGGTAACAGAGTCTTTGTCATCTGAAAACCTACCAGTCCCCACAGAGTTTGCACAATCCAGTGAATGGGTTTGTGTACACATATATGGGCCACCCGTATGCAGCCACAGCAAACTGCATACAATGTGCAGCCTTCTCCAGCTCAATCTCCAGGTCTTCTCTCTGTACACAAAAAACATTACTGCACATCAAAAATAAAGTAAAAACGTATTTGAACATTACCTGTCTTCATAGCATAGGCCATAGACTATACAGTGGTTTGCTAAAATATTTAGAGCTGCCTATAATATGAGGGATTGATGGTTTATATGTTGATACTAAATAATATTGTAATTACATCATTTTTTGTTTTGTGAATGCCTAACATTTTTGCAATTTTTACACATATGGAAACTGTATACTTTTAATAGTCCTTATACTTTTGCAAACCATTTTAGCTGTCTTTTATAAGCCTCTTAAATCAGTCAAATGATGGAGAAACAATCTCACCATGGGCGATGATGGGCTGTGGGTTATAACATCATCAGGGTCTCTGCATTGCTCCATTTTATCTTGCTCCTGATGCAGCAGGGCCAAGCCTGCAGCAATGTCACTGGGCACAAGGTCTGTGTCCTACACAATTAAACAGTGTGATTAGCTGCATTCATAAATAAAACTTATACCTCTATGGGTCAATAATTTCAATGTAATTTAAGATTCAATTAATAAACTAATATTTCAACTACTGAGATTAAGTCATTAAGGTTTTAGAGTGTAATGTTTAGCATTTGTTTAGCTATTTAGTTCAGAAGTGGCAAGAGATGATAATAAGTCCTCTGGTCTATTCTGCAGAATGGGTTAATCCATTTGCTTTACATTGAGTAATGTGACTGGGGAGTTTTCTCTCTCTGCTTCTTGTTTACTTTTATTTAAGAAGGAAACTGGTGCAATTTCTTATACTGAGGTCAGGGCAAAAATCACTGTAACCACTGCTAGGATATCAGTAGCCTAGCAGAGGAGAAAATCAGCAAAACTGTACACACCTTTGTCATCTGCCATCCCTAATGTTCATACTACTGTGTATCAAAGTAACGCCTTTAATTTTTTTCAAAACTTAGGAAATTAAGCTGTCACTTCACATTTTGAGAGTAATTATCCTGTGTGAAAACACAATAACATGGGCAGCGACGCAGCTCTCTACATCTCTACAGTTTTCTGGGAGAGGACAAATAGGGGCAAAGAAATGAATGATTTTGCTATAATGATTATGCCACCCATGTCCAACAATGAATACATTCCTATAACAAACCCAGAATTAATCCTGGCTGTAGACTCATTTATTCAGGCGTGGGAAAACAAGCTCAGATTGCTTGTATGTAACATGCACTGTAGAGAAACTAAGATTTCTATACAGTGGTGGCAACAAGAATCAAAGCCACAACTTTGCAAAATAACTCTAAAACAATGCCACAGACATCAGGGAATGTATTCATAACCATTTAATTTTGCATATTTCTGGGGCATTTAACGATGCTTAGTTTCAGATAACTCTGCTGGAAACAATTCTGCCATGGCAAGTTTCTTTAAAACAGAGCACTTCACTACAAACTGTTCTGAATGTCTTTATTTGAAAAATGCTAGAAATTCCTCTTCACACATGTTCTCTAAAACATTGCAACATAACATATAAGACTACGGAGTAAAATGGCTTCTAGTCATGTGCCTATGGTCTCTCAGCTCACCGAGAAGAAACCGCTGAAAAGCTGTGAGATGCTTGAGAAGGCTGCTCGATGGTTGTCATCCTGAGGCAGGCAGCAACAGAGCAGTCGCAGCCGGCTCTCCCATACGCGTGTAGCTACTGAGCGTGCAGTGTAAAAGAGCTGCGAGGACTCGCTGCTCTCCAGATTTCTCAAGTGTGAATCCTCCAAGCTCAGAGCTGGCCGCCGCAGGCTGCCCAACGGGTCAAACACGATAAACACACCCACAATCGTGAAGATGAAGATGATCCAGCTAGAGAGGAGGACAAGATCACATGCCTGCATGCATAATCATGAAATTTGTTCTGTATTTCACCACTGAAGCATCGCCAAGAAATTCAAACCGTTAAAATTTAGAAAGCCTTTAACTATGTATTCCTGCAATTGCTTATTCAAAATATTGGGGTGTGTACAGCTCATTCAGTAATGTTAGTGGTCTTCCAGCTAAATGGACACCCCAGTCTTTTAATACTGATCCAGTAGCTCATTTACAACTTGTCTGCAGGTCAAAAATCGTAAAAAGTCAAATTTCAAAGCATTGTTTCACCTACCTTGCAATGACAGCAACAACTACAACACCGATTTCAGCTGGTTTACAACCTCCACTGTTATCAGACACCCAGACAGCTCCAAGACAGGCCCAAATAAACTCAGGGGCGTAAAGGAGTGCACGAAGGTAGACCAGGGTCGGAATTGAGCGACGAGGACCCGAATTCATTATGGTTCCTTTCAAAAGAAACACAATTCAGTCTCTACTACACATATGAAATTTGCATTATGTACACAGAAAGGTCACATCATTTCTCCAGTGGCTTACCTTGAGCACTGACATAAACCACTGCACACAAGTTTAAGATGATGACTGCAAGGAGGACAAGAAGTATAACAAGGTAGCTATGCAGCAGAGCTCCACCAGGACAATCAAACTTTCCTTTGTGGAGAGCATACAGAACTAAAGTTGCAATCCACCTAGGAGAAAAAAAGCTCTAGTGAGTTTCATTGTCTTTTCAAACATTTTTCTTAGTCTCCAGTCACTGTTATGTAAAAAAAAACATGACCCAAAAATGTAGCCGTTAAACAGATGCAGTATTCCAAACCATCAATGTTTGTTTGCAAAAAAGTCCAGAGCAGACCATGATCACTGAAGACTTAAGAATTTTAATACAGAAAAAATTATTTGAGTTACTATATTTGAGTATAATACAGTGGAATTCAAAACTGCATTATCAACCTGCCACTCTTCTAGGGGTCTCATTTTCTGTCGTTTGAGGAAACTACAGCCAGTATTTTTTTTTTTTAAGGATAAGGATGGTATCTATTTACCCAGAATTATTTTTTGGAAGAAAGCCAAACCAGGAATAGAGATAACGTCACTGACTAAAATCTAAACCAGGGCATCAAACATCAAAAGCAAAACACAATTTCAGATCTTAATAATTATAATTGTTATTGTTAGTATTTTCATCACCATCATAATACAGATTTTATAGTTTCAAAAATAAAAAACAACATTAGTCAAACATTTAACAGGACTAGAACAAATCAGCAAAATCAGCAACAGCAAAGAGGAGGAAATACAGACTGGATTTGACAGAATCAGGAGGCGGAGGGGAGGCAATGCACTGACAGCAGAGATCGTCTTTAACAGAGTTGTGCAATCACGCAGATATGACGTGTTCTGATGGAAGGAAGGGGAATTTTAAAGTGTGTTACTTACCAAAAGACTCGGATGAAGAGCTCGAATGCGCCTGGAAGCACCAGATCATCACTGGCAATCCCCCAGCGCCGGCCAAACACCACCACGCCGGGCATCGTGACAGCTGAAGCGGCCTGACCTCACCTCGTCTCGCCTCTCCTCGCCTGAGAGGATAGTGAAACTTCGCCACCGCCCAAAGAATGGAACAGAACAAGTAAGACTGTGGGAGTCTCACCTTGTCTGTGCTAGCTGACACGCAAGCGACAAGATAACATTTCCATTTTCACTCCGTGTTCTCAGCTGTGACAATAACAAAACAACACCATGAAGAAGACAAGCTCACTAGAAGCTAGGAAAGCAGACCAAAATCGCAGGAAAGCAGATCAATATAGGCAAAATAGCAAAATTCACCACAAAAAGGAAAAAACAAAAATCAAATCTGAAATTAATGCTGATTTAAACAGCGCTATTACACGGTGGACACTCAGCCAGATCTCTGTTGTTTTCTGTTTTTGAGGTGTATCACTTAAATCGTCCGTCGGTTTTCTGCAGTCGGTTTGATCGTTCCGCAAGTTGGACAACATGAGAATATAGAGGATATGGAAAGCCGTATTAGAACAGACCTGTTTTGTATCGTATTCCACTTACATTGAGTGAAGAACAACCTTAATACTTCAGCAAACAAAAACATTTTGGACAACGCAATGCTTCCAACTTTCTGGACACACTTTGGAAAAGCCCTTTTCTGTTCCAGCATGACTGTGCCCCAAGCAGTGTTGTGCATGAACTAGTTCAAAAGAACGCGTTCATTGAACACGTTCATATTTCAGTGAACTTTGAACTGAA
>JBBKCR010000101.1:27154557-27174824 GCA_037577295.1 Ladigesia roloffi
TATATATAAGACAGACTATCCAAATTAGGTGGTATATGCTGGACAACTATAACAAATGTTTATGTGACGTTTCTAATTCTGTGTACAGATCTTCATTTGGCTGCTGAGTTGGGCAAAACTCTCCTGGAGAGAAACCATGATCTGGAGCAAGCACTCCAACAGATGTACACCAGCAACCAAGAGCAGCAACAGGAAATAGAGGTACTGGCATAGAAATCGAAAAAAAAGGTCTTTTCAGGACAGTATTGTAATAGTATAATAGTATATTATATAGTATATTAGTATTAGTATATTATATTATAGTATAGTATATTAATTGTAATATTGCTTGATCATGTCATGGGGCCAGAGTCTCATGTCTAATGTGAGGAGCTGATTAGGTGACCAGGTTGTCTTACAGCACAAACTTATCACAATCATAACCCTGCCATAAAGTGTGATTGCCAAAATGATTACATAATCGCTTGTATGCAATGGTTTAAGCTAACCGCAATCACTTAGGTGGATCACAGATAAAACACAACCCATGTTTAGGATAAACACGTTACATGTGTAACTATGGAAAATTATGGTTGAAGCAAACATATGTAAATGTGTTTATTGAGGTAAATCATAAGGTGTACAAACACCAAATATTTTGTCTTCTGACTTGTGCACTAACACCTGGTCAAGTAATGTTTGTTTACTTGAGCATGACATGTGTTTGATATCCATTGGGAGCTGTATTGACAGCTAGGAAGTAAAACAACTAACCAGCCAGTTTGGCTACTTTAGGCTTGTACTTTGTAACAACATAGTTTACCTATTAATTAATCAACAGCAAAATGTTCATGATTGTGACAAGCCTAGACATTAGCATTCACCGGGAGTACAAGGGTATAACTACCTGCTCGGTTCTGCCAATAAGAATCCATGGGCAAGATTTCTACCCATTAGGGGTGGAGACAAATACAAATACAGTATTCGGATCGGCACAAATAACGGACAAATACTTAAAAATATATATTTGCTTCTGAAGCAAATTCATATTATTTTTCATGCTATATTAATCATTTTTTTTATTTTAAACAGGAGTATTTATATTAATGAGCTGATCAGTATGTTAGGTGTGCTAGAGCAGCGAAAACAAAAGAAGTGCTGGAAACAGGCTCCCCAGGAATGGAACTCAATGGCTTAAAATAGTTGCAAAATCAGGACTGATTAATTATTGTTAAATAATTTACATAATAATATAATATACATTATATCAGTCTTTATCTTTTTCAGTGCGGTTCCTCGTGATAAACAACCGGTTCTAATAAAATGCTTAGTAAGGGTGACCTTTGTTTCCTAGATATGGGGACGGAGGTACATAGATAGAAGTGTGTTTGACTACAATTTTACTACAGTACTAATATGAACGCCATGGCCTTTTAGTTCATTACAGTTTTTAGATTCTGTTATTATCCTAAAAGTTACTAGTTTTCTTGGGGTTCATGTGCTTACCTAAATTGTAATGGCAGTATATGTTTCTAAGACTTTTGTTCTTGTTCAGTATCTGTCTAAGCAGGTGGACCTGCTCAGGTCAATGAATGATCAACACGCCAAGGTCTATGAGCAGCTGGACGCAGCTGCACGTGACTTGGAGCTTAGCAATCAAAGACTGCTCCTGGACAATCGCTCAGCCCATCTCAAGATTGAGGGGTATGGCATATTTGAGTCAATAGGTTAACAAAATGGAATTTTTAAAACAATTACCTTCAAGGCATGATGATAGAAATTGTAAAGCATATATATTTGCTATCATACCAGTAGGCCAGAACATTTCATGATGGAGTTTCTATTATAAAACTTCCAAAATAAAGTATTACGTTTCCATACCTTCATTTATATTAAAGCTCGGAATGGTGTTTCCCTCTCTGGTAAAGTTACCAGTTTGGAAACACAAGGGTTTTTTTGGGAGCAATGAGGTACTTTATGTTGAATTATCTGCTCATAAAGTGAGTTTAAGGCTGAAATGAATATGCTTTGTTCATGTCCAGATTCGCAGAGACCATAAACAGCCTGCAGTTCCAGGTGGAGGAGCTGCAGACAGAGGTTAAAGAGCTGAAGATTACTCCATCTGGGCAGACCACACCAGACCTCTTGGAGCCACTGAGGCCATCCAGTAGCCCAACTCCTGCCTGCTGGAAGGAGACCCACCAATCAAACAAGTAAAAATCTTACTCTATTGAAACTGTAGGACAAATACATTAAGTACATATACTAGTGTGCTGGACAGCACTTAAAGAATCTTGTAATTCCTCTATGAACACATCGTTAAAACATCATCAGTCAGTTTACTGTTAGCCACCAAGTCAATGAAAGCTTACATCCACCTAACCCACTTTCAAAAATGAAGACAGGGTCATGTTTCTTTAATGAAGAGATAGAAAATATGATAATGCACAGAAAGGGTCACGTATCTTTGGTAATCTCTGGTAAATCAGGGTTAACCTAACATATGTATCTGATTCTCCCTATTCTGCATTTCCCTTAGGTACTCAGCCTCTGAGCATTCTGTTACTGCAAGCATTTCATCCATAGAGGAGGATGACTGGGAAGAGGAGCGCTCAGGCCTTCTGCAATCTGTGGAAACACTGCAGGCTCAGCTGAATGCCGAGCGTGCCCTGAGGGAGGCAGCGGAACAGGACACTGATGCTCTGGTGCAAGAAATCAGCCAACTGGAGCCTCAAATGGCTCTACTGGAAGATTATAAGGCCCATCTGGCTGAGCTGGAGGCTGAAGTCGAGGAACTCAGGCAGCAGTGGCGATCTGATTCAGCCGCGGGCAGCATGGGCCGCACCCACAGGCTGCTGCTGCCCGACACTGTGTTCTTCCCCTCAGAGGAAGATGGGAGCCAGGGGTGGCAGGGGAGCCGCATCCTGAAGCGCTGCAAAAGCGAGAGGCAGCTGCGGGAGACTGGAAGTGAGAGTGATTGTGGGAGAGACACAGGGCATGCTAATGTCTGCAGGAGATATTTAGCCACAAGGAACCCTCAGGGCATCTCTCTGCTAAATGAAGTGGACGCTGAGTACAGCGCCCTGCAGAAGAAATACAATGCTCTCCTACGTCGCTGTAATAATGGCCCACAGCCACAGAGCGACAAAGCTGTTCAAACAGTTGCAGTCAGCCAGCCCTTGACACCATCTCCAGCCAAGCATACTTGTTCCCAGGGGGTCAGTACACTGGACTTTGCTCCACCACCTGAATACAAAGTCCTTTTCCATGAGATTTTCTCCTGCATCCAAAGGAGCAAAGAGAGCTTAAGAGAGAACGAACAAAGTCCAGTTAATAATTAACTGGACTTTGCCCCCTTGTAGAGTACAGGCATCGTGGTGCATTAGTGTTATTAACTGCTAATTACAGTAACTCACCTCCAAGCTTGTACTCTACAAGCCTCTTTGCTCTGCCCTCCAAGACTTGGCAAGTGTCCCAGGATGGGGTTCAGATGCAATCAAGCACTGAAGAGGTTCTCTGGACCAACAAATCTTTACTTTTCTTCTTCCTTTTCTTATTTACAATGTATATGTTGGGAACAGAATTACATATTTATCCTCTTTGAGGAGCATATTTACTTTTTACAATTTTAGATGCAATTCAAAAGCAGTGACTGTCTTAAAGCTTGACATTTTTGAGAGGGTCCATGTGAGGCAATGGGAAAATGCTAAATTACCCCTAGGTGTAAGTGAGTATGTGAAAGTGTTTGTGTGTCTGTACAACTTTGGACAGACAATCTGTCAAAAAATGTTTCCACCTTTCACCCTGAGCACTGGAATAGACTCCAGCCCCCTTCAGAGACTTCAGCCATGTTCGTAGTAGCTTTGTTTTGAAATTCATTTGCCATTTGCTTTTGGAAGCAGTTTTGTTAGTAATACATTTTCAGTTACCCAGATAAACTCCAAGTTATATAAGACCTGGAAATATGTATAAAAACAGTTTAAATGACAGTAAGGTTGCTCAAACTGTTCTTAATTTCTCTGGAACTTTAGTTTTCAAACATCATTTTGTTTTAAAGCACAGGTTAGCCAACACTGCAAAAATATTTTATATTTCCAATAAAAATTATACTCAGTGTCAATCTGCTGCTACATGATCCTTCAAGACTTTTGCCCTTCTTGGTTTCATTTAAGATTGTAAAGAAGAAATGAGTGTATACAGATCATTAATTGTATATTAAACATTTTAATCAACATTGTAATTTATATGGTATTAGTGAATAAAATGTGCATGTTCATAAAAGTGCTTTCATTTTTAGCGGCAACGTGAAAGCAAACAGAAAAGTGGACGTAATACTTTGGTTTCAGTGTTTATTGAGCATTTTATCCAAATGAAACAGGTGATTTCCATGTTTATGTCAAAACACTTTCATGACTGGGTGAGTTTCCAACAAGGTGAATTACTGGACATCTGGAATGCTTAAAATAGCTGAACAGATCAACATGTCCCAAACATATCAAGCTGACTTCTGTCAGGAACGAATGGGGGGCTAGATGTGAAACTAAAGTTCCATAACAAACGAAAGGAAGTGAATAATGGTCATATTTCCCCTGAATAATTTAGAGGCACTTTCTTGTCCTAAAAAGCACTTCAAAGTCACTCTGAATATTCTTATCCTACACAAAGCAATACCTGCCTGTTCGCAGCCATATTTACCCAGCACCTCGGACTGGCGGGGCAGCCTCAGTTCCACCTCATGTAATACAGATTTCTTACAAAAACTAAACTCTCTTAAAACATGACGGATAGTCAAGATGGACTGACTAAACATATTTTGCAAAACTAACACAGGCATAGTCCATCATGCCAAGAGTGGAAAGCTGATTTTACCCTGCGTTGTCAGAATACAGCACTCGTATGAAACTAACTGCATACTGCTGTCGTGACATTTGCTTAGCAGATAATTAAATAGTTACATGTGCATTTCAGGTCAGTTTAAAACAGATTACCCCAGAGACCATTTTCAAAGCCCACATAATAATAGTTCATTTTTTGTATGCTTTTTCCATGCCTTCAAAAACTCTCTCTGCAAACAATAAAACATTCCACAACGGCACCAAAGCACACTCCGCAGGTGGAGTTAATTAGTACTGCTTCATTCTGTATCTGCATTAATCTTCTCTGTCAACTGCTCTGAACATTATTTACATTTCTCAGTTGAGTGAGAGCTTTGGTTCGACTGTTTCAGGTCTTTTGAGGATGGATGTAAACACTACAGAAAGACGGCACAAACGTGCATAGAATAAGTGTTTGTTTACAGATTAAGAATCAATATTTGACACGTTCAGAGTAAATGTCGTTGTGACCCCCCTCCACCCCAAAAAAACAAACAAAAAAAACCTTCAACCGTCAAATGTTTATAAAACCAAGGCGGGTGGGGGGTTGGAGAAACAACTCAATCATGTAGAAATGGCCAAAAAATATACTTTCAAAAGGTCACAAATAAGATACTACTACCTCTGCTCATCTTTTAGTATTGCCAATTTTAAGTTAAACCATGACAAAACAAAAATGCTTATGTTCTTGTACAAACAGCTCCCTTATTTTATTATTTAACTTCCATAGGTTCAAGTGGTTTTCCAGCCCTTTTTCACGAATTGTAAGGTGTTCCGCAAACTTCCACAAGCTCTGATTTTGGCTATGCTCAGCTGTGTGTCCGGAAAGGTAAACAAAAACAAATGTTCTGGAGCAGCAAATGGACCTCTCAGTCCTTCATACCTGGTCTTTGCCAGCTGAGGGCAGTGACTGATTTGTGTGTCTGCTCCACCTCCTCCTGCAGAGTTTACTCTCACTAAACTCAGTATATTTATTTTTTATTTTTTATGGCAGGACCCCTAAAACTCCACCCCCTGCTGTCAAGACTGCACTGTGCCTTTAAGGTACCACATTCCTCCTAAGCTGACGCAGCATTCCTAGAACAGAAGATAAAACAAAGAATATATGGCTCAGACATGCTCAGGTATAAAATGTACCTTTTGAATGCCAACTCAGAGTGTAAATAATACCTTGAGTAGTCTGTCCACATCAGATTTGGTGACGGCATCACCAAGTTCCTGTGAGAGTCGGGTCTGGATAACGTTCCTTCTTACCCGATAATTCTTCATAAAGATTTCGAACAGAATCTGGCGATGCTGGATAGAAAAATAGTACAAAAAAGCAGGTTTTTAAAATAGTTAGATCAGCAATCAAAAGTTTTGTTGACAAGAGTTACCAAACAACAGTGTCCAAAAAGGTGTGCATCAATTTTGAAAGCAGGCTGTTACCTTATCAAAGGTTTCACCGCTCTCCCACAAACCAAAGACTTTCTGTTCATCTGCACTTGCATTGCTCTGAGGGGGGAACTAGAAAAAAAAACAAACAAGGGGGGGGGGGATAACTACTGTTAAACGTAAACTTGCACAAGTCAAAATGTATATTTTGAGTAAGACTCTATTAAACAATATTCAAGTATTACAGAGGTATCAAGCTGCAACAAGCACTGATAGGTACACCAGTAGAGACAAGCTAGCATTAAGTTGTTATCTTGGATAATACACTATGGATGATAAAGAACATAGAGCACACTTGTTCTCACCAACTCTATATGACAAAAAAATACAAGTTAGATTTAGTCTCAAGAGTATTTACTTTAGAATTTACCTTCTGAAATAATGACTGGTGTGTAACCACTTATCATGAAAGTGTTATGTGGAACAGAGCTGAACAATAAGTGTATCTTCATGGCACTACAATGCATGTCTTAGAATTACACAGCCTTTTTTACAATATGGTTGTGGACAGGAGACAAAAAATGTCCCCGATGAAGGCTCATGCCAAAATTGTGTTGACATGTTAAAATAAATACTTTTTTGGTTGCAAGAATAATCAGGATGTTCTTATTTCCAGCATTTGAGGATGCTGGAGGTCTCTAGGAAATAGTTGTGTCAAAATGACACCTACAATTAAATAAATAAACGAACCCATACCATTACATTACGATTGTAGTGTAACATGGTCAAGCCTTGTTGAATTAAACATACTCTACACCTACAAATGATTTATTTTTAGTAAAACAAAACTGTACAAAATCAGACTTTCAAACAAAAATTGCTCAACAACGTGAAGAATTAAGTGTTTACTAAGAAAACCACCCAAGGATTACAGTAAAGCACAAAACCAAACATGAAACCAGTCAGCTTGTATGCAAGAAGACACTGCCCCTTCCCCGGTCATTAGGCTCTTCTTAACACTAATGGGCTTTGCCATTAATAGCAATTACATAACACTAGCCAACTTGCCCTACCCTCTATACTCTAAATCCAGAGTAAAGGCATGCACCTTAAACCAAGACAAAGCCGGATTAGGCTACATAGAAGAATGCAACCACTGAACAGGTAGTCTGCCAAGCCCAAACAGATCCAAGTTGACCTGCCACTCAGATTTACAAAGTTTTACACTTGTTCATTCATACCTAGAGCTGCAAAGGCGTGGAAAATGTCCGGTAAATTTCCAGAAAGTTTCCATTGAATCTTTGGTTCGGGAATTTTGGAAATATTTCAAATATTAAACTTGCCAAAGGAATTTTGGGAATTTATGGGAATTAACTGGAAATGTTGTATGATTTAAAGGACCATATAAAGGGTATTTTGTCATAGGCAGGCATTTTTGCAAAAGGATACAATTTAAAATGACACTGATTGTCAGTTAATGTCAGTAGAAATTTATGAATGCTTATTTCTTTCATTGAACAGTCAATTATTTCACTGAATACCAGAAACATGTAAACTGACTAGGAACACTGACTTGACATTGATTTTCTTTTTTTATGTTCAGCAAAATGTGAAATGAAAGGAATTGCCCTCCCATTAATGTCTAAACCAAAATGTAATATTATAGGAATTCCCCTCCCATTATAATGTATAATTCAAAATGTAAACTGAAAGTAGATTTACCCTCCCTAAAGAAAACCCATTCAATGTATAAAAGCAAAATCTAAGTTATATCATCAAAACATGCACAATATTTGCACAAAGACTTTTCATAAACAGCATTTTTAGTGCTATCTAGCACCATGATAAGCTAACTTTAAGGAAACTGTGCTATCTAGCTTATCTTTAGCAAATCGGCTTTACCAGTGAGCTAGTAATACATTTGGATTTTGCTGGTTAAAATGTAACATTGTAGAACAAATGTCATAACTTATCAAATAAATAATCAAAACTTACTTAACTGTACTGTATGTGGTCCTCAAAAGACTGTATCTGTGTTGTATGTGCCTCAGAAAGGTTGCTTTAGCAGTTCAGAATTCTAGAAATTGTGCATGTGATTGGAAGATGCACAATGCATGTAGGGGGTGTGGCCTAAATAGCCCTTCATTAAGAAGCGCGTTATGGCCCGAAATGACAAATTATAGACTACTCAACTATCAAATCTCATTGTTTTAACGAAGACTGTGCTTTATTATTATTTTCTACCAAATATCTATGTTCCTAACCTTAAACTTTGATAAATCCCAGTTTATTCCCATAAATTCCTGTTAATTCCCATTGAAAGTTTCCAACTTCCTGAAATTTTGCAACCCTATTCATACCTAATTGTTGTGAAATGGAAGAATTTAAACAGTATGCTGTTGTGCAAAAATGATTAATTTGCCACACAATACCAGCTAACGTGTAACATTGAAATTAGATACTCACAGGCACAAGGATCTGCTTGCAATGGCTATGGAGGATTGTGTCCTGGAGCATACGGTCCGTTACATGTCCAAAAACACAGTGACCTGTGGGCAGGCTTGCAAGGTGCAAGCTGAACAGCCGTTTAACCTCACTGAGACACAACACAAAGTGCTTTCTGAAAGTATTCCATACAAACTCTTGGAGCTCAGGGGTAGAGGTCTGCCCAGCCCCATTATCGTTGTGGAGGTCTGTGATTGGTGAGTCTGTTGAAGAATAACCATTGAGTGAGCCATTTATGAGAGCACTAGATGTGTCCATTGACTCCTCAGAATCACTCATGGGCTCTTCTTTTATTTGCAGTGCTGCGTCGGTTCCACTAGGGGCAGAAGCTACGGTGGATGCTTTCAGTCTTCGGTTATCCAAATCCTTCTGCAAAGAAGAATGGTGCTCCCGAGCGTTCTCACGAGCCATTTTAAGACGCTGGTCACCACTAATATGCAGCAGCTCTAAAACACACAAACTCAAATTTGTTATATGAATAACAGCTTCAGCACGCAAACATGTTAACATGAATAGCGCAAATAAGCTGTGAGAAAATATGGAAAGATTGCACACAGAACAGAAAAATACCTGTTTGAGTATCCTTTTTCTGCAGAAAGTCCTCCTTTGAAAAGTTGAAAACTTTTTCTAGCCTGCAAAGACACTTTTTTAATAAACACTTTTCACAACAAAACACAAATACTATAGCCATTAATATATAAGCTACAATCAAATTTACTTGTTCTGGATGCCCATCCAGAGCATGTGCTGTCTCTGAGCCACATCAGGGTGCTTCTTGACAAAGTCATGATCAGGAGGCAATAGGAACTCCCAGCCTCTATTAGCTCTGGGAATAGCCATGTGCTCCAAGAACTCCTTCACATCCTCAGGAGGCAGCTGAACACAAACAGCACTCACAATTTTCCTCAACAGGTATTGCTAGAGTGTATTAAATAGCCTTTAACCAATTATAGGTTAAGTTGATTATCCTCAAATCATTTTACAATGTCATGGACACCACGAGAAGACCAACAACTATGTTACAAGATTCCAGAACACCTAACCATTTAAAATACAAACCTTTATAATAGCAGCCACTTCTTTTCTCATCAGTGATCGTTCATGTGTAAATCTCCACATCTAATATGGCAAAAACATAATTCAAAATCAATCAGCAAATTACGGTTTCTCATATAATTCCATGTTCCGCGTTACAAAAATGCAATATGTAATTAAGGTATGCTTAGTTTCTATAAAAAATTTAATCCATGTTTTATGTGAACTCACCACAAAATCCCTGCCCCTACAGAGCACCTCTGCAGGTACCCCACTATGTGGGCTGCAAGTGGACTTGGGATACAGAACATCACTGAAAAACAGAACAGTTGGAGAGAATTTCTTAGCCAAATTATTTAAAACCAGTGTGTAATGTGTCTACTTTTAACCTACTAATACTGACTATGTGACATAGCAGTTAAAAACATGGGATAAAAGAAAAAGAGACCACTCTCACCTCTTGACAACCCAGTTACCCTGGACAAGTAAAGCCACCTGCTGTATGCAGCGTAGTACTGCAGTGGAATCCGTTCCTGATGCAAGCAGTCCCATTAGGTTGGCAAATGGCATGACCTTGACTAAAGAAAAGGAACAAAATGAACAGAAACGAGAAAACAATGGTACCAGAGGGAAATGCTCTTAGTGGGTATAATTAACCAGTTACGGTATGCTAAGTTAATTTACCATTTTTCATCAAGGTCTTGACCTGATCCCCAAGGGGTAATGTACGTAGTTGGGCCATTGATAGCACATTGCTGGGGCCCACTGGCTTGACTCTAAAAATGTTGATACAGAAATTTTAGAGAAGTGATCTTTAGCTGACATCTGACATCTTTAAATATGAAGAATCGTCACTTTACTTACATCTTCTCTTCTGCTTGTGGTGGCATTAGCATGGCAAGGTATTCACTAGAAAAACAAGAAAGCAAAAATTCTGGACCCAATAGCAAAAATGATTTTAGAATCACAAGGGATCAAACTCTAGATCTCCGGGTAATAGCACCCGTTAGGAGCCTCATAAACAAACAATTCTTATTGCTCTGGGATACACAGTTTATTTGCACCACTGCACACCAACTGCTAGACTTTTAACCTAGATAAATAAATTAACTGACCTGGCCTATTATTTTTAATTAACTTATTTGTTGTAGATGGAATGTTCTCACCTTGGGGTTTTCACCAACTCTGTATTTTCTGTGGTATCCATTGCCTGGCAGTAAAGATACTGGCGCTCATGCTCCGAACGGCAATCCTACAGAGTTGTTAACCATGATAAGAAGTAGCAGCATCTATTTTTATACACTAAATATAGAAATCATTTCACCCAATACCAGTGTACACTTTTAGCTAATTAAAATTTTTTGGGTAAGGAGAAAAATATGTAAATATGGCATTGGCCAAAGCCTTGAACTAATTTCTGATAATCACAATTTAACAAATCTCTTTACAATCTTGCATGAGTGTTTCATCATTTACACCTACCTTTAAACCATGATAATGTAAATGGACCCAGGGTTCTTCCGCCTGTTTTTTTTGCAGGAACTCATATGACTGGATTCGCCGCTGACGAGCCTGCTCAGACTCCGGTCTTGCAAACCTCACCTTTCCAAATAATGACAAAATAAATACACAAATAAATTATGCAGGGAAAACACAAGGCAGTTTGTAACGGCAGCATCAGCACACTGTATTTAAAAAGGGAGGTCAAAGGCCTTTTTAACAGATGGTTAATCAGTGAGGGTGGAGGAAGATAAGGTAGGGTAAATATCATGTGCTTCTCATAAACAAGAAATTACAGATTGAATATCTACTTACAGTAATCTGTTTGATGTCATCCTCTGCCTCATCTTGAGAAGAGTCTCCAGCTGGTGCAAGACATTTTTGTTAGTAAACAAGCAAATAAATCCCAAACAAGTTGAGTTTTAAAAAATGTAACACGGTTCAACTGCATTTAATGCCATTAAAAGCCTTCTTTGGTCAGAAAGTAACCCCTGAAGAACTAGATGGTCACTTGTTCAGAAATAGCTGAGCAATTGCACAGGCAGGAAACTGCAGAATCCATTAGACATTACGCACCTACTGAAGATGGTTTGCCATACCTGAGCCATCATCTCAAACTGTACATCTACAAGATGGACAAACTATCATGGGCAGAGAGTGTATATAATGTTTTAATAGGGATGCAATGATACAACTTTATAAAAACTGATATGAGCCTGAGTATTTTTATTTTTGTACTTGCCAATACAGAGTAGATACCGATACTTCTTAGAATGGTCTCCAGTACTCCAGTACTCCAAGTACAATGAATTTGGAGAACTGGTTTATTTTCTCTTCTACAGATGATGACAAGCCTACTCTTAGCAAATTAATAAATGTAATTAAATTTTATTAAGTATGCTTGAGTACAAGTATAGCAAGTATACAGACCATGTAATTGTGGTGTACTAGAAAGTATACTCAATTAATAATACTAAATTGGAACTTTAAGTTTGAAAAGGATACTTTAAGTATACTTTAAAAGCACATTTTATTATTTCAAAAGTATAATTTATATACTTTCTTCAAACTTTAATGTAAGTCAAGTATACTTCACTATGATATTCTAAAGTATATAAAATACAGAACATCAAAAATAAAAGTATAAAATATACTCATTGTACACTTGAGTAAACTACTCAAAAGGGTATAATAAGGTTAAACACGAAGTATTAACAGAAGACTATTCCATATTAAAGATAACCAGTTGCTTTATTGAACAAAGCTCTATATCCGTGGTATGGTTCAGTTAAATGTGCCCATTATGAACACAAAGCACTCCAGACTCTTTTTGCCCTCTTGGCTTGCCATAGTTAGATGAGGTGGAACAGAAACGAAACAGACGGTGTTTCTCAATGTCAAGGATCCTTCCTTGGCAGGACTGGTCCTTCCAAGTTACTTCCTTCAGAGGCTAGGCGAGGCTCCTCTTAAGCATTCACGGAGAACACGTAAATGGAACAGGCTAGCAAGTACACGATATTGCGTCATGACATCAGTGAAAAGGTCGGCTCTGTACTTTTTAATACAAAAATATTTTTAAGTAATTTGTAATTTGTAAATATTCTTACATTTGAAAGCTTATTGCCCCGCTCCGACTCCGCTAATGTCCGATATTTTGAATTTTAAGAGAGCAAAGCTGCGCGCATAGCATTGTGGGTGATTTAAGAGCGCAAAGGCTACACTTATGCATCCTTCTCTGTGTTTGGGATTTTTTAGAACGAAGGACTCAGTCCTTGGTTGAAATTTCGAGGATCCTCGACATTGGAACAGTCCTTCGACGG
The DNA here is from genome assembly GCA_037577295.1 of Ladigesia roloffi. Taxonomy (NCBI): domain Eukaryota; kingdom Metazoa; phylum Chordata; class Actinopteri; order Characiformes; family Alestidae; genus Ladigesia; species Ladigesia roloffi. Next base: position 27,167,645 of record JBBKCR010000101.1, read on the forward strand.
ATGTCGATGACGTAGCATCCTCGAAATTTTGGCTTCCGAGGATCCTTCCTTGACATTGAGAAACGCCTAGAGTCCCCTTCAAATAAACTCACAGTGTGAACATAAATGTCACCTTCAAATGAACTAAGAAGTCCCCTTTATGTCAGACCACTTTTAGATGTCCGAGTTTGGTTCTTTTAAATAGGACTATATGTGAAAACACCCCTAAACCAGTCTCCTGCTTTCATGTGCAATAAATTGCATTAGGATTAGCAACTGTGTGTACTTAGCACTAGGGATGCTCCGATCAGAATTTGCCACCGATACCAAGTACTAGAGGTGGTCGATATGGCAAGAATTTCATATCACGATTTTTATCAGTTAAATCACGATTTCGATTTTATCGTCGTATTTAAATTACTTTGTAACTATAGATTTTTTTTACTATTTTGCAAGTTACTGAACCAAAATATTTACTTAAATAAACCAAAATATTTACTCCTAAACAACAAAACACCATTTAGGCCAAAGAACATTTCTAAACTGATTAAAATTTTGCCAACATGTTTATTTAAAGCTAACTAATACAACTCAAAATTGTACCATATTCCATTTTGGATTTTTCTTTGCGGTTTGATAAGCTGCAGCGTGTAGGAGGGAGGAAAAACTGGCCTGGCTTTTAGCCTAGCTGCTAATTGTCACTGGGTGCCCTAACGGCTAACAGCTCAGCTTTACATTACATTATCATTAACTCTGCTATTTCTAACGAACTGTCAAAATTAATCTCCAACGACTGTCACTCAGAACCGTGTTTATCGGTTGTATTAGATGGCGGCTACGGTTAGCCTCTTAGCGTCTCGCTTGAATGACCCATTCCACCTTAAATCGTGCTTCGATTCACATTACATATTGCTCCGGTGGAACGGATATTTCGAGAGAGAAGATTAGATCACCCGTATTTGTTGTGTTTTAGTAATTCTGTTTGCTTTTATAGTTTTATTGGTAGTTTGTAAGCTAAAACATCACTGGGTTCATGCTAAACACTTTTTAATAAATGTTTGCTGAATTAAGAGAACTAGAAAACAGTGTGATTTGGTTGATGGAATGTAGTCTTTAGACGATACTACGATCTCTCTGCTTTGGCAAATCGTCAGTACAAAGATCATCTTTACGATCTCATATAGTCAAATCGCACACAAGTAACGATTTTTTGTCTAGGTGATTGGCTGATACCGATGCCAATTCTGATGCTTCAAGTTTATATAACTGATATGTAAGCTCCCTGATCACATTCACTTTTTTCAGATAAAGTAATACTATAAATGTTGCCTTTGTTGTATGTGTGCGAGTGTGTGTTTTCTCCTGTTGTGTGTGTGCGTGCGTGTGCGAGATTTCTCTTGTGTGTGCATGCGTGAGAGAGTTCTCTCGTGGTGTGTGTGTGTGTGCGTGCGCAAGAGTTTTCTCGTGGTGTGGGTCTGCGGGCGCGAGAGAGCTTTCTCGTGGTGTGGGTCTGCGTGCGCGAGAGAGCTTTCTCGTGGTGTGGGTCTGCGTGTGCGAGAGAGCTTTCTCGTGGTGTGGGTCTGCGTGTGTGAGAGCTTTCTCGTGGTGTGGGTCTGCGTGTGCGAGAGAGCATTCTCGTGGTGTGGGTCTGCGTGCGCGAGAGAGCTTTCTTGTGGTGTGGGTGTGCATACACACTATTTATGTTTACATGCACAAAAATATACAGATATATTTCACAATACACATGTCCATAGTTCATAGGTCTAGATTGTACAGCATACATTAAATACAGCCCGGTTGCTACAATATCATATTCTGTGTTTAATTTTTGGTTCTCTTACCATTGTTCTGTCCACACAGAACAAAGGTCTACCTGTCTAGGTCTACCCCACTTGTGGGGCTTATAAAGGTTTATTTTATCTCATCTTTGAAGGAAAATGCACCTAATGAAACAGCCAGCGAGAATCATTGGATCATCATACTTGAAGCCAACTTAATGACCAGGGTGAGAAACAAAACAAAAACCTCACCTACCTTCATTGGCGGCTTCTCTCTCTCTCTGTTTATTGTCGGCTTTATCCAGATACGAAAAGCTGGGTCTCATCTGAAGAATGCCCTGTAATGGCGTCAGATGAAGCTCCCCTGCCAGCAACATAGGTCATCAAGTTCAATGAAACACAATGGCAGTAACAACCCTCAGAAAAGCATGCAGATTAATCGTAAATAATTACCTTTACGAAAAACCGCAGCAGCATAGCGAGATGAATTCATAGTTGCCTGAATGGATGAGAAGGTTTGCTTATCCATCATTTTTCTTTTGGAGAAAGAAAAAACACACACAAGCATGTTTAAATTCAATCCCCAATCAGAAGCTTACAATTGACTACACATGAAAGGATTATTAGTCACTAGAGTCTAAACTTTGATATTTATTTTAAATATAGGGAAATTCGAAAACAAGTAAAACAAGTACAGACGTGGAATATGTGCTGGACTCTTCTATGGATGTTCCATCCACATTTAGAGCAATCTGCTCGCCTTTACTGCGACAATAGTTTGGACTCATGGTGTTAATGGCCACCTCAAGCTCAACCTAAGCAGAAATGTAGAGTACAAAGTGTCATTTAACATTATACTGTATATCAGGGGTAGGCAACTCCGGTCCTGGAGGGCCAGAGACCTGCACGTTTTGGTGAATTTCCTCCTCAGAAACACCTGTTTCAACTTGCCAGTTAATTGTCAGGTTTAGTGAATGTGTTTAAGAAGGACTACCACCAAACTTTGCTGGACACTGGCCCTCCAGGACCGGAGATGCCTACGCCTGCTATATATTTTGGACTCTCAGTACAAAGTTACAAAGGTCTGTAAAAGAAACCTTACCTTTTGCTGCTTGGGTTTAATTTTGGCTGACAAATGAGTTACATCATCATAGTTCATAGTGGCAGGGCGCACAGGATACTGTAAGTATCAGACATTATTAATACACTTTAAGCTATTGCTTTAAATATAAAAGCCTTTACTGAGTCAGAGATGAGAGGCATCAGCTGCCAGTCTTACCTGGAACAAATAAAGCTTGTCTGCAAGGCTTTTGGCAAGATACACATCAATCTTATAAAGAAAAAGAAAGCAAAACATGAATGTGTCTGTGGCACATACATGTGTCCAGCTTCTCTGAGCAAACACAGAAATCAAGAGCCTTGTACCTCTTGTATAATAGGGTCATCCTCCTCTCCGCTGGCCATTGTAAAGAGACAAGGAGGAAAATTTGCCTCAGGCTTGTAAACTCCAAACTTGCTGGGGAACTGCAGCGGTGTTGACAGCACACCATGTGAATGCTGTACACAAAAGGCATATAGAAGTAACATAACACAAATTCTGACTTCGTTCTAGCCACTAAAAAGAATTTTTATTAATTAAGCTAATCAGGGTCAATATTATAAAGGCCTGTATATAATAAAGGACACTCTAAGCTGCAGCAAACAGTGTTACAAGGAAATATGGCAATTTTAGGTCATTTGCTTGTTCTTACATTTTCAAAAAGAACCTTTTCTATTATATAAAGAAGTATTCTTAAACATGTAGAAAATGTCAAGCAACAGAGGCCTGGAACATACATGTATAAATTGTAAAGTGGCCATTTGTCATATATGAATACACCACAGCACACAGCGTGAGCAACACCAAATTCGTTCTCTGCACTTAATCCATTCACCCAAGTAAAGCAGCAGGCAGCCAGGAAAACAGCACTGGAGAGCAAGGTATGGTGACTTGCTCAAGGGTACTTCAGTGGTGGCACTTACAGTCCTGGGATTCAAACCCACAGCCTTCTGATGTCAGGGGCAACTATGAGCCTACTGGGTCACCAGCTGTTATCCTTGGACTTGACGTCCAATACAGAAGCTGTGCAAAACCTATTAAAAAACCTTCTACTAAGCAAATGATCCTTCGATAGAGGTACTAATCTTATTCAGGAAAGTTTTATTTTTTATGACGCTTGATGCATGAAAGGACAAGCCGTAATTTGTTGTAAATTTTATTATCACAGCAAAAACAATAGATGAAATAAAGCTAAAAGCCAAACAACAGTTCCTCCTTTACGTCAGAGGGTAGCTTCTAGACAAACGGCATAACTACAACGCTTATGCCAGCCATTTACCAAGTCATTTGTAAACATATGAAGACTACGTACTCAACAAAACTCACAACGATACCCCACAATGTGCTTCCTACACACTACTCCGTCGAAAATATTTATATTCCGAGATGGTTAGCCAAAGATCTAAGGCTAAGACAGTCACAAGTTTTTTTTTCAACGAGTTAAAACGTTAATGTTGGTTTTCACAATATTTGAACTGGATGCATAATAAATGGCGTTATGTAATCATCGTTATCCTCCGTTAGGATAAGCACTTTAAAGTTAAAACCAAAAACTGTTAGGTAAAACTCTTCATCCAAGTACTACCTTCCCTGTCTCTTAGTACATGTGACATTCAGAACAAGGCTCGTTACCATGGAGATAAACAAAAAGGTTAGTATGTAATACCTTCCAGAAAAAAACACTATTTCGTTTGTACCTATCAACACAATTCATGAAAAACACGATTGAGATAAACCAGGATCTTCCAACACACTACCAGCTAGGGTTTAGCCAGCTAGCTAACGCTAAACATGCGTAACACAATCATCACGTTTAAGGCCTCAGCTCCCATACTCTAATGAATACATGAATATCAGACTAAAACCTAACCTCGGGGAGAATATTACTCTTCGCTGTCGAAGCAAGTCAGCGTTCTGCAGTTTGTCTGTCCATGTAGGTTGACTGGATTTGTCAGGGTGCACAGATTCCTCTCTGTACTAGTGTGTTGCTGTTCCCACAGCTCCTACAGCCGGACACGTGGGGAGGAGCCGTGTGCGTTCTCTCTTCCCATAATGCCCTGCAATGCCAGGCCGAGTATATGTCATATTGACAAAAGTATTGGGACGCCTAACCATTCCACCAACGTAGATTTTTACTCTCTTGTTATAATGTTCCCGGGTTAGTTTTACCCGGAGCATGTTTAGTTATCCAAACGGTACCAACTGATCGGTATGGGTCCGCAGCATGGGTGTTGGGGACTACTGAAGTAAAGGATTTGTCCCACACTGTCCTAATAGCTGCCAGCTTGTTTCTCCTGACTGACAGCCTTTGTCTCTGGACTATCAAATCAGATCACTCTGCTTCCCACAAACTGGCATATGATTTATCCTTCGATTTATAGACCTCAGTCAGGATGAGGATCCACAAATATGCATGTAAATGCATTTTATCCAAAATCAGTCATTTCCAGAATTATTTTCTGCATTGAGTTGGGCATGAAAAGCTGAGTTGATGTCTGTCACACTGCCATCCTAGTGGGCCCTGGCTCTTTATTCTGGTCTTTATTATAGTTTCCTTGAAAGACTTTGCATGATGCATATGTAGGGATGAAGACCCCTGTATTTTACCATGTTATGATATAAATGCCTAGCTGGGAGGTTTATGGATAACCGCTTCCTCATCAGAATTCAATCAAAATCTACAAAGTCAGAATTGAAAAGATATTTGAATTTTAAATGGGTCAAATTGACCTGCAATGTAAATTGATCTGCAAACTTGCGTTCAAATACATATACAAAAAATTGGTTGCGCTACAACAGCTTTCACTCTTCTTGAAGTAGAGGAGGGTGTGTGAAGTGATCGTGGAGTTATCTACAATGCTGGAAGCTTTGAACATGCACAGTTATGGTGGCTTTTAGTGGAAATTAAATGTTTGCAACAGAATGGAGAGACACCCCAATCAACATCTAAGATGACTTCACTATTTTCTGTAGGGTCTGGTGATCAGAAACTTTACAAATCCCATACCAGGCAGTGAAGCAGCTAAACAGAATGCTCTTGATAGTCCCTTTGCATACAACAGACACATTCTTCTTTTTTTTTGGATACATTTTTTTTAATTGTGTCAAAACAGATACAATACAGGGAATTACAATAGAAACATTAGACAGTACAGCTTTGCACACATTTAAATTTTTTTAAATACTATGATATCCCCCCTACCAACGATACAATAGAGCAAGGGAGATCAATAGCCCTTGCTGCATGGATAATGTGTACAAGACCACATATGAAATTGGATGCCAATCTGTTCTTAAAGTGATAGCTCACCCAAAACTGAAAATTTTGAGATTATTTGCTTACCCCCAGAGCATCCGAGTCAAAAGTGACTATTTTTTCGGAGCAGAACACAAACGCAGATTATTAGCTTTAGCCCTCTTGCTTGTGCATGATTCAGAGATGGGTTGCCAAAAGCTCAGCAGACAGTGGTGGGATTTGAACCCACATCTCCTCAGAGACTGGAGCCTAAAGCCAGCGCCTAAGACCACTTCGACACACTACTAAGCAATCCCATTTTCAACCGAGATAAATTTTTGCGAGCGAGAAAAAAAAGGTCCTCATAAAAGAGACAGATGATATTCTGCACTTCTTATTGTTGAAAGTGCTCTACCTCTGGTCAGATTCCAGGAACCCAATTGAAGCAGCGTCTGTGGATAACGAATTGAAAAAAAATTATCTTGGGTCCTCTAGAAAGTTCTATCATCAAACGAGATGAACAAATGCCTTTTCTAAATGATGTATGAAAGCGAATGTCAACACACTCACTCTTCTTGATCTTCTTCAAACGGTAAAGAAGAAACGGAAGCTACAAGATTGCATGCTCAGGTAGATCAGACATTACAAGAGTGGGCCTATATTTTGAGACCCAAAAGGTCCAGTTATCTTCCAATTTACCGGCAAAAGTACCAGTTTTCTGAACAGACCATACTGGAAGGTATCTTTCTGCAACAGCCCTCTTGAGAACATGAGGCATCTGGAAGTACACAGACAGCAAGGGTCTTGCTTGTGCATTATTCAGAGATGGGATGCCAAAAGCCCAACTGGCAGTGGTGGGATTTGAATCCATGCCTCCTCAGAGACTGGAGCCTAAATCCAGCGCCTTAGACCACTCGGCCACCCAACGGAGCACTCCTGTTTTCAACCGATATCAATTTTTGCGAGCGAGAACAAAAAGGTCCTCATAGAAGAGACAGAAGATATTCTGCATATCTTATGGTTGAAAGTGCTCTACCTCTGGTCAGATTCCAGGAACCCAATTGAAGAAGTGGCAGCCATTCAGTTAAG
>JBBKCR010000101.1:27174924-27197754 GCA_037577295.1 Ladigesia roloffi
CCCGCTACTGGGGGAGAGCAGTCCAGCTCACCACGGCATCCCCGGCTCCACTTTATTGCAGGCCTCCAGTGCCTCACGTGCCGCCATGTTTCAAAATCCAAATCCCGCCCCTAACCCTCGCCGATTGGTCAATACCACACAGAGTTAACGCAGGCTTCTCATGCCATTCGTGGGTCGGACAGTCATTCGGCTTGCATACTGACGGAGTGTATTCTTTTTATGACGGTATAACGGTATTGAAACTGATACCGTTTTTATTTTTAGATACCGGGGTATACCATATTACCGTGATACCGCCCAAGCCTAGTCTGAAATTATGGCGAGGAAGCGGAATCACTAGTGTTTTGCAGATTGTCTTTGCCAATCTATTGCGCTTTACATCTATGTTTGTAGTGATGATGAAGGGGAGCCAGATGATGATGATGAGGAAGATGGGGATACTGATGATGATGAAGAAGAAGATGATGATGATGATGCTGATGAAGATAACTGTGTGAATGGGACAACAAACCATGGCCAAGCTGAAGATAGCCCATTAAAGGTAAAATGATTCTTTGAACAATGTTCTTTTAGAATTCTTGCAATAAAAGTGGGATCTACATCTTAACAATTTCATGAAAATATTTTTGTATTTCTAGTTTATGCAATAGCAAACATTTACTGAGCATAACTGAAGACATTTCACGGAATGATGCAGTTGCCAAGACCATTGTTATTTAATTATCTACAATGTAAACATTGGGCTCATGAGTGTCATAACTAGCCAGGAGTGCAAGAGCAAAATTGGCTTATTTTTCTCTGGCTGAGTAGGATGGCCCTACCCCTGACCTGATCACTTGGCACAGTGCTAGCTATCTGAAATTGGCTAGTATTGTTCTCCAGGTGTGTTACATTTCCAGAAGATGCATTTCCAGAAGTGATGAAATTTAGTCCTGCTAGAATTCATCCTTGGTTGTATCATTGTGTGTTTTCTCGTGTGGGAGTTCTAGCCAGCAAATGTTTTGAAAGTGTATGCAAACTTCAGGTCCACACAGATATTTTTATATTACTGCCTATACACTATTTTTGACAACACACGCAAGATAGTTCAGCTGTGTTTTACTTTAAAAAACAACAACAAGGTTGAAAAAATGGTTTACAATCAGACAACATTGCTGGTGCCAAAAATCTTCTCATCTGAAGAGGTTGATAAAGGAGAATTATGTACAACACGTTTAATTTAATTGAGCTTAGCATTATCTTTCCACTTTTATAAATAAAAGTGTTTTAGTTTTTGATATTGAGATTCGTGTGGAATCCACTCCCATCAGTTAATGTTAACTGTTATTTGAATCGGAGTCTACTACAGTTTCTGTAATTAAGTTATATGTCTGTTTATTTGGGTAGTTGTGGCTGTGTTGGTGCATGGTTGATGCATCTTGTTGATGTTAACATAAAATGTTGATGTAAACACAAACACTTGATGTAAACATAAATGAATGTTAATGTCTTATTAAAGTCACAGTAGCTGCTTTTTGAAGATGAATGAAAAAATAAATCGTTCAGCTCTTGATAGATAATAAACACCACCACATTTCTCCACAGGTGTCTCCCTACAGTCCTGATCTCTTATCCTTCCTTCACTTCCCATCTTCAGATAAATTGATCAATCTTGGAGCTAAAAGAACGCAGATCATTGAGCAGCAGGTACAACAGATCTCCTGGGCAAGCGCCTGTTTTATATCCTATTTACAGATCATTTCCTTTCTAGACCAGACTAAAGTTCAGTTTTTGTGATCTATTTTGAAAAGAGTTTCTAACTTTCTGACAATCTGTCATTCAATGTGACAGCTTAATTTTTCAGATGCTGCTAAAATTGCAGAAGTGTTTCTTCAGATCTCCTCAGTATATAAAGAAGAGGCAGAAGTGAAGCAAATCGTTTTCGAAACGACTGGTATGAACCCAGTGCATACTTTCATAATTTGAAAATAAGCAGTGTTTCTTTCATTGAATACTGAAACCCTCTTCCTCTATATTACACAGATACCCTTTTGAGGAAAGCCTTTTCCAGTCCTCACTTCCAGCCGTACATTTTTACCTCTTCGCTAATGGTTAACCTGGGGCTTTTAAAGGTACCACTTTTATTTGTGTTATTTATGTATGTTGACCTGACTCTCTTCCCCAGATTACTATTGATGTGTCTTGGTTCAACACCTGATTTGTTTGTTGCTACTTTGTCAGGGGGAGGCGAAAATGAAAAAGGTGTGTGTCTTGCCTGGTCAGCTCACTGCACTGGATCACTGTGTTAAGCAGGACTACTTTCCTGTGGACCAGGCGAATGTTCTGGAGATTTTTTTGTCTCGGTAAGGTTTTTTTTTCCCATTAATTAATTTATATATTTTAATGAACTAAGCTGGGGAACGTTCTGTTTTCAATATCCAGTTTTTCATGGTATGTGTATTTCTCTTTCAGAAATGGCAAAGTCTTGGATTCTTGTTCTAAGGCTAGAGATGCACTCAAAAGTACACTGGAGAACAGGATCACTGCTTAGTGCCTCGGGTTGTGTACAGTCAGTCAATACGCACATGGGTCAAACGCACAGGCAGAGTACAGAACCTGAAATGCTCACAGACTTTTCCATCTATAGTTTGTAAACCACTCGAACATTCAGTTTTTGGTAATCTGTTGACTATGATGAAAAGATTATTAAGGTCTGAAATGTATAAAGTGCAGTGAAAATGTGTGCCTAAAGATTACATGCAAAATTGAAAGCCAAATTATATTTGAAAAAAAAAAACAATTTAATGTTCTATTTTGTTGCATTTAAAGAAAATTAGATGGTTAGTCTAAGTAATGAAGGCCAGAAAAAACAGCCTCTTTCTTTTAATTGCAGATTATTAGTCACACATTTTCCAAACAACAACTCGCTTTAAAGCATTTGGTTCTGTTCTTGTCTTTAGCGTATCTTAACCTCTATTTTCATACATAAAATACAGAAAAACGAAAAAGGTAATGGATGAAAATTGATCAGTGCTGAATAATTTAGTTAGTAGACTGAGCAACTGATGGATGGTAGTTACATTGTGTTATAGTTCTACACTGATATATTTGACAAGACGTGTGGAGTTAGGTATAAAGTAATGCTAGAATTGGTATTTTATAGTGAAATTATTCAGGGAACAGCTGGTTTAAGGGAATAGAACAAAAATGTGAAAAGCACTGTACTCAACTTATGTACTATATACAGCTATACAAATGCATTCCAGTATATTTTAATTAAAGAGAGAAATTATTTTTTCTGAATAAAGGGCTTATTGTCTTAATTTCATATGATTTCATAATAACTTCACCAGCACATTGATGCAGGGGGCTACACTTTTTAATGGCCTGAGTGATTGAGGTACAAGCCAGTTCACTTTTACTCTTGTGATGATAATATATCGCTCATTATCTTGACGTTTTAACGTGAGGTGCTTTGTGTCAGAATATAATAATAAAATTATATATATATATATACTGGCTTCATCCAGAGTAACTGTAAGATATGACACTTAATCCTGAGACCCCAGAGAAATAAAAACTTTTTGGTATTTGATTTATTTATTTATTTTGGGGGGGGGTCATTTACTGTAGTAGAAGTGTGTTGCAGCTTCTTTTTTAATGCTTGTTCTTATGATCTGTCACTTGTAGTGGACAGATTGGGTCTTACACAATTAATCTTATTTTTGTTTTCTGTAGAAGTAAGAAGAGGGCATCCAGTCTTTGTGGTTAAAGAATTCTCAACAACAGGGCTGAAACTTAATTGAAAAAGAAAGTAGAGTAGTAGTTTTGGCAATCTTTCAGTATGTTCGCTAATCAAGCTTTTAGTTGATTGTGTTTCTAAACCTGTGTGAATACATCTAGAACATAAGAGATCTAGATTACACATCCTTAACCAGAATGGACTGTATCATCACTGTGTCTCTGTTCAGTCTCCTCAAAAGCTGAAAACTTTTTGCTCTGCTGTCAGTTGTCTCCGCCTCACCTCCTGACAGCTTTAGGTCTCAGAGGAGACTTAAGTAAGTCTTGCTTTTTACTGCAGAGGATTTTTAATAAAAGTTGGCCTTGAAAGGGTTAAAAGGATTGCAAACATTTGCGTTTACATTTGTCAGGTGGTCATATCTAGAGTCATATACAGTATTTGTACAAAAGTATTGACACTTTTGGGACTTGTAGTGAAGGGCAATCTCAGTGCTCATACACACCAAGAAATTCGGGACAATGCCATGGTTCCAAATTTTAGGACACAGTTTGGGGAAGACCATTTCTGTTCCACATGACTGTGTCTCAGTAATCAATGCAAGGTCCAGAAAGACATGGTTGGATGAGTTCTGTTTGGAAGAACTTGACTGGCTCGCACTGCTCCCTGACCTCAACTTCATCCAGCACATCTGGGATGAACTGGAACAGGGATTTAGAGTGTTAAGGAAATTCTCATTTTAATCATTTATTTATTCATTTTCTTTATCCATTTACATGTATTCACACTCAGTATTAAGTCAGTGTTTCATTTTTTCAGTCCCTCATTGTTGTGTGATTCATTTAATGTTAAGCAGAAGTCATAAAGTTAGGGACCAATGGTCTCATACCTTACATCTTAGAAGCAACTTTATGAGTAGTATGGTCAGAAGGCCTCTGGTCAGTCAGGAGAACAACATGGTCAGTCAGGAGAACAACATGTGTTTTTCCTTCTGCTGTCTTGTGCTGCAAGTAGCAAGGACATTCTGATGCCTAGTAATAACATGAGTCGCTGAAACTCGCTTCATGGTCAAGCATCCCTGTCTTGGTAAATTATGTGGGTCAAAGGTAAAGCAGATCTGGAAGGAGAGTGACTATGCAGTAAGGGTCCACTTTTCTGATTTTTCATGATCAGAGCAGTCTGTTGTCATTTTTGATGGGTCTTCTCACCTTGTGGCGAGCAAATTGCGCCGACAAGAGTCAGTACTTCCCAGCGGCGCCGCCAGGGGGGAAAGTTTAGAACGATTCTAGGAGCCCAGCATTGACATGGGGCCATGTGAAGGGCTAGTTGAATTATCTTAATAAAGTGGGGAGGCAAAATTATAGTCTTTCATGGGGCCCAAGTTTTCTGGCGGCGCGCCATATCCTTCCAATGTCAGTACTTGAGCTCATAAATGTGCTACAGAATGAATGGATACCAATTCCCACAGAAACTCCAAAATCTTAAAGCTAATATTGGAACAAACGATATTAAAGTATGTGTATTTAAATGTAATGCCATTAAATTCCCTGTTGGAATAATGGTCAGGCAGCCTAATGCTGTTGTCCATATCGTGTGTACGAGAAAAAATGTTCTCCATGATGCTATATAATTAAGATTTGCTACAAGATTCTGCCAGTGAAGGGGTGCATAACCAGGAACCTATCAAATAACACACGTTTGTTTAATGGAAAGTTTGTGTTAGTTTATGACATGAACATGATCTTATTGTGCTCAGTATAGGGGTGGTTTTCAGTCTCCTTACTGTATATAATACTCTATAATGTATCACTTCACTCCCTCATTGGCATACAGTTCTCTTTTGGATAGAACCATCCAATTATGGTATCGCTGGAAAGCGCAGTAAGACTCAAAATAGATTGGACAAACGATGCTTGATTCAGAGGTTATGTTAGTGATCTATTTTAAACTCATGTCCCTCGCAAAGGACAAGTATTTAGTGCTTGGTAAAAAAAGTATTTTAAAATGTTATTTTATTTTGGTTGGTCTGTGGTTCTGACGGTGCAGTAATATTTGAGTTGTATTCTGAGGTGGATCTGCTGCAGCGAAACCTCGGGGCTCGCTGCTGAAAGGCTGTTCAATTTGGGCACTAGAGCACACTGGGCACCAATGAAAGGGGGGATAAGTGAAGTTTATTTTGTGTGGGGAGAGAGCTGTGGGAGGACTAGTGAAATGGAGAGGACTCATTCCTAACAGCGGAGGGACCTTAGTCCCGCTCTGTGAGTATCCTTTCTCTGTATATCTGTATATGAATAACGTTTGCTCAGTCTATTGGTGATTTTGCGGGTTTTTTTGCGCAACAGGTTGGTGCTGGTAGCTGGAGAGGGCATTTCGTAGTTCCACGGCTACTTTCCAGCTTTGGGTGAAACACTGCGCCTTTGTGTACAGCCGGGTACGGCAATTGAGCTGCGGTCTGACACACACACACACACACACATTGATCTCACTTGTGCAAATTCCTCCGTGTGTTTCCTTTGCCATAGCTGCATTCTGAGCAGCAGGTCTGTAACCTCGCTCTCAGGTATTTGGAAAATTTGTCTTGTTTTCGGATGGAGCGATTATCATAGTAATTTGTAGATGTGCCTGTTTCTCGTGAACTGCTGACTGAAGAGACCAGAATAAGCGTGTGTGTTCAGAGTACAAGGTAAGTCGCAGTTCCGAACTTCATAATATGATTGACTGACTTCCATAATGTCCTCAGTGCTCTACTTTCATGGGATTGTGCTCGATATTACTTCTGTAATACCAACAAATCTGGACCTACTGATCACACTTTTTCGCCTTGGAAGAGGGTTCCTCCAGATCAGAAGTAGACGAGTGTTCTTCACGATTCATTGGTTATTTTTCCTCTTTTCAGGAAGGAGAAGAGCAGCCGGTGGAATGTGAGTATCTACAGCAGGAGTTAATGCAGCCTGAGCTAACTGACCCAAAGCTGCATAGCTCTAAACACACTCACTCGACTGTGGTGCTTATAGAGGGTCTTAATAGCTTTATTTTATCCAGATTTACATTTATTAATTTGAAATTTTATTAGAAGGTCAAATTAAACTGGGATCAACTAAATAAATACATTATTTAAAAAAACTGCACCCCAAATGACTAGTATCTAAATATTCAATTTAATTATGTTTAGCAATGCTTGAAATAAACATTCTTAACTTTATAATTAGAATTACTATTTTTTGTCTTCAGATGTATTACTTAATCTATTATCATGATAATGTAATACTTTATTAATATTTATTTGACACTCAGCATCCTCCATAAGTAAATTATGCCAGGTATTGTGAAACCATTAATAACAAATGTTATGTGCCAAAGTACAAGAATAAAACCAAGAATCTTTTTGTGTTGTACAGACCAAGATGTGCAGCCTCGGAATGTGGCCAGTTGCATTGCTGATTATTTCCTGCGTCCATGAAGTGAGGTCAGGAAAGTGCACCAAATTCTGCATATGTGACAGTATTCAGCTCACAGTGGCCTGCGTCAACAAGAACCTAACCGAGGTTCCAATGGCCATTGATGAGGTACTGCTGTTCTGGAACACTGAATAGGTTCTAAAAGGAAAGAATAGCGATGATTAACCTGTTTGCACTTTCTAAGGCTTTGTCTGTTCCACTACATCCAGATCACGGTAAAGTTGGACCTGAGAGGTAATAACCTACAGGAGCTTCCTACAGGGGCATTTCTACGCACACCTTACCTCACTCACCTGTCCCTCCAGCGAAGTAAAATCCATCAAGTGCGAGAAGGTGCCTTCCGCAGTCTTGGCCGCTTGGTTTTCCTCAACTTGGCCTACAACAATATTGAGATCCTCTACCAGGTGAGCTGAGCCCTATTCATGAATGAAATCTAGTGAATTGTCATTAGTAACTAATTCATGTTCATGTTCAGTACCATTTACCCCACTTCGTTTTGATCACAGGAGTCATTCGATGGGCTATCCTCTCTGAAGCAGCTACTCCTTGACCACAACAGAATAGAGGAGATCCAGCCAGGAGCTTTCTCACAGCTGGGCTTTCTTAACCTCCTTTCACTGACGCACAACCAACTGGTATATATACCGAACCTGGCCTTTCAAGGCCTGCAGAATATTAAATGGTTGAGGCTCAGTCACAACGCTCTCAATAACCTTGACATTGAGGCCTTTGCTGGCCTGTTCACACTTACACGTCTCAGCCTTGATAACAATGAGCTGCAGTTTTTCCCATCTGAGACCATGACCAGGTGAGACCTGTCCCATTGTACTACCAGAGTCAATCATAACAACTGATAAAGATACAACTAGAAAAATAGAAGAAATAATGATATGCATTTTCATTTGTTCACGAGCAGTCATCCAACATTAAATGATTTGTGCATGAAAGAATGTAAACCTCTAGAATGATAAGTTTGTTATAATAGATAATGCCTTCAATTGGGTGACAGTCAGTGTGGGTGACATTGCCATATATAGGTAAACCATTATCTATTAAAGTCATATCTAGTAAGGCTGATATTCACCACACATGGGCATGTCTATGGGGTGCTGGGGGGGAAATGCCTGCTCAGGAACAAGCCCTGTCCCCCGTGATGTATTCTCTGTCCATCCTAAGAAAATATTTCTGCCCCAACAAATAAGTTAACTGCCCCCTCCACATGACATTCTGGTCACAGTTTAGCCACCACACTTTTCTTTAGAACATGCCATGTCTCAGTGAATGGAATTTTTTTTATCTTATATACAATTAATTGATCTTATAAAATTAATTGAAAAAAGTTTTCAAATTGTTACAAATGGGTTTTTTTCATGAGTTTGGATTCCTCCAAGCCACGGTCAAAAGAATGATCCACACCAATATATAATTCCCAGTAGCGGTCATTCAGGAAAATCACAGCAAGAGAATGGAGTGGAATTTTCTGGGAGACCACAAAAAAACACATTTGCAGGCCTACCATGCACTGGCTAGTGATATTTAGACCATACTGAAAGGTCTACAAACTTTCTGGCAGCATTGTACCCCCATAATATAGTCGTTGAAGATAGAATCCGAAGACTTGATTTATTCTAGAGAAATTGCTTAAGCTATGATTGTACTACATGGCTACACAGACAAAAACAATATAAAATATAGTATAATGCAGAAAAAACTTTCCAGGAAAAATTCTGTAATACTTGCTATATACACATAATGCTGGGCCCAGTAAGAGGTGTATATACATACTGTAGATAAATAAATATAATTACTGGTGAAGTGGTTTAATAGGTAACTTAAGAGTTTAGATCAAAACTATACTAAGTTCATTATTGCACATAATAGTGACATAAGTTTGTATACTGCATATGAGTATTGTACTTAAGATATTGCACAAAATGACGACTCAGCACATTGGCTCTTAAAGGATTCAAAGGATGTCATCGTAAAATACTGTGCTACAGTTCTGAATAGCAGGGAAATGTTTCTAAAATATCAGCTGACACCTGAGGTCCTGAATGTCTGTTTTTAAAGAAGACACACCCTTATTTCTTACCATTTTTATCTTTCAAACTCTTGCTTCTTCTTCAGGCTCCGAGAGGTGACTCGTCTTGACTTGAGTTACAATCCAATGACCTACCTTGGAGATGAGGCAGTGTCTATGGCTAAGCTGACGCACCTCTTTCTGGATCACAACTCTCTGCAGGATTTTTCTAACAGTGCTGTTTTGCTTTGCCCACATCTCACCCACCTGGACCTCAGTCACAACCAGCTGCGTGTCTTGCTGCCTCTCGCTCCTGGCTCACCCAAACTTACTCGCCTCAATCTGGCAGGAAATCCCATTTATTGCAGCTGTTATCTGCGTCCACTGCGAGAGTGGGCAATGCGGGAACGCGTTCGCCTCATAGGAGCATGTGGAGGTCCCCCACACCTGTCTGAGGAGAGGCTGGAGGCAGTGCAACCTGCCGATCTTCGCTGCCAGAGCCAAGAAGCCATGCTGAAAGCCGAGCTTGAAGAACAGAGAAGGATTCCAGCTCTACCCACAACTCCACCTCCAGACAAAGTCAAATGCCCAGCCAACTGTGTCTGTGAGGTGAGCAAGAATCAGGATTATAATCTCTATTTGTCAAGTACACAAGTGGGTGTGAAATTTGTGCATACAAATTACAAACATTAAACAGCTGATACAAATGGAAGCAATTTATAGCCACAAAGGGCATAACAGTATACATATCTGACAGTATATACACATGTGAAAAGGCATAACATCATGGTTGTTTACTGAAACATATGCAGGTAGCAGTTTATTTCAAATCTTATATTTTATTCTAGGCTGAGAACCATCACTCATCCTGTGAGAACCAAGGCCACACAAAAGTTCCTCGAGGCTTCTCTCCAGACACTCGTTTACTGGACTTGCGAGGCAACCACTTCCACTACATCCCTGCAAACAGTTTCCCAGGTATGGCAGAGGTACTTTCCCTGCACCTGCAGCGCTGCAAGATCCATGAGGTGGAAGATGGTGCCTTCAGTGGTATGAAAGGCCTGGTGTATCTCTACCTGTCAGAGAATGACCTTACATCACTAAGCCCGGATGTTTTCAAGGGACTCCCACAGCTGACGTACCTTCATTTAGAAAAGAACCGCTTTACCCAGTTCCCCAGTGGGGCTTTCAAGCTGCTGCCTGGCTTACTGTCACTGCATTTGGAAAACAATGCCATCACCAAGCTTGAAACAGGGATCCTAATGGGTGCTGAGAAACTGAGAGGCCTCTTTCTCACCTCAAACCTCATTACCAACATTGCTCCCAGGGCCTTTGACCCAGCACCTGACCTTGATACACTGCACTTAGGCAGCAACAAACTAAAGGAGGTGCCAAGTAGTGCACTCTCAAAGACCAGAAGCTTGGCTGAACTTCGTCTGTCACACAATTCTATTCGCTGGATTGGGCCAGAAGCATTTTTGCCAGTTGCCACATCCCTCAGACATCTGTATCTTGATAACTTGGGTTTAGAAAAGGTAAGGCTTGACCATTAAAAAAATAAATAAATAAAATTTTACACATACATACATACACACACATTTTTGTGTATATATAGTGTGTGTACATAAATAAAAACACATACATTTCATCTGCAGATGTCTAAAGATTCATTAGCTGGTCTTGGGTCTGGCTTGCGGAGTATTTTCCTGGAGGGAAACCAGCTTGAAGACGTGCCTGACCTAAACTCACTGGCTGAGCTTGAGGCAATTAATCTGGCAGAAAATCCCCTACTGTGTGACTGCCCACTCTTACCTCTCCGCAAGTAAGATTTCTGTCTTTGTTTTAATCACAAATTTTAGTATAAATTTAACAACCTTCATATGTTAGAAAATACAAATACAAGCTCTAATTTGAACCTGCTGAAGTAAAACAGGTGTTAAATGACAAATCCCCCCTCAGCAGTTAAATTACTTGTTTTATATATTCTCTTACTCTGTTACTAAGTTCTTAGCACACTCATCAGTTTCTGTATTTTAACACTTTGTATTTGCTTGTAATTTAATGTATCCTTGGCTAAATTTAACATGCATTATATATTGAGATGGACATGACCAACGTTTACACATTGCACTTAAAACATTGCTCTGTCTCCATACAGATGGATAGAGCGAGTGAACCTAAAGGTCAGGGCTACCTGTGCTTACCCACCTGAGCTCAGAGGACAAAGCGTTAAGAACGTTAATGTCTTCAAGAGCTGCCCAGGAGAAAAACCCTCTCCTACACAGAGTCCCAAGATCTCTAAAGCACCGAAAGCTACAAAATCCAAACCCGGCCTCATCAGTGCTACAATGGTCATGAAAATAGCTAAACCTAAAGCCAAACCACATAAGAATGCAAAATCCCATCCAACACAGAAATCCTTTGCTAAAAAAAGCAAGTCAGTATAATCCACCATTTACCATTTACATTGCAGTGTTCCCTGTAGTAGATATGTAAACAGAAAAAAGCAAAACATACTTTTCTGTCTACACCTGCCTTACAGAAACATACTGGGGAACCAATTTCTTCATACTCCAAACCAATTTGAGACATTATTCTAGTGTCACCTTGGTGATCTGGGGTTAGTCTTGTTTTATTGTTTTGAGCACTTAACATTTTTCTCAAATGAAAAATGCATTTTCAAAACTTGTTTGCTATATTTTCTGTGTGTGCCTTTACTGATGACCTTTACTGCACTGCAAGTAAAACTGTGAGAAAACACAAAATGATTAGTGGACCTCGTTTTAATATTTTAAGTGTATCAGTTAAAGAGGAGTACAAAATAGAGTACACAAAATGAATAAACATAATATACAAAGCCACATGTATTGTTTCATTTTTTTGTAGTTCAGAACTGTGTCCATCAGCAGGTAGAACAGTTCAAGTCCCATGGTTCATGATGGGCCCTCTTCTTGTTTGAGGGAAGCGTGGGTAGTGTCAATGTCTGGCAGGTTATGAGTTATAGGTGTCTCCATCTCGACCTCCTCTATTTTCACTTTTACTGAAATAACTGCACAGAAAAAAGGATGATTTCAGGATGCTGCAGACACAATAAACTGTGAAGGACCTTATGTGCAATACACACATGATGCACGATTAGAATACTGATTAAGTGAGTGTAATATGATGCTCTCAATACCTGAATATATACACAATATGTATGTAGTGGTGCATGTAAAATGTTTTTATCAACCAAATATCGAGAGTAAAAAACTGCTACATAATATGTATAATTGGATTTGCCGTTCAGTGAGTGAAATAAGTATTTGATACCCAAGCAAAACATGACTGAGTACTGGTTGGAGAAACCCTCGTTGGCAAGCACAGCAGTGATGTTTCTTGTAGTCAGTCACCAGGTTTGTACACATCTCAGGAGGGATTTTGGCCCCACTCATCTTAACAGAAACTCTCTAAATCCTTTAGGGTTCTTGGCTGCTGCTTGTTATCTCAAAGCTTTAACTCCACCACAGATTTTGTATAGGATTGAGATCTGGAGATGTGCTTCTTCTCTAGTCATTCCTTTGCTACCTTGGCAGTACATTTTGGGCCACATCTTCAATGTTCTGGCTGAAAGGAGGTGGTTCTAGTCCTCGCCCCTCAATGCAGTGCTCAATCTGTACCCTTAGAAGAAAACTTCCCCAAGCATGTTTCCACTTCCATGCTTGAATGTGGCAACTGTGTTCTTCGGGTCATTTATATCTCTTCCTCCTTACACGTTGGTTTGATTTGATGCTTGATTTTGGTCTCATCTGTCCACAGCACTTACACCCAAGACTTCTTTGAATCATTTAACTGTTTACTGGCAAACTTAAGACTGGCTGTACATGTGCCTTCTTGAAAAGGGGGATCTAGCAGGCACTGCAAGATTTCAATCCATTATGATTTAGTGTGTTACCAGTGGTGCTCTTACTGACTGTGGTTGGTCCCAACTGCCTTCAATCATTAACAAGCCCCCCCCCCCCTGTATTTCTGGGCTGATCCCTTTACCTTTCTCAGGATCATCCTCACCCCATGAGGTAAGATACTGCATGGAGCTCCAGACTGAGTGCAACCGGTGGTCATTTTATATTTCTTCCTTTTTGAATAATCACACCAAACTGTGTCACCTTCTCTCCACGCTTCTTGCTGATGGCCTCATGCAACTCTAATGTCTGGTCCCTGCTGTCACGTGGCAGCACTTTTGTCTTGCCCATGGTGGCGGAGAAGCTGGAATGGAAGAAACTGATCCTCTGGACAGGTGTACCATATACAAATGAGTTAAGATCAGACAATATCTGTAATTGGTAGGTTGCTTGTAACCTGTGTGCAACATGACAAGATGTCCAGCTGGGTTGTAGGGGTTCAAATACTTATTTCAATTTGCAATGACATACACATCTGTTTATACATTTTATGTAACATTTTACTTGAATTTTGTTTGATAATCTACCTGAAACTACCTCATAAATAAGAGACATTTTTTGTAAGGCAGCAAACGTACAAATTCAACAGAGGATCAAATATTTTTTTCCCCCCAACTGCACAGTGTTATCACTACATCCAATTGCCTGATTCCAACTGAAACTCCAAGCATATACAGCTAAATACAGCAAAACCATTATACAATGTTGGAACTACATCTCTTTTTAACAGAAATATTGCTCATCATTACTGAAGCACTGATATATTTTGAAAAGCTTACCATGACAGGATTTCTAGGGAAAAAACACCAAATAACCATAAAATCCACCCCGACACTAATTACCAAGAAACGAAACATTGCTAGTACATACTTTCTTCCTCTGGTTCTGCCTTTAGCTCTATGATGTCTTGCATGCTTGGCATCTCTGTAGGTGTGCGTGTAGGTACAGATGGCATTTCTTGAGGTTGACAAGGTGTGGGCTCCTCCTCAGATTGCACATGATCCTCTTGATGAGGGAGCATGATTTTTGAAGCATTATCATCTGTTTTCTTCTTCACAGTTCTTCTCCCTGAAATGTGGAAAAGAAAACAGGAGAGAATAGCCAAAATGTTAATCGATTTTTTTACATTAAACATTATCAGTAATAGGAAACAACAAAGACCTTTAAATAAATAGTAAGAAAAAAAACATACTCCTTTTACACATCGATTTCTTGTTTGGGTTTGGACGCATCTTTGGCTCTGGAAAGATGTTTGATTAGATTATTAAAATTGTCACAGTAAAATGTTTGTTTACATATCGGAATTCTAAATTAGAAAGGATGATTGTAAATGTAATTAATAAATGCTGCTTCGATCATGTTTTGAAGTCATGACAGGACAGTGATTGCCATAATAGACAATATGTAGGCAGGGGCATCAGAAGCATTTTTAATGTGAGGGGGACACCTAGGGGGGACGGGGTTTGTCTGCATGCATGCAAAATCTTGTCCTTTTAGGGAGTGGGGGTGTTTGGAAACCCCTGTTGAATCTTGAATCTTTCACAAAACAATCCACTCCACTTAATCGATAGAAGAATACACACCACTGGAAATCCACTCTGCGTTTTTCCTCCAACTCCCCGCATGCAAGTAAAGTGAATCATCAGTGCAAATACAGACTGCTCGAATTTCCAGTGGTGTGTGAATTCTTCTATCGATGATGTGGAGTGGACTTCAAGATTCAACAGCACTGGGTGAACTAATTATTTAAGTTAAATGTGTGGCGGTCCAAACTAATTATTATGAAATTTTAGGGGGACACGTCCCCCTCTAATTGAATGGCGACTTCGTCCATACATGTATGTCACGTAGCATGTTCCCAATACCTGGGCCAATAGGAGGTTGGAGCTGATACCCAGTGAGTTCACACCAGCCCACAGGGTAGATATCGGGCGACTGGCAGTCAACCCACTGGTCAAACTCTGACTCCCAGCCATCAAAGTGCAGCAGAAGCAGTCGGCCTACACAACGTTGCACAGTAGCAACACACACAAGCCGAGGCTCCATCAGATCCACTGCCTCCAACTTCATGCCTGTGTCAAAGCCATTCCCTGTAGGATCCTAGAGAAGAAGATGAGGCTACTGTTAGCTACCAAACCACGGACTGTGTACAATTAAATGTTAGTAATTACATGTTGCTTTATTATATAGACACAACAGAAAACTTTACTGTGTTGAATAATCTGCGTGGAGCAGCTACAGCCCCAGTTTCTTCCAAATACTTGGACCATGAGTATGTTCCATGATCATAACCTAGTGAAGAAGAAAACAATTACAGGGGTATTACATACACAATACATGCTATATAATATCCTGTCTAGATATTTACTGATTCTTTAAATGGATGTAAATAAAACATAAAATCCCATGACATACCAGGGGGCAAGGTGAGGGGTATGTCATTGTTTTGGCAGTATTCAGGAGGTAAAATAGCATGTGAGCTGGCATGGTAACAGAACCAATCTGAGCCATCACCTATCTCCACACCATCAATGCTAACCATGAGGTAGCCATCTAAGAGCACCTGAAGGACCAGAGAAAGACCATATATTACCTTATACAAGTGTGATGAAAATAAAAATGTAATACTAGAAAGCCTAGGTCTATATAGCCCAACACATAACATGTATTATAAGCTGTACCTTTCGAACAGAAGCAACACAGATGTTACCCAGATTCAGAGGATCAATGGCCTCCAACTTCATCCCTTCCTTAAAAAACCCTCCCTCCATATAAACAGTTCGTAACTAAAAAGAAAAAGAAAATGGTATGCTTTAGCTATTTAGAATGATGAAAAATGCAATTTCAACAACCAAAAGGCAATTAAAAGGTGTTAGCAAGGGGAAAATCACTGACCTTTTTGAACTGCCTTGGCACACTATCACAAAATACCTTGCGGAAGGTTGGATGTCTGCTCATGTCAACAGACTTGTCTGTGAAGAAAATGCAAATAAACAGTAAATGATCACAAGCCTTAAATAAAGAACCACTCAAATAATTATGATACAAGTGACAAAATACAACAGTAAATTTAGATGATTTTAAGAAGAAGAAGAACAGCAATAATAGTGTAAATATTGTATGACCAAAAAAAGGGGGAGTAATAGCAAAGAACAAATTCACAAAATTTACATTTACATTTAATGCATTTATAATTTTGAGTTTGTGTCTTATCCTAGCCACTGTTTTCTCCTACCTGTCTCCTTAATGAGATGACCAACTCTGACTGACCAGTTTATGGGGTGCATCAGTGGGCTCCACATGTGACACCAGAAGTCTGAGAGCACCTCACCAGTAGGTCCAAGTCCTGCGTCTTCATAAATAAGTCTGAGACGTCCCCCTATCACAGTGTCTACTACTGCTGTACGTGTGCGGCTAACAAGAGAGCGATCCACTACCTCCACACGGACGCCCTGTCTGAAAGGGTACTTCATACTTTCAGCCATCTGAATGAGAGAAAGAGCAAGCACAAGAGCAAGAGAGTGAGAGCAAAGGGAAGTGAGAGAGGCAGACAGACATGGAGAGAGAGAGACAGATAGGGAGGGAAAAATGAGAAAAAGAGAGATAATGTTTAAGCTCCATGTTAAGAGTTACAGTAAGCAATGATCACAACAGGTAAGGTCTCTAGGTGAAAACATGTAAAACATAATAGCAACTTAAGAAATACAATTAACAGGTAAAACAAAGGAAATTAAATACAGTAAATCCCATTTGTGTGGGCTACGTTTCAAGAGCACCCACGAATTATGAAAAAATGCAAATATGTGATGTGGCCAAAAAAAAAACTAAAAATATTTTTATTCGTTAATCCCTAATTAACGAATGGCCCCAAATATGCTCCCAAAGCATTTTAATTTAATTTTAAACTGAGTTTAGTATTTTAACCTTAAGAATTAAAGGTAAATCTTATCTGTACTGTAGAGCGTACATCGAACTTCTGTCTCCCGCAGTGCTCTAATTTAGAATACAGATACCCCTGAATATACTGTGCTGTAATTCATGCATGTACATTCTTTGGTATAATCAGAGTAAATAAAGTAATAATTTAATTTACATTGATAAAAATATAGGGCTTTAAGGAGAACAAAACAAAAAACCCAAACACTTGCACCATGCGAGTGGCATCACAGGGCAGCAGCCAAACAGCAGCAATGAGAAATTAATAATGTTCTTGGATTGGCTATTTTCAAATCTCACTCCTCTTATCGACTCTACCAAAAAAGAAACACATTTTATATGGACATTTAGCTGCATTGACATTAATATTTATGTTACAAACTTAGTATATTATACTTTTCTTAATAATTTAGCACTTCAAATTATTAGTTTGTAGACCAGTGGTTAAGGTTTTCGCCCTGCGATCAGGATATTGCGGGTTTGATTTCCAACCCTGCTAAGCACCTCTGTGGTACATCTGTGATATTAGCAAGGTACCGTCCCCACATGCTGCTCCAATGGCGGTGTTTCTGGCTGCATGCTTCTTCACTTGGCGAATGTGTTAGATACAGGTGGAGAATTTTGTGCTGTTCACACCGTGTTCTGTGGCGTGTCAGAATGATCAATTTCACGTTCAAATGCATGAAAAATAATATATCAGTGAATGACTTGATTAGCCGCAAAACAGCAGGGGGTTACCTTACACTAAAAATAAGACATAGCTTGAAGTTACCTTAGCATGAAAATCCACAGGGAGTGTACTTGCTCCAACAAGCTTCTTCATCAAGTACGATTTCCAATCACTAATACAGTTGTGGAGTGCTGAGGAAAATAAAATCTTACCTTCAGCATGAAAATACACTTGTCATTTTCATATTTTAAAGAGAAAATCTATCATGAAATGTTTTCCAACTCACCTTGAGGAGGAACAAGTAGCTTGCTGTTTACTGCACACCAGCCAATGGGATGGACCTCAGAGCTGCTCAGGTTGCACCAAAAATCACGTCTATCATCCTTCTCGAAACCCTCATACCGCATCAGGGCCTTGTACCCTGACAGCAGTACAGACAGAGATATCAACAAATTGAGGTATTATTCTCATCATGAGATATTTGTTCACAATATGAAGATCTACACATTATCATCCAGAGATAAATGATAAAAAAATCACTCTAGGCTAAAAGGAATGCTTAAATAAAAATCACTACCATATGTTCTAGGGATGACAAGGCAGTTCATACTCTCACCCTAAAACCCACATTCAATTTTCAAGGTGATGCAGCCAAATACTAGCAATAACTCTTCTGCTGAGTCATAACTATTACATTCTTATTAAAACATATGAGAGTTCAGAGGTGTACATGCTACATCGGGTGCCCATGAGGTTTATCACTGTAAATGCAATTCTACTAATCAACTGAATAAAGAGTACTTATCCTTCACCTGCAAGGCGAATGATGGTGGCGATCCAATAAACCTTAGTCATCAAAGCAGTATGAGCATTCAGCACCTCCACTTTCAGCCCCACTTCAATGTCCTCCCACTGAGCACAGAGTGGTGCCTGCGTGGCCAAAAATCAATTCTCATAAATGCTTTACTGGGCAAAGGCAAGGAAAACTAGTTCATAAACAAATTATTCAAATATCAAGACCTTTTAAGTCACTTCGTCATGAAGTCGTCACATTCATCATAACATTTTGACCGTGTAAATTAAGGAAATTGAAACTTGGATTTCCCAAAAAAATGTATAAAAAACAAATACATATATGTCCCAAGGTTCAAGATGTGAGACTCATTGTGGCACGTGTATGGAAATGTGCCCTAAAAACATTTATAAGAAAATTAATTCATGGGAAAATTTAAGGCGAAACTAAGTAATAAAAACATCTACGATAAAATATATTGAAATAAATATTACAAGGGTAAACACGGGTGCAAATCTAACAGAATACTGTGTGTTCCTTAAAGTGCATTTAGCTAGCTGATGTTGATTTACACACAAGGGCAAAAAATGTAAGTATCCAGAAATGAAATGGTACTGTATGTGTTGAAAAGTCACGTGACTGTATAATAATGACTGGCAGAATGGGCACACTGCTGATCCAGTGTCAGTAGGTTAGCTTCAATGATTTAGAAAGTTCAGTTAGTATTGATATATTATAATGTAACAAGATTCTACAGGGAAAAAAATTATTTACATAAACGTAGCTTGTTTTAATCCCATTATACTCACATGTCTAAAGCAGGAAACGGGAGCGGCGAGGTAGCCATATTTCTTAAGGTAACTGCCCCAGTCAAAGCTAGAAGATACTGGTAGGGACATAAAACACAAATGTCTCTTACAAGTCTTCTGTGGAACATGTTCAGTCAAAAGGGCCTAGCACTTTTTAAATGAAAATTATGTAAGAGTCTTACCATCCTGTCCAGGAGTTGGGCCGCCCTGTTGATGCCCTGTTCCTTGTGTTTGAGCCAATACCCTGGCCTGTGATGAATTACCTTTCCGAGTAGGGAGCCTACCCTGCAAATCCACCAGGGTGCATTTGTCTTTGCATTGATTATATCACATTTACATTTTAAGATTTCCATCGATTTTATCAGTAAACCACAAATCTACTGATAATTTATGATTAATCAATAAACTAAAAAAACAAGCTATTTATAGCCAAAAGACTCCAAAACAAATAATTTGAAGAATAAAAGCAATGAAACCATAAATGTTAATTCAATTTAACATGTGTATCCATCAGTCTCTACTTTTATTGTAACAAAATTTGTAATTTTATTAACATATTTTAGAAAGGCCCCTTCAGAGCAATGGTAAATATTTTTAGATTGTCAAATCAAGTAACAAAGTTTTAAATATAAACTTTCACACATTGTAGAGAGAGACAAGCACTCTGGCTCACTTGTAGACGTGCTAGTATGGAGGACTTCTTAGAACTGGAGGAGAAGGAACGGGAGCATGACAAGCTGCAGAAGCGCTTACTCCTGGAGTAAAATTCACTTCTAGTGCCAGAGACGCCACATAGCTCACAGACAGCTGCAGAGACAGAGGCAAGTTTGGATAAAACATAAGTTATTATTAATGCTGGAGAACCATTCAAATATTTAATCGAGATCAATTACATGATTTTACTGTCACTCAAAAATTCAATTATGAATTTAAAAGTAGTGTACTGTGCCCTTTTTATTAAAAAAGAACTGCTTTATGACCAATATAATTTGCTTTGCAAACACTTTAAACAAATAAGGAGCTTTTCAACATCTGTGTTCCCTTTAACACACTTACACAGTTGCAGTTAAGATATTGCTTGTAAACCTCAA
Source organism: Ladigesia roloffi (assembly GCA_037577295.1). Classification (NCBI taxonomy): domain Eukaryota; kingdom Metazoa; phylum Chordata; class Actinopteri; order Characiformes; family Alestidae; genus Ladigesia; species Ladigesia roloffi. The sequence goes on from JBBKCR010000101.1 coordinate 27,195,361, forward strand.
CTTAAACGTTAATGTAATAAAATCAACTATAAAACCAGTTACTTGTCCCTGCAGTGCATTCATTTTTCATCTAGTTTGTTCTACCATCAGAGTCCAGAGCACTAGTAATTACATATATTTAACAAAGATGAATTACAGTCTAATACTATTTTTCTGTGCTTTAGTTTTCCAGAGAAAATCAAAGAAGAGAGAAGTTTTATACTGTCATCCTGACAAATCTCAAATGGTTAATTAAATCCATTTTTATAAGGCGTTTCAGAATTATATGTATTTGCAATCTCAAAAGAGCAAAATATCAACCTGTTTCATTACTGTGTCCTAAAGAAGGGTGTAGGCGTGTCTTGGGACTAGTAACTTTGTCTCCATCAGAATGAGCTGGTTTATTGTTTTCTTCCTTCTTTTCTTCTTTCATTTGCTCTTCTTCCTCATCAAAGTCTGCGTCTACAGGAGCCCCAGTATACTCGGCCTTTAAGAAAAAAAAAACAAGTATGGATGCATACAGACCTTGAAAGCTGCAGAATTGAATAGGACAATCCACATGCAACATTAAAGTGGGCTTATGTACCAAAAATTATGGAGAAACTGCCTTTTAAGAATTCTGCATGCACGTAAGCTTGGTTCTGGTTTGCTGAACAGCATTAGACTTCACTTAAAAAGTAGAAATACTCCTTATTACCTCAAACTTAACTGTAAATGTAATCTGATGCAGGTCAACAGGGCAGAAATGTGTAGATGTGACGGCTGGTGATAAACAATAACTTCATATGGATCAGGGTTTGAAAGTTATGTTTCAAAACCTTAACCACGTTTATTGTAACGTGGCCCCTTATAGTCACATGTGAACACTGTGTATCTCTGTGTCACTCTGCATGTACTCACTTCTTCGGTTGTCTGGGACTCCTTGCCAGTGCTTCTTTTCCTTTTATTTGGGCTGCACGCCGTGCATCCTTTACCATTACAATCACTACAAGGCCTCCGGATGAAAATCGTGGGAACAGCTCCTTCCTTCAGCTTGAGACCCCTGAACCCCATGGATTTGGCCACTGAGGCCGATCTGGGCTCAAAACAGTCCTTGCTGAAATGCTCAGAGCACAAGAAAGAGAAGCCTTTAGCAAACCACTTGCGTCGAGTCTTTTGGACTTGCTTTTCCCACTTGCGAATCTCAGCAAGATCCTTTGGGAACCTGAACATGGTAACATTGTCCTTGTGGGTTTTTCCACATCCATATGCTGCACAACAGTTGGTCATTTTCTCCTCCCCAGGTTTGAGTGCTGGTTAGGTGAGAATGAAAAAACACCTGAAAGTCTGGTTCAGAAGTCACCACAGGCTATTCATATCAAATAATTTCACCCAGGTCACATTAAGTCGTCGTCAAGTCAGAAAAACCCACCCAAAACAGTATAAAACCTACGTAGTTCATTCAAAACGTTGTCGTGTTCTTCTAAACAGAGCACGTTTGTACGTACAGGTCCCTCTTCTTTGTCGTCCATGGGCTAAACATTGAGAGCCATGATTTACTGCCACCCAGTGGGAAAAAAGACTGGAAATTTTGTATTTTTAAACGCCTGTATTTGCTTATCTGCATTTCTACAACAAATTTTCTGTCCTGCAATATCAGAACTGTTAGTTATTTCTCTCGTTTTATCCAGCTACAATACATTTTACGCCACATACCTCGGTGTCATGAATAACTACATAAAACCCGAGTTCACCGTTGCGGTTCCATGGTGTAATGGTTAGCACTCTGGACTCTGAATCCAGCGATCCGAGTTCAAATCTCGGTGGAACCTGTCCTTTTTCTCACGAAGACAAGACTCCCGATTTGTACTCTTCGTGGGTATAGAACTTAACAACATAATCGACCAATACAGTCAATATTTTGTGTATTATGGAATGTGAACAGATTATATGCCTCTAAAATCCAGGAGCAATAAAAAAATGTAAGAAAATTTTAAGTTTCATTAAGGCTCATTCCATTCCAGCTCGCATAGATCCTCGAACACCATGAAACATATTTTGATACTTATTTCATGCACTCATGCTCAATTTCAAAATTGTGCCCCAAATACTTTTTATGCATTAAATTTGTATGGCTGCCTCCTCTGCTCATAAATCTTCTACATCTGGAATAAGCCTAAAATGTAAATGAGGTGTATATAAAACACAAATAATAACATTATTATGATTACCAAAATTAACTCTTTATTTCATATAGTCATACAACAGGTTCCTTTATTTTGGTATAAAACAGTACAACATTTTTCACATTTAAAATTTAACCTTTCTGTTAATTTTCTAAATAATTTTAGCTTTGGTGTATGGAATAAAATCACTGTCAAAAATAATCGTACGTAATTCAACGCATTTGTGCGTAATTTCAATATACTCGTGCGT
>JBBKCR010000101.1:27211623-27230238 GCA_037577295.1 Ladigesia roloffi
TTTCTCCGGTTCTGGGTGGAGGAGAACTCCGTGCTCGGGCTCGTTGGAAAGGTCATATTGAGTTTTTAGTGGAAGTCCAATAAATAAAGTAAAATAAATAACAAAATATTATTTGTTAATAACATTAAATATGTGGTGTCAATATTATTTCCAACTGAAAAATGCTGTATTCCGGAGTTTACGCATTTATCCACTAGTTTTATAACTGACGTCATGGGTTGTTAAGAGTGGAGCTGCACTCTCCAGCAGTCTGCAGCTAGACGCGCTTGGTTTCGCAGGGATTGATGTCACGTGTAAAAATTTGTTTTTTCTTTTGAATATTCGAATCTCAAAATGAAAACTCGAATGCTATCCCACCGAATGAATACTCAAATATTTGAGTATTCGGTTACAGCCCTAGCGTGCTATAATACATTTATAGGTTGTAATAATACATTTATACATTTATATGGCTGCTTCTTTATTAATCTCAACCCATCTTGTCTCTTTCATATTCCTCTGTTTCCTTCATTCTTCCTGTGATTTGCAGATGGGAATGATGGCAGGTGCAGGTTCCTATGGTGGTCCATATAGTCAGACTGCAGCACAGAGTCTGGGTGGTGCAGGGCTGGCCCCTCAGCTTATGAACAAACCAGGTATTCCCAACAGCCTGGCCCAGTTCAACCTGGACAAGAAACCCCAACCCATACCAGGCATGCCATCCATGGTGAGCAGGTCCTATTTTAAAGAACATCTCACAGATTTAATTGCATTTTTAGTGGTGCAATATTTAAGATGTCCATGCCAGTGGTTTGATGTGAAATGTTACTTGTACATAATCTCTGCGAATTAGATCACAATGGTGGTGATAAGAGCCAGAAGTCTCACTGTGTACAACCCAAATACAGCGAAATATGGATTTACTCTTCAGAAATATGTTATATGTAACTATGGCAATTGTAAATTTGTGTTAAATCTGCAAAATAACTTATTTGAGAGCTATTTTTGCCTTAGAAACCTGTATGTATGTGAGTTATCATTAAACAGAGTTTCAGACCTCAAAAACATATTTGTTACCCTTTTACCCTTCTAAATCTACCTTGCATCTTTAAAGACGCAGGAAGGCAACCAACTTTAAAATTGCATGTTAGTAAAGTTGTAGGAATTTTAGTTACCTGAAATATTAGTAGTTTGCTAACATTATAAATATTATTAACCTGAATATTAATAAGCTTCAGCTTACACAAAACAGCCAATTAATTGTGAAAAAATAGTGAAAAATTAAAACATTAAGGTTTTTCTGTCTACAAGGTTTCAGGCTCTCCCCATCCGAGCAGCATTAACGTATCTGCCAAATTAGTGCATTGTTGTGCATCATATGTTTACAAAGGATTAAGCTCATAACATTTTTTGTTAAGTCTTTGGTTGTGGTCTGACCCTGTATAGATTTTGTTTCTGTGCTTCTCTTTGTAAATTTATAGTTCAATGCATTTAGGTGCAATTTGCATGTAATCAAAACCATAAATATTATTTATGGTGTAATTTTGTGTCAAAATGGGTGATACTTATCTAAAAATTCTTATTATTTTTGTCTTTGCCTCTCACCATTCAGGCTTCTCAGCACTCACCAGCAGGTGGTGCTGGAGCTGGGGGGACAGCTGGTATGGTACCAAACGTACAGGGAGGGCTTGGCCCAGCATCGGCAGTAGGTGTTCCTCCAACAGCTGACCCTGAGAAGCGCAAACTCATACAGCAGCAGTTGGTGCTCTTGCTCCATGCTCACAAGTGCCAGCGGCGGGAGCAGGCTAATGGGGAGGTGCGCCAGTGCAACCTGCCCCACTGCCGCACAATGAAGAACGTCCTCAACCACATGACTCACTGCCAGGCTGGCAAGTCCTGCCAGGGTAAGTTAAAGGCAGTACCTAAACTGGACTTTCTAAGATGCACTAGGATTTTCAATAGTGATGTAAGTGAAGGACTCAAATTCATGGAATACTATTATCATTTGAAGTAGTTTTCAGCTGTTTAGTATTTCGTTCGTCATGATATTCACTGTTAAGAACAGTGGATCTTGCACACTTGTTTTTCCTTTTACATATAAATGAGAGCACTAAATAAAAAGGTGTTTCCTTCTCAATCCGATTTGTAGTGGCACACTGTGCCTCATCCAGACAGATCATCTCACACTGGAAGAACTGCACACGGCATGACTGCCCTGTCTGTCTGCCACTGAAGAATGCAGGAGACAAGAGGAATCAGCAGTGTGAGTGTGTGTATCAGTCCACCAGGTTCTCCATTTTTCTGCTTGTGTGCAAAATGTCTAATTTTAGGTGTTGATATTGTGATGCCTCCCTTCACAGATTTTCAAATGGTGTATGACATATTTTGGTTTAAATAAATTTAGTTTTTCTCATTTGTATTACAAGAAGAAATGTTGTAGTGATATTAACTTTCCCTCTTTTTACTTCCTGCAGCCTTGCTTGGGGCAAGCAGTGTGGGTTTAGGCGCTGCTTTGGGTACCACACCAGGTCCACACAGTGCTCCCAATCTTAATACCCCAGGTCAGATAGACCCAAGCTCCATAGAGAGGGCTTATGCAGCTCTGGGCCTCACCTATCAGGGTAACCAGTCACCCTCTCAAACTGCCCAGCAAACACCTCGGTCAATCAACCCCATGGGTAAGATCTAACCTCCTTTTCAACACCAGAGTCTGGAATATTGTAACAATATTTCATGATTATGTTAGTTTTTCCCCTTAAAGAGCAATATTGTTTCAGGTTCAGAAGTGATAAAACATAAAATTTTATGCAGACGGCTCAGGCATGCTTCTAGAAAAAGAGAATGTGCATTTATATTAAATTCTCGTTCTGTTGTGCACACGTCGAAATCAGAAAAAGGAAAAAGTTAATTGATCTGAACTTAAGCCTACTTATTTTGAGAATTTAAAACACTTGAAAACTGGTTCTGTTTTATTAGGTGGAAACACAATGGGTGTGAATGGGGCTGTTGGTGCGCAAGCTCAGAATCAATCATCTACCCTTCTTCAAGATACAATGCTGCATCTTAACATGAGCTCTCAGAAGTAAGTAAATAATGATTCCAACATTTTGCAGTTCTGGAAACCTATGGTTTCAGGTTCTGGAATGACCTTTGTTTATTGTATAATTTCAGCAAATTCAGACCAATTTTCTTCAGTAGACTGTGCCGTGTATTTATGAAGTCATTGCTTGTTCCTCTGTTGTAGTCTGATGAATGACAGCAGTGGTGTGGGCTCCATGCCTGTGGCCACTCCACCTGCAGGTCCTGGCATGAGAAAGAGTTGGCATGAAGATATAACCCAGGATCTCCGCAACCACCTTGTGCACAAACTGTATGCACTTCTTTATTCTGGGAAAAGACAATACTACATCAAAATGTTCTTTTTGTATAGGTAAAAGTGCCCCCATTTTTCTCATCCCAAGTGTTTAAGTATCTGTATTGCCTCTCTCCTAACAGTGTCCAAGCCATCTTCCCGACCCCAGATCCAGCTGCACTGAAGGACCGACGTATGGAGAACTTAGTGGCTTATGCTCGTAAAGTAGAGGGAGATATGTATGAATCTGCAAACAGCAGGGTAATGACGTGATTAACATTAATGTCAGCTGTGTTGCGTTTGCTTACTTTCTTTATTTTTGGGCATGTCATAGAAACCGAACATTTTTATTATCTAATCATGTAGGCAGAGTACTACCATCTACTAGCAGAGAAGATCTATAAGATCCAGAAGGAACTGGAGGAGAAGCGACGAACGCGGTTGCAGAAACAGGGCATGATGCCTAATCAACCTGGAATGCCTCCCACAGGCATGCAACAGGGACCTCCTGGCATGGGGCAACCAGGGCCCACTACAGGACTTCCCCCAAGTGAGTAATGTAATCTATGTACATGTTGTGAAACTAGCAAATTTGGTTATTTTGGAATATAGGGACTTTCCTGTGCTAAGTTCTGCTTAACTATATGCACTATATAATTAAAAAAAATGATTAATTTCTCTTACTGCAGATGGGCCTCTCCCGGATCCATCAATGGTTCGCCCTACTGGACCAAACCAGATGGTGAACAGAATGCACAACCCTGCTGGTCAGTGAATTAAATGTCAAAATGGCTGCTTCAGTTCTTGTTGGTGGTAAATGTTAACAAAGAAATATGAAGACTTAATAATACTCTTTTTGTTCAGGAATGAGTCCATTTAATCAAATGCAGGCCATGAACCAGAGGTCCACACCTCCTCTTTCACTTGGTGCACCCCTTAACCAGGTTGGTAATGTTACTTAGCTGCAGGAATTTCTAGAATCTGATCTTAATTGGTCTGTGAAGCATGATAGATGCTTATGTAAGGGCTTGTATATTATGGCAGACAGGTTGAAACTATTAGTTAATGGATGTGGCTTATTAAAGACCACAAGACGTAAGAAATTAAAATCTATCATTCCAAAACAGCTCAAACAGCCACAGCAAACAGCTCATGGGTTGGCAGCTTTGCTGGATGTGTGTTAATGGATTTGTCTCGTACACCAAATTTGATGTTTTATGTTTCAGATGGGTATGGGACCTGCAAGGATGACGTCGCCAAATGTTGCTCAAATGCAGAATCAGTATCTACCCCCTGGTCAGTTTCCAGGTTCAAGCCCGATGCTTAGCTCTGGTTCTGCTGCTATGACACAACAAGGCACTCAGGGTAACATAGCCCAGGTAAGAGGAATTCTTTTGTGTGTAATTACTAATACATCCGATTAGCTAATTATCAGTGACTACAACATAACACACAAAAGTGTAGGCATTATGAAGAATGAGGGAAGCCTACTTTTAACAGAAACGATCCTGTTATTCTTTCAAGAATATTGGTTCTTCTCTTCTTAAATATCTTAACATTATTATCCAGCATTTTCTCCCTTTCTCTCTCTGACACTCTGACCATAAAATCTTGTCCTGTTACATGGCAGTAATGCAGTCATACATATTTCATTTTGCTTTGAATTATGAATATGTTGGAAACACTTTTGTGTTTTTGGTCTTTCAGCAGGGGCCGATGTCGACCCCACCCTCTCTGCCAGCCAGTAGTCCTTTAGCCCAGCCGGGCTCTGCTGGAGGAGTGAGCACCGGGGGTTCGACAGGCTCTCTAGGGCCAAACAGTGTAGTTGGCATGCCTCCATCTACATCATCCTCTCAGTCTTTGAACCTTCCGCACTGCACACCCGTCCGGCAGAGCTCGCCCTCTCCAGCACGCAGCCGCACACCCACTCCACACCTTACCCCTCCTCCCAGCCTTCCAGGTTCACAGACCCCTCAGCCCCACACCCCCAACATGCCCCATTTGGCTGCGGGTGCTGGTCAGCAGCAGTTACCTCAGCCTTCGAACTCTGACAAAGCCACGCAGCTCCAACAACAGCAGCCATTAGGAGGACCTCCTTCAGCAACACCCAACACAGCTCTTATTCCACAGCATCCGCCCACTCCAGTACGTGCTCTCATCCAACAGCTTTCTGACTCCTGAATAATAATAGTTCAGACAATTCAAATTAATATTAATGAGAGAACAACAGTTAAGGAATGTCTGGTTCTGTTCTCCCACTGTAAGATCTTTTTTTTTTTGGCCTGCGTCTGATTCTCTTTTCCCCCCCTAACAGTTGTCTCAGAAGGGCTCTCTGCCGGTAGATGGCCAGGCTCCCACTCCTGCCTCTGTTAGCAGCGCCGACGCATCCTCTCAGTCGGTTCCTCCCGATGTCACTGCCAACCTTGAGTCCAAGATGGATGTCAAGCCAACAGAGGAAGAGGAGGAGGAGGAAGAGAATGAGTCCATGAAGGGAGGAAGAGCTGGAAAGAAAGGGGAAACAAAAACTGAGGAAAAACCTGAGGTAAACCAAGAAATTTTGAGCAAGGGATTTTTAAAAATTCTGTAACTTGTGTAAGAAGTGTATCATTATTTTGATCTGTCCTTAGGTAAAGAAGGAAGAGATGTCATCTGAACCATGCAAAAGTACACATATGGAGACCTCCACAGTGGCAGGGGATGACAAAAAACCTGAGCTAAAGACCGAGCCTAAAGAGGAGGATGTTAGTTCAGGGTCCACTGCCTCCCAGACCCCCCAATCTGGAGTGGCCAATAAAAAGAAGAGTGAGAAACCTTTTCAAAACCTTTCCACATATAATGCTTTTTTTTCTTTAAGTGTTTACTATGGCACATAACTAAATCGGACTTGCTATGTGTGATTGTTGTCTTATTAGTCTTCAAGCCTGAGGAGCTGAGACAGGCACTGATGCCCACACTGGAGTCTCTCTATCGCCAGGACCCTGAGTCTCTCCCCTTCCGCCAGCCTGTGGATCCATCGCTTTTGGGAATACCTGTATGTGATCACAAAGTGCTAAAATGTCATTTCCTTAATTTTCAATTTGTTTGTGACAAGTTGAGTAATATTCTTTAGTTCTTTTTGCCCTAGAATGATTTTTCTCCAACTGATTGTATATGACATTTTATATTTGAATGTAAAAATAAAATAGGTGCCTGTTTTATTGATTTGTGTATCGCAGGATTATTTTGACATTGTGAAGAATCCCATGGACTTGTCTACTATCAAACGGAAACTTGACACAGGCCAGTATCAGGAGCCATGGCAGTATGTGGATGACATCTGGCTAATGTTCAACAATGCATGGCTATACAACCGCAAGACGTCACGGGTCTACAAATACTGCTCCAAACTGGCTGAAGTTTTTGAGCAGGAGATTGACCCCGTCATGCAAAGTCTGGGTTATTGCTGTGGGAGAAAGGTGAGCATGTGTGTGGGTGAGGAGAAAATATGTCCACATCTTTTGGAGGTTCCACAAAAATGTAAACTGCGGGCTCATGTAAGTTTACCATCAAAGTAAAGTCAAAGGAGTAAACAAGAGTGTTTCCTTGGGACTGTGAACTCATTGTTGAAATGTTCAAAAATACTACAAGTTACTGGAAAAAGTTATTCATAAAAAATTTCATTTTATCAGAAAAGTGCCTTTCAAAACATTCAAGGATACCGTAGACAATAAAATAATAAAAACAATAATAAAATAACTATACAATAATATTCACAAGATCCCAAAGGGCTACAGGTGAGAAAAGAAAGAAACAAGGCAGGCATTAAAAATATAAAGATTTTTAAACAAAAAATACAGAAAAACATCAGTTGATCAGGAAGGAAATATTTCTCAATAATGATCCCAAACACTTTTGGATCTCATGTTACATCTTTGTGTCTTTGTCACCATGTAATCATGTTTTTTTTCCCCTCTCTTGTCCTAGTTGGAGTTCTCCCCTCAAACACTCTGCTGCTATGGGAAGCAGCTATGCACTATACCACGGGATGCTGCTTACTTTAGTTACCAGAACAGGTAAGGGAAAAATGCTGGGGCAGCTGGCACCAAAACTTGAACTCTACTAAACACAGACTTATTATGTTTAATATATTGTAATAAACACAGACTTATTATGTTTAATATATTGTAAAGTGCAAAGTGTAGTGCAATCATTTTAGATAAGAAAGATCATCCCTTTATTTTACTCACGCGATTAATGTTTGTTTGGTTTTTTTGTTTTTGTTTGTTTTTTGCAGTAGACTTAAGTGTAATTTAGAGATTGTGTTTCATGTATTTCTAGGCCATTTCCATTGCCCTGTTATGAAATGTTCACAATTATGTGAGGGGAGGTGGGGGTTTACAGGACTTTCATCAGAGCTGATCAGCCATGAAAGGCAAAATTCATAAAAATGCATCTGATGGTTTTGCTTCTGCTGTGTGTGTATATGTTTAATGTGCTCATGTGTCTGTAAATGCTTCCCCTCACCCTTGCCTCCCCCCGCAGTTGATTCTGCCCTTGTTTAGCTGTGATGGTTTACTCATTACACATACAAACGCTAATCTGTGCTTTGCTTTGGCTTTCTGCTTGTCTTGTCTGTTGTTTGTCTCCGTGTCCATTTATCCATCTCTTCCTTTTGGTCCAATGTCCCATGTTTATTTTCTCTCTTCCCAACACCTTTCCCCTCCCCGCAACGCCTGTCATGTCTGCAATGGCCTGCTTTCATCTGACCAATCATCTGCACCATATCCCCTTCCTCAAAATCCCTGCTCAAAAACCGTGCATCATGATTGGCTCCTCTGACGGCGACCCTGTTCTGCGCTCCTCATCTGTGCCTGCTTCCCTTTTGGCCTGCCCTGCCTTGCCCTGCACTGATTGGTGTCTGCCTCCTCATGGCCTCTCTTTGATTGGCTCTGGTGTTGGTGAATGGTGTAGTTCACCAAAATATGGGCTTCTTGCTGACAGGTACCACTTCTGCGAGAAGTGTTTCAACGAGATCCAGGGTGAATGCGTGTCTTTAGGGGATGACCCATCCCAGCCACAGACGTAAGTATATCTCTCACATACATGCATGTATCATATTAACAATCAGCAAGGTGTTTTTTAATGAATAAAATCACGTCAAAATCAGTTTTCATTCCCATTTGCTTGTAATTAAGTATGTTTTAAAGGCACACACTACAAAAACAGGACATGGTTCTGGTAAAGACTTGTACTGTTGTGAATTTTTTTTTAATTTGTTGTGGTTCAAAATGCTTTATATGTATTTTAGGTCCATCAACAAGGACCAGTTTGAAAAGAAAAAGAATGACACGCTTGATCCTGAGTTGTAAGTTATTTAATTTTATTGTTCATTTAGGGCTGAGCTTTGTTCTGAAATAATTGTCCATCTGGCCTAAACCCTGACAAGGGGTACAGACTCTGTAAACATCGTCTTTTGATCTCTCTTGTTTTAGATTTGTGGAATGTATGGACTGTGGACGGAAAATGCATCAGATATGTGTTCTGCACCATGAAACTATTTGGCCATTAGGGTAAATCCTTAATTGTAATTTTATTTTATTTTTTTTACTGAATTTAAAAAAAAAAACTGAATATGCATCTTAACTGTTTTTTTGTTCTGTTTTTTGTTTTAGATTTGTGTGTAGTGGGTGTCTGAAGAAGTCCAACAAGACCCGTAAAGAGAATAAATATGCTGCTAAAAGTATGTTCAGCTAAGTTTTTTTAAGAATGTCAAGTTAGCTGAAAGTAAAATCATCTGATAGTAACGATATTATTAATAATGTTACTCACCAGTTACACTCTTTTTCTCATTTAGGGCTGCCACAGACTAAACTGGGCAGCTACTTAGAAAACCGGGTTAACGACTATCTAAAGCGTCAAAGCCACCCAGAATCTGGTGAAGTTACTATTCGTGTTGTCCATGTCTCTGATAAGGTGGTGGAGGTCAAACCAGGAATGAAGTCCAGGTGAGAGAAATTGGACTCTTCGTGTATGTCTTTTTTATTATTGTTTTCCATTGTATTAATAGCTTATACTTCTTCTCTTAAGGTTTGTGGACAGTGGTGAAATGGCTGAGTCTTTCCCGTATAGATCAAAAGCTCTCTTTGCTTTTGAGGACATTGATGGCGCTGATGTCTGCTTTTTTGGCATGCATGTACAGGAATATAGCTCAGACTGTCCACCCCCAAATCTAAGGTTAGGCAGAGAAGGCTTATAATCCATCAAAAGTGTATGTCCTTTTATGCATAGATGTTTCTGAAACCATGTCATTGCACTGCACATTTTGAGTCTCAAAGTGCGGTCATTTAATGCTGTTTATTTATTTATTTATCCCCCCCAGACGGGTATATATATCCTATTTGGATAGCGTTCACTTTTTTCAACCACGCTGTTTAAGAACAACTGTCTACCATGAGATTCTCCTTGGGTATCTGGAATATGTCAAAAAACTAGGGTAAATATCAAACTTCTTTTAAATTTTTTTTATTTCAAAAGATCCTCAATTAGGAGCCTTTTTAAATCTTAATTTTGTACATGTAGTGTGACTTTGTTTTGCTGCTTATACTTACTTGCATGAAAAAGCGGAACACCAGGGTTGCAGGCTTGACTTTTTGGCTTTTCTTTCAGGTTTACCACTGGCCACATTTGGGCCTGCCCTCCCAGTGAGGGTGATGACTACATTTTCCACTGTCACCCTGCCGATCAGAAGATACCCAAACCTAAGCGGCTACAAGAATGGTATAAGAAAATGTTGGATAAAGCTGTTTCAGAGCGCATTGTACATGACTACAAGGTAATGGGTTAAATTTTGTCATGTGTCTTGTGAAAATTTGTGTTTAATTTGCACCGAAAGCAATTAGTGGCATTTATGTTTACAAAGAACAGAAACGCAAAATGCATGAACTCCTGTTAACTCTTTTGCAGGATATTTTCAAGCAGGCAACAGAGGATCGTCTTACTAGTGCCAAAGAACTACCCTATTTTGAGGGAGACTTTTGGCCCAACGTTCTTGAAGAAAGCATTAAGGAGCTTGAACAGGAGGAAGAAGAGAGAAAACGAGAGGAGAATAGTACTTCCAGCGAAAGTGTAGATGTAAGTTTAGGAGCTTCTACCTCTGGGTTATATTTTTGCATATGCCAGTCATGATTCTGTAAAGCTTTTCATCCTACAGGCAACAAAAGGTGATAGCAAAAATGCCAAGAAAAAGAACAATAAGAAGACTAGCAAGAACAAGAGCAGTCTGAGCCGAGCCAACAAAAAGAAACCAGGGATGCCGAATGTGTCCAATGACCTTTCGCAGAAGCTCTATGCTACAATGGAGAAGCACAAAGAGGTAGGATTACAAGCGACTGTTAACTTTTAATTAATTATATAAGATTGTGGTGTTTTATGGAAAAAAAATTTGCCCTCTATGTAAGGTGTTCTTCGTTATCCGGCTGATGGCTGGACCCAATTCCAATTCTCTTCCACCCATAATTGACCCGGATCCTTTAATGGCATGTGACCTAATGGATGGGAGAGATGCTTTCCTGACCCTGGCACGGGACAAGCACCTGGAGTTTTCTTCGCTGAGGCGATCCAAATGGAGCTCCATGTGTATGTTGGTAGAGCTGCACAACCAGAGTCAAGATCGATTTGTCTACACCTGTAATGAATGCAAACATCATGTTGAGACACGCTTCCACTGTACTGTCTGCGAGGTAAATATAAATGAATGCATAAAATGCATAATACCTGTTAAGTTATATGCAGACGTAGTTTAAGGGAATTTGTCTGCTAACAATTGTTTGTGTAATTTTTTAAGGAAGTTGTAGATAGTATCCAGAATCTATGTGAAACTATAATCATTCTGTGGTTACTACTCTAACTTTTTTTTTTTTCCTGTCATAGGATTATGACCTTTGCATCACTTGCTATAAACTAAAGAGTCATGAGCACAAGATGGAGAAGCTTGGTTTAGGGCTTGATGATGAAAGCAACAATCAAGCTGCAGCCTCCATGCAGAGTCCTGGAGACTCACGACGCCTCAGCATACAGCGTTGCATTCAGTCTCTAGTACACGCCTGCCAGTGCCGCAATGCCAACTGCGCACTTCCATCCTGTCAAAAGATGAAAAGGGTGGTTCAGCACACCAAGGGCTGCAAGCGCAAAACCAATGGTGGTTGTCCCATCTGCAAGCAGCTAATTGCACTTTGCTGTTATCATGCTAAACACTGCCAAGAGAACAAGTGTCCTGTGCCGTTCTGTCTCAACATCAAGCAGAAACTGCGTCAGCAGCAGCTTCAGCACAGAGTTCAGCAAGCCCAAATGCTACGGAGAAGGATGGCCAGCATGCAGAGAACAGGACAGCCGGCGATTGGTGGAAATGGAGGCTTGCCATCACCAGGGAACAATGGTACTACAGGCCCTGGCACACCCACACCAAGTACTCAACCTCCTACACCACAGACACCCACTCAGCAATGTCCACCTCCTGCTCCTCAACCTGGAGTAGCAGGAGGTTCACAGCAGCAACTGGCTGGAATGGCCCAGCATCATCAGTTCCAGCAACTGCACACAGGTGCAGGGCTGATGAACTCTCCACAACAGCAGATGGTACAACAGCAGCAACCACAGCTACCTTCAGTTCAACAGCTTCAGCATCCTAACAGCCTCCCTCCATATGTGCAAAGACCTCCAGGCTCCTCGCCACTCCCTCAGTCTATGGGGAAACCAGGCATGGGCCCAACCAGCCTGCCTCAGCAACAACAGACAAACCCAGGGCAGCCAAACTTTGCCCCACAGCAGTCTTCTGGTCCCCCTGCTGCTGCCTTGGAAATGGCCTTGAAAATTCAGCGAGTTGCAGAGACTCAAAGGCAAATGGCTAAACAAAAAACCCAGATGAATCCGGGACCAGGGATGATGCTACCACATGCCTTGCACCAGGGATCTCAGGCTCCAAACCAGATGGGCATAAACCATCCTGGAGCAGGAATGGTGGGAGCCCAGGGAATGCCACCACAAGCGCAGACAGTGGTAGCTAGGACACAAATGGATCAACAGCAAGGTATGGTGGGAGCAAGTGTGCAACAACAAGGAGGGCCTCAGAACCAACTACCTCCTCAGGTGCAGATGCCACAGCAAGTCCCACAGAGTGGGGCTCAGCTTCAGCCTGCACAGCAGCAGTGGGGGTCACCTGGAATGACCCCTCAGCAACGAATGATGGGTCATCCAGGAATGGTTCCTGCCCAACAGCCGCAGCAGGTTGCTCAACAGCAGCAGCTTCCTCCACAGCAGCAGCAACAACAAGGGCATCCTGGAGTGATGGGTATGATGGGTAGTCCAGGCGGGGCTCAAGGTGCAGGGACTGGCAATAGCCCTGGAGGTCCCTGTCAGAGTGCCGTCAAAGACCTTCTGAGAACTTTGCGATCCCCCAGCTCCCAGCAACAGCAGCAACAGGTCTTGAGTATACTGCGCTCAAATCCTCAGCTTCTTGCAACCTTCATCAAGCAGCGTGCACCCAGATACCTTGGGAGAGGTGGACCTGTAGGCCCAGGCCCGGCAGTCATGGATGGGCAGCAGATAAATGTGAATTCTGGAACTGCTCAACAAGGTATGCACATGAACCAAGGGGCGGGCATGGCCCCAATGAGTCAGCAGCAGCTTCAGCAGCAGCAGCAACAGCAGCTTCAGCAGCAACAACAACTTCAGCAGCAGCAGCAGCTTCAGCAGCAGCAGCAGCTTCAGCAGCAGCAGCAGCTTCAACAGCAGCAGCAGCTTCAACAGCAGCAGCAGCTTCAACAGCAGCAGCAGCTTCAACAGCAGCAGCAGCTTCAGCAACAGCAGCAGCTTCAACAACAGCAGCAGCAGCAGCTTCAACAACAACAGCAGCAGCAGCTTCAACAGCGTTCCATAATGGGTGTGAATATGCAGCAGCAGCAGCAAATGGCTGCTTTACAGCAGCAGCAGCAGCAGCAGCAACAAGGAGTAATGCAAGGTCAGGTTTCCAACATGGCAAATATCCCTCCCCAGTTTAGAGAATTAATGAGAAAACATTTACAGCAGCAACAGCAACAACAGCAGCAGCAGCAGCAAATGGGAAACCATAATCAGTTCCAGCATCCTCAGCAGCAACAACCACAACAACATGGTTATCTTGGCCAGCCTGGCATGGCACCCCAGCCTGGTCAACCTCAAGCTGGTGGACTCCAGCAGCAGCAAGGACCCCAGCCTGGAATGCAACAGAACTATTCAGGATCTATGTCCCCGCAGGTAGCAGCAGCTTTGCAACAAAGGGTACAACTCCAAATGCAGCAGCAGCAGCAGAATGCCATGGGTGGGCTCCAAGGGAATGATGGAGGTACTGGAGGTGGTGGGGGTCAGCTCCAGCAGCAGCTTCCACCTCCTCAGGGTGGTTCTCAGCCTATACCTCCCCAAGCCATGCTCCACCAAGCACTGCACCATAGGCTCCTTCAGCAGCAGCACCTAGGAAGTGGTTCCCCCGCCCAGCACAATAACCCCATGAGCCCTCAGCAGCAGATGTCTCAGTCTCCACATTTGCAGGGTCAGCAGCTGCCCACTTCACTTAGCAACCAGGTGCGGTCACCCCAGCCATCGCCACGACCTCAGTCTCAACCACCCAACTCCAGTCCGTCTCCTCGACTTCAGCCACAGCCTTCACCTCACCGCATCTCACCCCAGACTCAGACAGGCTCCCCACACCCTGGTCATCTTCAACAGCACCACAGCGGCATGGGGGTGCCTCCACCTCCACAACAACAAACACAGCAGTCATCTCAGCAGCAACAGGCTAACTCTTTGGACCAAGCTCAATTTGGGTCAGACCAGAACACAATGCTTTCACAGCTTGGTGGAATGGGGACTCTGCATGGGCAAGGGGCTCATGACATGCTGGCTGGCAACAACCAGGACATGGGGACAAATATTAATCACAGCTCGTTAGATATAATGTAGCATTACTGTCCTCTGAGAACTGCCCTTGTTTCTAGGAATGGGTTGCAGTTTTAGAATTTACCATTGCTGTTAGTGTTATTTAATATTTTTGAAGTAAATGGAAAAGAATACAACTTCCTATGGGAGATACTACGTTAAATGCACAAATTAATAAATTAAATGAATGGTAAGTTATTGCTGTTAATATATACATATATTTTTTAGCCAGTTGTGTTCAAAGGGTTCTGGGTGAAAGGATGTGGGGGGGAAGTCTCCTTGGTATATGATGAGTAATATTTTTGGGGATGTCTGCCTTTTTTATAGATATTTTTTAAGATTTTAAAATCATAAAATTAAAGAGAAAAACATGGTAACACAATAGATCTTTTTGTTTTCCTTTTCTTCCATACACCCATTTGAAAGTGTTAAATTCTAATTAGAAATAGCTGGTTGGAGCTGACAGATATTTACTAGGCATCTGAAATTCCTACAGTGTTCATATTTTCCTTTTGAGACACACAACTGCGAATTCTGCTTGAGACAGCTACAGTTCAGAGTATATATTTTTGTTAACAGAATCAAACAAGAAATGATGACATTTATATTTCGTATTTTTCTTTTTGTAAAGATTTGGGTGGGGATGAGGGTGGGTGTTGGGTGGGGGGGGTTGAATGAAGATTTGAGTGGTGGTGCGTTTTCTGATGGCAGATTGCATGGGATGTGTGTGTCCTATGCATGTCACACTTTGCCCAGTTTCATGAACCCTCTCCTGTGAATGTTTGCTCCATTTGCCGATACTGTCCTTTCACATTGGAAAGGTAATAGAACTGCTGACACTACAGGTGTGCTATGCTCATTAGGACACGGTGCAGTGATTTCTGCCACAAAGACTAACTGGCTCAAAGTGATGAGGGAACATGGATTTCACAAAGCAACCTTTAAAGCCCTTTTGCCATCTCACTGACTATGCTTTCACTGTTCTTTGCCCAGGAAGGAACTATTCCCTTGACTATTCCCTGTGACTTTGATGCTCAGAACTTCAGATACCTTTTTGTTCTACTGTATAAAGTATTAAAGTATGGACTAATTTCTTTTTTTTTTTTTTTCCTTTTTTGTAATAATGGGCAGGCAGGCAGGCATAGACATGAGAATTTTCTATTGCTGTTTCTTGTTGATTTAAGCTCTTAGGAGTTATAGAACTTAAGGGCAGCTTAGAGCAAGCAAGCTCAATCTGAGACATTTTGCCATGAGGTTGTTTGAATGGGGTGCTGGTCAGTTCTATTGCAGCTTTGTGTACTAAATTTTGAGGTTTTTCACTTGAAAATGGTGAGTGTGTACTAGAAAGCCTTTACTGGCTGTCTCCATGTTTCGCGCACACACTGTGGAGGGCACCTAATGTGCATTTTGAATAAGGATATGGATGAGGACTGTTTCTGAATGAGTCGAAAACCCTATTCAGTTACTTGTTTTTTTTTTTCTTTCCACCCTTCACAAAGTTGACTGGTAAAGGGTGGGGAATTAACCACATTACGTGAACAGTGGCAATATGGCTTGAGACTTATTTTATAAAAATGAGATACCTGTCTTTTATATATAGATATATTATTTAATTTAAGTTTTGGAAAATAAAAAACTTGAAGTAAGAGGAGATGAAAAATGACACTTTTCTTTCTAAAAGATGTAATGGTGATGCAAAATGACACTGCTGTCATACCTTATAAATCCCATTTTGGGACTGCTGAGGAATATCATGCCGTTTTGATGAAATGTCTTATACATGCATATATGAGTATATACAGAATGATTCACTGTACAAACCATGCTAACCGAACAGATTTAATTTTTCCCTCCTCCCTTTAAAAACTTTCAGACTGGAAAAAGACCATGTGATTTAAGTTCTGACCACTTTTCTCATGCCGACACTTTTTGGTGCTTGCTGAGAGGAGCAAAAACATTTGATGCTCTGGTTTCATTTGTTGTTTTTTTTGTTTGTTTGTTTTCTGTTTTTTTTTTTTTTTAAGTTATTCTGGTGGTCTGATTTTTGCCAGTTATTTAATTGTACATTAAAGTATGTTTGTACCAATGGAAAACCATTTTGTTTTACCGTTTTGTAATGACCAGGGTACCAGATAGGACATCACTGCTGATGTTCACCAGCCATAATGGAAAAGATGAACTGGGTTAGCTTTTTGTATCCTTAAAAAAAAAAGTATGTACAGTGGCACTGATATTTCACACTGAGATTTATTACAATATAAAAGCACATGTCTAATAGATAATACAAATACTGCCATTTATTCTTACAGCATCACACTACCAGATAATCTGTTTTAAAGTGCGATTTTCAGAGAAGCGAATGCAACCACAGATAACTTGGCAATATATTAGGTATGTACACATCTCATTTACGTGGTTACTACCAGTTATAAGAAAAGTACAAAATAGTCAGGTCAGTCCCCATAGAGTATGCTTGAATATACATTCAAATCAGCATAGAAAAATACAGACAAAATTGTCAGTTCTCTTCAGCTGTCAACAGGCATACAGGTCAGGTTGCTGCAGTGTAGGTTGATGCAATTACTTTGTGGCATGATTATACATCATAATAATCAACAAAATAACAGTTTGACAGTAGGCACACACTCCAACTTAACTGCGATGGCTTGACATGTTTTAGACAAAAAAGATGCTACAAAAGTGCTGCATTACTTTGAATATATTTACATGGTTGATGGAATCATCGTTATGTGATATGTATCAACAATGCGGGGGGCGACAATGTAAGAATACTGTTCTTTGAAGTAATTTCTTTCTCAGTTGTTTGATCTGACACAGAGCGCCGTTAGTCTGGGATTATTTGACATCGGGAGAGTAAGGACAAAGTCAGTAGCCATAAGTTGACACTGACACTGATCTCCCATAAAATCTATTCCAAACATATTGAGTAACTTAACCAAAGTCTGCATCTGAGGGGATACTAAAACTACACATATGTGCATGTTTTATTTTCCACAATGGTTACCGTCGTTCTGCACCAGCTTACCTTAAAATTAAGAGACAATTAATTAATTAACTTGGCTATAGTCCAAAAATTTATTTTTTGGTTCTTGCTATTGAAATATTTGGAGGCCTACCCCCCAGAAAGGCTAGAGTGAAATGGAGTGACAGATGTCTTGTTGAGCAGCATTTTTTTCCATAAATGGTAAAATTCCTTCAATAAATGGCAGTGGAGTAATTGACCACAGTACAGGTGATAGACTGTCCTCTGTTGTAGTGATTAAAGAAATGGTGGTCTGTATATTTTCAGTATTTAAAATCAGAACTTCTATTACAACAGAGTTTAAACAACTTCACTACTGTTCCTATAACAAACTGACATTAGACGAACATTCAACTGGGCACATACAGTGTGTAGGAAAATCTCTGCTGACCACTTTATATTAGTCATATCCTGAATCTACTTACACCTTCAGTCATCTGAAACTCGCCCAAGGTTAGCAGTAAATTAATCTATGTACTGTAATAAGAATAAAAATCACTTCTACATGTACACTACGTGTAGCCTTTTAGTACCTTTTCTATAAGAAATGAGAGTTTATGGAATCACTGTTAAAAAAAGCTTAAAAGCTCACTGGATTGAAAGTTAAAATCATAAAATAGAGAAGTCATCCCTCCTAAGCTGAGGGTGGTTATCCATCTTCACTGAAATGTTTATGAATGTCATGCAATACAATGAATAATTTCAAAATGTCCCAATATAGTGCATTTAATCGAAGTCTCATATACCACTTCTTGCTTTCTCAGCATCTTCGTTCATGCTCAAACCTCAGTATTACAACTCCAGTTCCCAGCTTCTGAAGAAGCCCTTTGCAACCAGTGCTTCCCTAAAAGTTACTGTCAGCGAATTTATGGTGACATCTGTCACGGTTACCTCCTCTGGACCGATGACCGGCCTCCATTCATCACGCATTGGAGACACTCCTTCAGCTCCATTTATTGAATTCCAACCCTCTGTCTCCATGTTACCTGAAAACATTGGACATGCGATTGTCAGGACAAATAGTTATTTGAAAGGATAGAAATGCTCGACTAGAAAAGACTGAGCATTTGTCAAACACATTTATTCAAACACATGCCTCAGTTTCTACACAGTGGTGGTCTATTGGTTGAGGAGTTCATAATGTGTCTAGAATTGTCAAAAGTTGCACCAACATAGTTAATGAAATTGCCACTGTGTGTGGCTACAAAGAAATGACTTAGCATTTAAATGTATATATGTATACTTGTATGTATATATATATATATATATACACACACACACACACACATATATA
>JBBKCR010000101.1:27232838-27244446 GCA_037577295.1 Ladigesia roloffi
CATCGCTCCCATCAAATTGAGAAAGACAGAGACAGAGATAGAGAGCGAGAGCAAGAGAGAAGGAGAAGCTTCCCCAGAAAGAGAGAGCGCATCTTCCAATCACGCAGAGAGAGGAATAGGGAACGAAAGAGAGGGATAAGCTCCCCATCACACTTAGAGAGAGAAAAGAGAAGAGAAAAAAAGCTTCCCATAAGAGAGAGTAGAGCGAGCGAGAGATAATCTTTCCATAAGAGACACGGAGAGAGAAATAGGAGCGTCCCATTACATAGAGAAAGAGACAAAGAGAGAAAGAGTAAGAGAGGGAAGGGAGCTTCGTAATTTTCAGTTAGTATCAGGCTGTATGAGCACATTTCCAGGCGGCTGCTTCATTCACACAGACACGCGCGGACAGTGCGCGTGCTAACTTCAGCCACGCTCTCAGGAACATTTGGTTTCATAACACATCAGACCCGTGCGCTTTCACGTGGCTGGATTGAATTAAAGCGACCACCCCCTTAAGCATGACCTCATGTTAATGATGTAAACACTGGGTTGTTTGCACCCCTCTCTACCCTACCCCCCAAAAATATTTATTTGTAATAGTTTTGCTACAACATAACAACATAACCCAAAAAGGGTGCAGCTCCTCACCTTCCTGACTCTCTTCTTTATGATGGACTCCACTGCAAACACTTGTTCGCCGATGGCTGACAGTTCCATGGGCTTTCAGAGAGGCTTCACACGCTGGGATG
The DNA here is from genome assembly GCA_037577295.1 of Ladigesia roloffi. NCBI lineage: Eukaryota > Metazoa > Chordata > Actinopteri > Characiformes > Alestidae > Ladigesia > Ladigesia roloffi. The sequence continues at coordinate 27,233,570 of JBBKCR010000101.1, forward strand.
TAAAAAAGAGAAGCACTGTTTTTTTAACTAACTGTGGATTAGACAACAAAAACCACGACCCTCTCCTGCACCGTCCTCCCTCTTCGGCTCCTCTTCGCAGCTCTGTTTTTTTAGCTTCAGTTTCAAAAGCTTTATTCACCCTTCCATTTCCTCGTACTAGATGTTTCTCTGAGTACAGTGACTTTTAAAATCTGCGACACATCTGCAGCGCGCGCTGCGCCACCACGCGGCCTGTAGCAACGCGCTACACCACACACACACACAAACACACACAATATATATATATATATATATAGTCTGAGGCTGTGGGGTCATACATGAGTCATTCGGCAGGGCTTCTGAGCACTGGACACGGATCAGATATTTTTCCATGTCAAGGCTTTGTCTTATTTTTTTTTAATGATATATAGCGCTACTAAACCAGATTGTCCTTCCACAGTATGTTTGTATATAAAGTACAACCCCATCATACTGAAATTGTCACAAAGGGGACATTTCCACTATTAAAATTTTCAAGGTAATGGAGATCTATGATATTTTAATTTTTTATCCAAAAATACATTTACATCCAATTATATAATTTTACATTCCAGTACAGCGGGAGAGGAGACAGTGTATAATGATCAGTATGGATACGAGTATAAGTTTACATTTTCTTTATAGGTGAAGTATTAAGCTGAGTTTAAAATGAGATGAAAGTGTTTTGGTTATAAATATGGGTATTTTTGGCATTTTTTACCACATCATATAACTTATTTGCAGATGCTTTTGGAACGTAACCTGTATAATGTATACACACACACACAAGCACACACACACAGACTTTTCAGTTTAAATTATGAAACGAAGTACTTACAGAAGTCATACATCATGCGTGTAAAACATTTGTGTATGACACATGATTTTTTACATGACCAAACATTTCTTTCATATGTGTAAGAGGTCTGAAAATCATATGTGCAAAACAAATATTTTTTCTTTAAAGGCAGTACAATTTTGGCACTCCTGACATTGTGGGCTAGCCTCACTATTCTATTTTTTATTTTGTCCTGAAAAAAGAACTATCTACAAAACACAGGCACATGCAGACTAGTAGGCAAGGCGGCTGATATATTAAATCCTTTCCAAATATGAACACACTGATCATTTCCAGTCTTTGTACATATAAAGACATTTTAATGATGTCACAGCACATCTTGGATTAAACATAAAGTGCCATTACAAACATTTGCATGGGAAACAATGGCATGAGCACATCAGGACTATACCTCCCCCTGCAAAAAGGTTTTGGGGTGGTGGATGAGATTGTCATGGCCAAAAAAAAAATAAAAAATCAGAACATTTCTAGAGTTTTACAAAGCACCCTGTGTCTCTAAATGTGGAATGTCCCTTCTTTAACATTAAGATGTACTTTTTATTTACGTATTCATTTTTCTAGTGCCATGGCTTGTGATTTATTTCTATATCCAGCAGTTAATTACTGTGAGTGCTGCCAGAAAACCTGAGGCAAACATGTGGATTTCCCTTTTGCGTAACAGCATAACCTGCTTCCTCAATGAACAAAATATTGATACAGATTGAATAACAGTTAATAACAGTAAAGTGTAGTTTATCATCCAGCATATAACGCAAGAAATGATGAGTCATATCCCATAGCGTCAACCTTTTAGCTGTCTTTTACGAAAAAGGCCTCTTTACTCTATTTCATCGCTAATTTCCTCGTTTAAGTTCAATCTTCCCATCCTTTCCAGCTTCAATCCCTCTTCCATTTACATTTATCCATTATCAAGGAGTTCTTAGAACCACTTCAAAATACAGTACAGACTGTTTGGCAGTTGGAAAATAAGATACATCTTTCACCATCGACCGTGAATAATCTTCATAAGGCATTCATTAATTGTACCTTCTTGAAGAGAAGAGTTAAAACCATCAGGTAGCAATGGTGCACAAAAATGACTATTTTGATTTGTTTTACACTATTGGAGACCAATATAAATATCCGGTTATAACTGTGCTATAATGTACTGCATTTCTTTCGCCACTCTCTTTTCACTAAACAATGCATAAACCACTGTCAAGCGAGGGTGCTTCATGTTACTTCTCCAAATAATTTTGCCAGGACCCTGCTGGCCATGCAAACACCTTTTCACTGTGAGAGGTGATGGTCGAGATGAGGTGGAGGAGCATGGCAAAAGGTTTACGCGATCAGAGTGTCAAATGGAATAAAGAGGTGAGAGTGTAACAGTAAAGTACACAGAAAATGCATCACATATATCTCTTGTCCAAATCAGAAAGAAACAGTATGGAACAACAAAGAGTTAACATATAAAAATGCATCAGAATCCCAAATGACTGAACAAAATTCTTATAGGACATTGTAGTGTTACATTGTAATATCCCTGTGTGCATTGTCCATTGCTGTTTTAGTCTTGAGTCCAGCATTTCGTGTTTCTTTGTGTGAGTGTGTGTGTGTGTGTGTGTATGTATAAGTAAACAAAGTCTGGCCAGTGTGCTTTCGTGACTGGTTGAGTGCAACTCCATTTGCTCTATATCACTGGTTCCCTGATTGAACCTTACATTCCCTCCTGAGCATGAGTTGAATATTTTGAGAAAGCTATCAGAAAGGTTCAAACATTATCAGACCTCCAAGTCTGGTGGGCCTCCACTTCCTCAGGCACAACCAACAGGAGTTCACAGTTCTTCCCTCGAAGCTGGTGACGCAAGAACTTCCTGCAAAGCCATGAAAACAGGAGGCTGTAACCTGAACTGTCTGCAAACCCTACAAACTGGATTCAAATTAAGATGAGATTAAGCTAAAATTTTACAATAAATACAAAGTGAGAAGCTTTTAAGGGACCTGAGCTCATCAGCTGTTCCGATGGCATGAGGACTGCGCAGTTTTGAGTCCAAGTTATAGTAGACTCCGCCCACTTCTCTCACTCCAATCCAGTGCTGCCGTTTAAGTGGCAGACGCAGAGGACCCCAGCGCAGGTTGGATGGCACGTTCAAAATGAAGCCGGTCACATTTGGCAGGGCAATGCTGGAAACGTCCCTATAAGGACATAATGTAAGGAAAATGTAGCAGACAGAACATCTATATGCCACTGAAGTATTAAATGCTGTTCTAACAGTAGAAATACCTCCTTTTGTCCCACCAGACAGCTTCAAACCCACGAGTCTGCAACGCGGCCATGATGACATTGACATCATAGTTGCCATTTCCCAGCATGCTCTTCTTGTGGGGTGTTACCAAAGTGCTAGGGGAGAGCCTGTGAAGAAAGAAGATTAGAACTTTACAACACCCAACACATTAGAACCACACCTAGAACGATAATGTATCTTTTACTCTATCTTCATGTTTAAACTGTATGAACTCTGCTTGCTTCTCTTTGGTGACATGATGGACCACAGATGCATAGTTAATTAAACAATGCTTTGAAAAAGTCCAAGTCATCTGATGGAATGAGATAACACAAATTCTCTAAGCATGCATTTGTTCAAACAGCACTATTATCAGGACACATATACATACACAAATCAGCACTACTGATTTTATTATATATATGCAGCTGGATGGCCTTGTTGTTAGGGCGTTAGCCCTGCAATCAGACGATTGGGGTTCAAATACCAACTGCTTGTGTCACCGCTGAGGTACACTTGACCAGGGTACCGCCCCCCGCCACTGCTCCCCAAGTGCCTCACTGGCTGCTTCACTTAGTGTTTTAAATGCAGAGAAAACATTTCACTGTGTTTTGTACTTGTATGACTATGCATGTGACAAATAAAATTGGTATTTGTACTTTCATGTGTGTGGTTAACTATTTGCAAACCTTTCTTTGAGGAAGCCCACCATCCTGCCTCAGTCAAATAGTCCCAGACATTCAATTAAATTAAATGCTCCAAATGGAATTCAACAAAAATCAGGATTCAAACCTCTATTTTTAAAATAAACATTCAACAGATTTTTCTGTATTTATGATTGTGTTTATTGCAGTAGTATGTAGCATTTAACGAGCAATAAAAACATTTACTCCTGTGAATAATAGTTTTAAACTGCCTAAATATTTGCAGAGTACTGTATATATTTAAAGTAACTGTAAGCGGTTTCTCCCTATTCTAAAAATGAACGAGATTATTCTTCTCATCTTAGTTTCCCAAAGCTACTGAAAATGTGAAATGGTGACAGAGGCATCCATGTAAACTGAAAGTAAATGTAACATTAGGAGTCTTGCCCAAGGATTCGTGTGAGTGTAGTGTTGTGTGCTTGCCAAGACAGGGAATTAAACCTTAGTCTCAATTCTGGAATGCAGAACAATTTGCAGGGCACTTGTACAACAACTTGCTCATTCTCACTAACCTCTGGTAGATATCTTGAAGTGTATCTCTGCTGAAGGCAGCACCATCCTGGAAGACATTGTTCAGGGCATGCAAAGCACATAGCTCTCGACGCTGTTTCTCATGGTAGATGGCGGGTGGCTGTGGGGCCAGAGGAGGCATTCTGGCATTTGGCCCTTCATCTGCGTCAGGTCCACATCCACCTCCAGCAGCCTCACCTTTCTGCTTGCTCAACCTCCATGGCATACAGCCCAGTTCCTGAAAACCACCCACCCCCCTCCCCTTACCAGAACATGGAGTACTCCCCATTCCTGTAGATACTACAAAACTGTCATCTCCACAGCAGACACCCAGTTGCTTCAAGTGTGTGGCAAGGGGAGGGGTAGGTTGCTACAGTAAGAAAAAAGTAGCCACTTCAAAATATCTGTTGACAGTGTATCACTGAAAATAAAGAAAATAATATCAAATGGTAAAAAAGTGGATTCTTCAACTCAGCACTGGCATCCCATCTCCATGTTCTCCCCGTGGCTCTCTCATAGACCAACTGAAGAACAAAGTGGCCACTAACAGAAAGCAGTTCTCTTCATTTTGATTTAGATCAGATGGGATCAGACAGACATCCAGCATATGCATTCAGCATTCAGGACTCAAATGACTGAGTGCAACTCCAGAACATGTGGAAGGTTAATGCTGTAAAAACTGCATGTACGAATCACCTTGCCAATACCTTAAAACGGAAGAAAGAGAAGAAAAATTGGTAAGAAATCTAATTGTATAGTTTACACTACACTAATCATAATAAGAAAATTGTATTTATCCCAGAGGAAATTGTTTCTGTTATGACTGCAAAGAAACACGTACAAGAACTATATAAAAGACTAACTAAATCTAATAAAAACTTTCCAAGATACTTCACACTAGACGATTGAAAATCATAGCAAAACAATGCACACATTGATACACAAAGGGTATCCCAACAGCGTGTTTCACTTAAGGTGAGTAAAGATGTAATGAAGGGGAGTGAACTGAAACCTTTTACTCTCATTTTGAGCTAAATTACACAGCTGTCAGTCCAGTGGCCCAAAACTTCCTGCTATTGGTGGCTGACTGGACAGACACTAGGTCGATAGGGAGAAGAAAAACAATTCACAGACCGTTTATAAACGAATTCTTTCCTCGTTTTAAGCATCACTTGAAGAAGCTACATTGCACTTTGTTCAATACGCGAATGTAAACAATCTCACATCATTTATAAGACTCCAGGTACGAGCTAGCGTTTATTATTATTTCCTACGAAAAGAGCAAAAATGAGAGACGGGATTGGTCATTAAACCATCATATCCCTGCCTTACACAATACCTAGGACTTTAAGCTGCTGCTCTGTTCTGGATCTGCTGTTTTTACCTCTCTTCTTGGGTTTGTTTATTCCTTTGTTTCTCGCACTTTTCCTTATAGCTCTCCGTTTCAACATGAGCATGCGCAGGACGTCATTCGCATTCTGAGGTTACGTCATGAACAACTTGTGTACTGTAGCCCCGCCTCCTCACACACAGAGGTTCAGAAGAAACAGCATTTTAAAGGGTCATTTTTATTTAAAGGGCCCAAGCCCTTCGTTGTTTTTCCTTTTGTCTTATTTTATATTCATCTCCAAGGTTTATTTGTCATATTTATGTTGTTTTATATATATATAAAATATATACAGTGAAGTCTTTTATATATGCCCATTTCCAAATGGTAGATGGGTCCTTATCGTCACACACGAATAAACAACAGCACACAGTATGAAATTTTTTCTCTGCATTTAATCCATTTCCCAAGTGAAACTGGTCAATTGGAACACGGCACCCAGGGACCACAGTGGTGACACTAGCAGTCCTAAAATTCAAACCCACAACCTTAACTTAAAGATAGATATTTATTTAAACAACTTCTTGGGCTTATTAAAAAATCCCTCCAGGCCCAGGCACTCCTTGAATGAGAACTTCCAAGATTGAGGAAAAGACTGGAGTCAGACTTTATGATCTAGTTCCGAAAGATGTGAACTACTTTCTTGAAAACAGTTTATTTGTCAGGTAATAAAGTGTTTTATACAGACTTCCGGCTGAGATATGTGGTTTTAAACAATTCACATTTGAACAGTACATCAGAAAAGCATGTGTATTATTGGATTGATGCTGCATCAACAAACACACAATCACACAATTGATTTTGTTGAGTTCCAAAAGCTGGACTGCAGCTGAGAAATGCGTAGAAAGGCGTAGTCTTCAGTTACACATTACTATAATGGCCCCTATTCTTTGTTACATAGTACAAGACAAAAAAGTCAGTATAGGCCACTTTGTCACATAATTGGAAAAGTGTCAGCATTCAATATCATGAAGAAAAAAATGTATAAATGAGAGAAGGCTGGCAGGAAGAACATTTTCAACTTACAGCATCGTAAACAGGCACAGCTAAAGACATTCTGTGTATTTTACTGCATGCTTTACTAGCCTTTTAACTATACATGTAGTATAATTCACACAGCATTTTATCTGGTGAAATTAGATATACATTTAGCTGAGAATAGTTAATAGCCTTTCTGATAAACACACTGATTTCTGGAAATCACTGAGCAATTCTAAAAGGTGACAAACAAATCTACATACATTTCAGGATATACATTACAACTGATGTTATCAACTTGCTTTTGAACACAAACTCCACAGATGTAGCTGCAGATCCAGACATTTCTCTTTTTGATTTCATGGAAATGACAGCTGGAATACACAAAACCTGTTAAGAAAACATCTAAAATGGACATACAAGGTTTGGTTCTGAATGCAATGGTATGTGAGATGTTAATAGCAGCCCATCTTAATCTAGTTGTTAAGGAATAACAGTAATCTCTTAATGTCACTGTTTCCCTTGCAGTTTCTGAGCTAGCAGACCAGTCATGTGGTTTAGTAGATCATACCTGATCTTATCTTCTCTCTGCTGGAACTCATGAAGGTAGTGACCCTGCTGGGCTCTCATCCCCAAGACCCTGTCCAGCAGCCTCCTGCCCTCTTCCATCCTGCTGTCTACGGAGCGACCTGGACTAACGCAAACTAATTCAACTCTCTTACCACACAAAGGAAGAGCAGCTTTGATTCCTAGATAGTCTTCTTCCAGAAGCTGGTCAAGAGTGGAGGAGGCACCCCATGGGCTTTCACAAATGAAAACCACCAGCACAAAGTTAGCGGCCTCTTCACCAACTAAATTTAGCAACTTCAGCAGGACGTCATGCGCACTTATTTGGTTCATTTTATCTAAGTAATTTGTTGGAAGTACAAGTAGAAATGCATGGGGCCCTGGTGAGGACAGCTGAAGGCTTCTTAAAGTTTCTTGGGCTCGATGTCTTACACCAAGGGTAGTACCAAGGAGATCAGGAGTTTCAACAACAGTCACTTCTCTACCATCAACCTTTGCTCTCCAGGTTGTGCTCTCCTTATCATGGGCTTTGGCTCCTGAACTGAACCCCATCAAGCTGTCTCTCAGAGAGGCACATGCTCCCCTACTCGGGCCTAACAAAATAAGCCGAAGCCCAGTGTCTCTGATGTGAGGTCTGAAAGCTTTGTACAAAATTTCTGCATTGGAAGCTTTAGAAAAACCTGTGAACAATCACAGAAAAAAAACTAGATTAGTTTTGATTTAAAATAAGCATATTTTCAGGTTTCAGTAATAACACTTTATCCTATCTCATTCTCACTAGAACCTTACACATGCATAAACCTTCAATAATATTTATAAAGCAACATTTGAGTATTAAAAGCACCACCTAAAAAAAATGACTTTTTTTTATATAAATTACATTTTACTGACATAAAGAGTCTTAAACTAATATGATGGACACGGTTTTGAAGCAGTTTTTCCCAACAATTGAAATCTAACACTATATAGTAGTTGTATACATTTCTATATTGTTAGAATTTAATTTAAAGAGAGAATTTCAGTACATGGATTTCCACACTTTGGTACTGTATCCTCTAATTAAAGGTGCTTCTTGTTGCACAGACACACTCACTAACATAACTACTGTCAGAGCAGGTAGAAATATAATAGGAAGTCAATAGAGGGCACAGTTGCAATAAGTGACCTGTGGCCCATAAATGATGTATTGTGTCCCTTATATAGCTACTTTCAAGATTAAGCAAGTTACTGATGAGACAATGCAATACTGAGAAAACTGTTTTGTGCCTTTTTGCCCAAGTTTCTCCTCAATTTGTCGGCTGCCAACTCCTGAAAGGGTGAGAGCCGACACTGAGTCATTTGAAAGCAACCGCCACTGGACATGGAATAGAACGCTAACTGGCAATTCTCTCATATCAGCTGGTGACAACCTGAGTGATGTTAGGAAATCCTACCCACCCACAGAGGAAGGTCAGTTACGCTGTCCTGGACTATTAGTTAAGGATAAGCCTTACAGGATTGTGGCACTAGAATATATGAGATCGAAATGACAATACTGCCACATGTCACTGGATATATGAACATGTGAGTCACTGTCAGTTACGAAAAGCAATGACACATTTACACAAGTTGCAAATATAATCTGAGGAAAAGAATAATGCACATTAGAAACCTCTTCGACAGGTCATGTTGTTTCTGTTACAAGTATATTGTAAAAATCCAAAGTAGAATCCTAAGTGGCAAACCTACCTTTAATGTGCTGGGGCAATCTGGTCATAACTTCACAATACTGCTTTATGTTTATAAAATATCCTTCAAAAAATAAAATTACAAGTGAGATTGGCACTTTTGTTTAATATTGATTGGGAATTTGTTTAATATTGATTGGGAATTTGTTTAATTTTGGTTTTATTACCAGCAACACTCTTGAAGGTATCAGGCACCCAGCTGATTTTGGAGAACAGGGAAAACAGGACTGCCACATACAGAAGAATAAGAGGGAATGTGGTGTTAAAAGTGAAACACCAGGGGAATCAGAGAAACACCACACAATATTTAGGGTCTCACCAACAACAAAGCTCCACATGTATGTTGACCATCTCATTACAGTAACTAAGCCTAGAAACAGAGCATGAGTCTTAGAAACAATTCAACCAGGAATAGACTTCTTTAAAAACAAAAATATGAATGAAAAAGGATGGAGGACCATACCCCGGGCAATGTACACAAGATGACCCAGAAGGTTCCACAGGAAGGACAGTCCTAAGAAAAGGAAGGGACATTTTGGTGCAGAAAAATCATTTAGTTATGGTGACATTGTGCATGATATTGTGCAAACCTGAGGAGAGCACTGAAGTGTTGATTCAGTTACCTGTGAGAGAGAAGATGAAACTTATGGGCCATCTTATCAATTCTGGGGAAAAGTGGAAAATATATGAGATATTATAAATAATTTTGCTTCTATTGTTGCTCATCAAATACCAGAATGAATGTAACATCTATAACAACAACAATGCTAATAAAGTAAAATACAAATCTACTTAAAATAAAGTTGCAACACCATGAATACATCTTATTTAGCAGAAATAGGTGTTAACCCTTAACATCAATAATAGTTCAATAATGTTGTTCACAAAAAATCCTAAACTTCCATATACAATTAAGTGTTTAAAAAGATCTACCTTGCGATAATCTGTAGAGAAGGTAACAAATCACTGCTAGCAGGCTAGTCTTGACAATATTGAAGTCGATCCAGAAATCTGAATGAAATAATAGTGTAAAACATCTGAATGTGTGGTAGACCACATGAATATGAGAAAAATAAAAGGGGGAGAAAAGGCTACCTGTGCAAGTTTTTCTCTGAACACTGGTTTCAAAACCTGCAAAACTATGCCGTTGTGCAATCAGACATAAGCCTGGAGTAAACTTTGGAATGGACAGATGAAAAAACTGCAAAATCATTAGGAAAGATATGTAGTAATACAGAGCACCCACCTATAGTGAAAACCACATTGTTGTGATGTGGTTAAAAAAAATCCTATTTGTCTATTAAACAGTGTAGGAGAAATAAATAATGTTCTTGGATTGGGTATTTTCAAACCTCCGGAATCTGAGTACAGCCCACAGATTGACTGAAACTGCGACTGATCTGTGTGAAAGCGGTGGGTTACTGCATATATATCTCTTGTTGAAACTTGCAATAATTACCTTTGACATACTTCTATTAGTGTTTTACCATCCGACTTGTTGCATTGCAAAAGGAGAATGTTGATTACAGCAGTGTTTTTTTCTTTTACTCATTATATAAGATTTGATTCAGGTGATCACCAATCCGTTCCTCATGAAGCTGAATGAGATGCTTGTGTAGGAACTTAACAGAAATTGGCATGGAGTGGTTGTCATACTCAGGGATGCTAATTTAAAAATAAATTGGAATGGTCTTTTTTTTCCAGAGCTGTTCAAACACACACACATACACGCTCGCGCGTGTGCGCACAAACACACACATTTTATATACCATCCATCCATCCATCATCTCCCGCTTATCCGGAGTCGGGTCGCGGGGGCAACAGCCTAAGCAGGGACAACCAGACTTCCCTCTCCCCAGCCAC
>JBBKCR010000101.1:27250251-27264199 GCA_037577295.1 Ladigesia roloffi
TTAAGTTTTTACGCCTGTCCCACACTGTCCCACTTAAACTTGGTACTTGTCCCACATTTTGTCTGTTTGGGGGTGGTCACCCTAGGTGTGTAGTCAATACAGAACTGCCCTACAAGTACAGTGACAAGCCCATTTTACTTGAATAACAATTAATCCAGTCGTTACGCCCCTGCATGAACAACACAGGCCTAATTTCTTTTTCAAGGACGACAATGCTTCAACTCATCTAGGTCGCATCATTAGGGAATGGCTGCTGTAGACTAGGGTAGTTCAAACAGAACAGCCTGCACTTTCTTCAGACATGAATCCAATAGAACACCTATGGCATCAGCTGAGTCATCATGTATCGCTCATAACACTTTTTCCATAAGCAAATTCACACAAGTAAATGTATATATTACTACTACAAACATGTAGTGTTCTTACCAGTCACATCAGCTTCAGAGCCCTCACATCGTGAGCTTTCAGAACAATGGCTGTCCAGTTTGCACTCCATGTTTCTGAAACAATCCTAGTTTCCCTTGCAGTCATGTGGCTACTTAAAATACTTACACAGCTTACAGAAACCTTACCCAGTGCCCTTAAAGGGATGGTTCCTCAAAATATGAAACTTCTCAATTTTTTTCATTTTCCCAAATATATTTGATCAGTCAGGACATGGTGACCAAAAGTTGCATCTATACTACTATAAGCTACTATAGACAACAAGTAATTGAGGTTTATGTAAACTACTAGCACTATGAACACTGTGTGCCTAAAATGTTCACTTTAAACTGTGATACTGTTATTAATTTAAAATAAATCTAGACACAGTAAAGCAGTCTGGAAGCTTTAATTTTTAATAGATAATCAACCCAACAATTAAACTGCAAATAATATTACAAAACCATTTGTTAATTCAATTTTTATTACAACCAAATATATGCAGATCAATTCCTGTAGAAAAGGAAATGTAAGTCTTATTATTAACTAACTTGATTATGATTATTCTTGCACTCTTCATTACAATGTTTTACAGTATTTATGAAAAGCTGCTTTGACATTAGAAAGTACTTCAAACCACAATGACAGCATGTAATAATTGGTAGCATTGGGCATAATGTTTTCTTACAGCAACAACAACAAAAAAACCCCAAAAACATCACATAAAATAATGTCTAAAGTAATGTAATGCATGTTATAATTGTAAGTGGAGCAGGCAAAATTATTTTAGACCAGTTTATCAAGAGAGCTGCTCAATGAGGGCATCTATGAGTTCCTGTTTCTTGGTGCCGGTTGTTCGGACTCCAAACAGTTTGCAGGCATCTTTTAGCACTGGTACAGTCAGCTTGCCCAATGTGCCTTTCTTCACATGGTCTCGCAGCTCTTGTTCTGAGATTTCAACTTTCGGCTTCTTGTCAGCACCTCCTCCAGACTCCGCTGGAAACAACAAGGCAGAAAGTTTTCCAAAGCAGAAACGGTGACTTAATTTTTAAAACCATGCAATTGTTACCCGTCCCCCCCAAAACCCAATAAATCCCCTCACCTGGTTTACGTTTGACCGCAGTCTTGCCCTCTGGATTATAATCAGCAGGATAAACCAAGTCTTTGAAGTCCTGAACTAGAGGACCAAGGCGCTCATCCATCATTTGAACCTTTGGCACTGAAGATAAAAGATTGGATATTAAATTAAAATGTGATATCTATAAATCACATAAATGGGGAATTGCTAATTCAGTCCTGTAAACACTTACTTGTAAAATCTTCAATAGCTTCAGGTGCCATCATATCAAGGGCTAGGGCCTCCAGATTCCTGAAGTGCTGTTGTAGAACTGGGTTTTCAAATGCCTCACTCCTGACAACACAAATTTGCATTGAAAATAGTGAGAAAACATAGCTGAAAATACAATAAACTGTTTACATGGTATTTTGAACAGGACAAGTCTGAAACCTTGGTTTTACTCATGTAAAGACTTTCCACATTTATACTGACATACATTAGCCATTCACCACATTTGTAATTACCATAACAAAAATGTAAGGAAGAAACCTGTATTTGAAGCGAAGTTTGTGAACAATCTCTTTCATCTTGGCAACCTGCTCCTCTGAGGCTGTAGGACCCTCATGGACATCAAGAGTGCGTATATCATCAGCATAGGGTAAGAAAATGGCATGAAAACCTGTATGAAAGTAACATATTATTTTAAAGGAAATCTGACATATGACATTGATATACCTTACTTGACACTGATAAACCTCCCTGTCATTTGCAGTTATCATTTGGCGGACGCTTTTAGGCAAAGGGACTAACAATATGAGGACACATTACGATTCTTGATAGTGTGAGAATCACTGCTAAATGCCAGTATTAAGTGCTAAACCTTTATGCAATAGTGGAGAGGAGATGCTCTCTGAATAGAAGTCTTCAGGAGGGTTTTGAGGCTAGAGAGGGAGAATGTTTTATATCAGGGGTCACCAACCTTTCTGATCACGGGTCCTGAGCCATATGAAGGGCAACCAGTTCCATATACTAGTACAGATTTTACCTAAACCTCATGTATAATAAACATGTTTTAAATGCTTATTTTTATATATTGTCATTTTAAATAGAAATAAATGCAAATGTGATTAAAGAAGAATAGAAACAGGATAAAATTGCATGTTAGACATTGGTCAGTGCTGAGTTGTGCTATAATTTGGACCGGTCCGGGGGCTCCTCACGTGGTCCTTGGCAGCACCTTGGTGCCCGTAGGCACCACGTTGGTGACCCCTGTTTTATAAGGTAACATTGATAGGCTAACACAAATCTTCTTCAGGATTAATGAGCTCAGAGACAAACTCCAGTGTTTGATATGAAGTTACATAAGAGACATTTTTACTGGATACAAATGACATTAAACTTTTATAATTTTTTATCTCGATTTTAGATTTCCAATAAAAGGTCAGAGTGGGAGGGTGTTATTTTAGTATACTTACTATTTTAGTTAATCACACTCATATAAAATGTTTTTCAGGTTCATGATTTGGCAATTTGATCTTTCCTAGTTATAGTCAATAAACCACATATCCCTGTTCTGTATTGTATTTATTCCTATTCACATGTGTGTTCATCTTGGGCTTCTAACAGAGTATATGCACACAAGCACACACACATACAAATAATCAAAACAATTTTAATTATGTATTTTGATTTAAATACAACAAAGATATGGTCTGTAGGTAAAGTTTTGTATCTCATTGATATTCAACAAAAAGTACCTGGAGGAGCAACCTGCACCTGACTCTGGTCCAGAACTTCTCTTTGTGGTACTAAGGCCACAAAACGAGGTGGAGTGTTCCGTCGTGCAGTATATTTACACAAGGCAAACAGGCTCTTTTCACTACACTTCTGAAGTAGCGCTGAGAACATGCAGGAACTCCCTGAAAGGACATTAGTGTACAGATGAACAATTTATAAAAAACTTAATATTCCATCAAATTCCAAGTCTTCCATACAGTAACTGAAACATTTACATGCACACAACAGCCCAGTTTCCTAAACAAACTCTCATTTACAACAAAAATGTAACAAACTGTTTCCTTCAGGATGCCCAAACAAGCGAACTATGTTTCCCTTCAAGATGATCCTCAGTTTATACACAAGATTACATTTAGGTCAACTAATACCTTGGCTAGACCATGAAAACCAAACTGTGTTGTACACGTAATCATATCTTCACAACAGAAATGTATTCTAGAGACTTGCTGTTTGTGCTGAGAGTTTTCCATTTCGGTTTATTTATAAAGCACTAATAAAAACAACCATAAAGTTGACCAAAGTGCTGTACACCACATTGACAAACTCATGTGCTAAAAAGGAGTAAAACAGCTACACGTACATAAAACAATAACAACTGACAACAATAAGGTAAGGTAAGAACAAAACATTGCCAACACATCAGACTGGGTCGAATGCCAAAGAATAAAAGTGCGTTTTCAGACGTCTTTTAAAAACCCCAAGTGAAGGTGCCTGTCTAACATGCAGAGTTTGGTACAATCAGTGTAAATGCTGTTTTTGAGCCTGGCCCAGAGTGCTGAAACATTTCTCTCCTGAAAATAGTGGCCTGTAGTTTGCAGCTGGTAAACCCTGGAGCCGTCCACTGTGTCAATGAAAAATAACCCAGCCTGGTGCTGTGGATGGAGCATTGTGACTAGTTTTGACAAAACACTGTTACATTACACTTTTGTACTAGCAAGAAAGGATACAGAGCTAGTGCAAGCACTTCCATAATGATTATCTTAAAAATAAAAAAACTCACATGGCCCTACCTGGCTAAAAATGCAGTTTTTAATCATTTGAGAATGTGCAACAGATAAATAAATCTTAAAAAAGGCACTGTTCATTATTGTCCGTGTCTCAGTAGTCAACCAAAGGAATGTGACAGTAAGCAGCATTTCCTTACAACCAATAAGGGATGAACGGATGACTGTCAAGTTTGAAACACATGATGCCCACCAATAAACTAAATATTTTATCCTGCATGTGAAAATGCAAAAGTTGAAAGACCACTGGTGTGCAAGAACATAGTAACTGACAGCATCTAAAAACCACAACATGGATTTCATTTTTAACCTAATCTCAAAACAGACTTACCAATGACTTGGTCCTCCTCAGGATATATGAAGAGTGAAGGCCTTAGGTGGTGGTGCATTTTCAAAATATCCATTGGCTTAAACCCAATCAGAACTAGACCTGGATCATCAAATTTTTTGATCTCATCCACTTCATCCTTCTCCATCACTATTTGTTTGTTTCCATAAACCTTCAAATATGGATTAAGAGATAAATAAAAACAAATACCATCATGGAAAAATGTTCACTATGGAATAAATAAGCAAAAGAGTTCATTTGTGTAGCTACCTGAGCTCTCTTGGTATCACTGGGCAGAAGCAGACTTCCATTTTGGGTGTGGAACAGACGGGTTTTAGTACGAACAGGCTCGTTGGTTTCTCTGTACAGCTTGACAGCTGGAGGTTTGGTGGCAGTCCTGGCCAGCACATACACGCCCACAGCCACATTCATTCCTTCTCCCAGGGAAAACGACAATCTTTAAACAAAAATGGTGTAAAAACAACAGTGTTATTTCTTGAACTTCTCTATGTGCGCAGGTGCTCTCTGTAAAGAAAACATATATATGTTTTAGGGGTGCGCAAAGTGGCCGCTATTCCTATCTGTATTTGTATTTGTTGAAAGTGGGAAAGGTTTTTGTATTTTAGTAAAATTCTTAATGCAGCGTGCAAACTCTGGCCACCCCCCAATCTACTCCTGGGCTAAGCGGAATATATCTAGGGGTGAAAGTGACCATTGGGTGGGGGGATGGGGGGTTCCCAAATACACATTTTTGTCAGAATGTGTCAAAATACCATATTCATAAAAAAAAATAAAAAAAAGAAAGAAAATATCATTTGTGCCATTCTGAATACCATATTCGGGTTCGGCTCCACCCCCAATATATACACAGGCTAAAAGTTTGGACACACCTCTTCATTCAATGTGCTCCCTTTATTTTCATGACCATTTACATTGGTAGATTCTCACTGAAGGCACTATGAATGAACACATGAGGAGTTCAGTACTTAATAAAAAAAGGTGAAATAGGTGTTTGTTCTGCTTTTGATTCTTCTGTATATACTTTTGGAGGGCAGCAGACTAAACAGTTGGTGCCCAGGATGGAACAGATCCTTGATAATACTCACAATATCATCCATGAGGGCAAGAGACAGACACAAATCTTTTCAGCTGAATGAATAACAATTTGTTACATGTTCTTGTCAGCTGCTGTGCCAGCACGCTCTCAATTGTTGCACGGTAATTAAGAACTTAAAGGGGGGACCCTTGGATTAAGCTTTATTTCCACAATTTCAACATCCTTAAATGAAAGTTTGCCCACTTGGTTGGCATACTGGCAATGCAGTTCTTTTCAGCCACGAAAGACAAAGCACCATGTCGCTTTGAAATGGGAAAATCCAAAAATAAATTCCACATCAACATTTCAAAAACATTTTAAAATCATGGGTAAATTTTGCCAAATACTAGTAATACTAGTAAATAGTTAATTGATTTTGACTCAAATAACACCCCTAAAACACACTCAGTTTTTTTCCTATGTTCTGTCCTTTTGTTAGTAGGGAAAAGAATCGATAAAGTACTGATTTCAATGCCATTAACGATTTATCCTATCGAGCAGATTCCGTAACCCCGGTTATAATTCCTCTCATAACGTGCAATTAATTTACATATTCTCTCTTTAATCATTGTGACCTCTAAACCCGCAAACGCTGTCTCTCATTCACATACCTACTCTGAGCTCTCTTCTTCATCTCTTTAGCCCTGACCCTCTTCTGTAGGTCTTCAAGTTTCGCACAAGGCTCACGCTGCAACCCAAGTTCACACTCATCCTCAGGAGGGCTCACAATATCACAGAAGAACAGGGAAACGTCAAACCCTCCATGCTTCACAAGGTGCATCAAGTCTATGACCACTCCTGTAGACGAACAACAGTATACATTAAGCAATTTCCTCCAGAATCAATAATAGTTTTCTGATTTTGACTATATAAGGCACATAGACATCAAAACCCCATGTTTTTGCCTACCTGTCTCTTTGAGGTCCGCAGCCTTAGTGCGGGCCTGTCTGTCCCGTGCACTGTCTCCTCCGTGGGGGTCATCTCTGCATGTGAAGATCATGAGGCGTTTGTGAGAGAGACGTAGCTTAATGTCACTATAAAGGTTTGAGCAGCACCACAGAGCATCTCCAATGGATGTCTCCCCACTGCCCATTGTCTCAGCAGCCAGTTGAGCCCCTTTCTCTCCACGAAGACTGTCTATTTCTTGCACCCAGCGGGCACCTAATAGAAAAGAAACAATTATGACCTGTCAATATCCACACAAAGGGAAAAATCTATGGGACAGAATGATCGTCTCCTACCAGGGGAATCCAGATCGTGATAAACATAGACATGCTTGAAGGAGTTCCTGGGGTTCTTGCTCTGCTCAGTTCCATAAAACACCAGTGCAACCAGATCTTTGTCACTACTGATGATTTTACTGGTGTACACACTGCGCACACACTGGAAGAGAGAGAGAGACAGAAACACATACATAATGATTATATTACCGTAAGAATCCTGTTTTGGTTTGTTAAATCCCATGATGGCATGTTTGTGCACACCTGCATGGTCATGTCAAAGTTGGAGGGCTCTCCATCTTCACCCTTGACGAACATTTCTTTAGAAGCGTCCACCAAGAACACCAGACTGTCGCGCCCGCTGTATTTATATTCACCTGGTAAAGTTTTAACAAAACACAATGCACGTAAATAACATGTTTATCATTAAATAAAGATTATATATATGCTATATGAACACAACTATTGGAAGGCCTGACCATCACACCAACAGTGATTTTAATGACATTACATTCAAATTCCTAGCCTCTAATCTGGAGATGGTCCTACCTATAACAGCTCCCACACTTTCGGTGTAGCTCAAGCACTTTCTTAACTTTAAAAACCAAACCTGCGGATTCTTCCCCTTCTTCTTTCTCCTCTTCATCCTCGTTGCGATAATAATCGTCCCATTCAGCCATTCCTCAAAATGATGTAGTCTAAATTAAGGCAACACTTTCAGGAACCTGTTAAAACTGTTAGCAAATGTTGGCTCTTCCAGTTAGCAAACGTGCAAAAACCCGCTCAATTACTGAGCCAAAGCTCACAGCTTGAGTGACAGCCCTTGCGTCCAATCAACATAAGTAAAAGAAACAGTTTGCCCAATGAACATCCACAGTAGCAAGTAAAAGGACCTTTCAGAATGCCGGAGGGTGTTACCAAACACTGTTTACGGACATGCCTGGACATGTGTTGGAAAACTGAGGTGAAATAGAAAGAAGACTACGGAGATATTTACGTGCAACATTCTACACGGCTGCACAAAAAATAGTACTTTCCTCCACACTAACATAAACAGGACAAACGTAAGCCGTGTGCATCACACTTCTTGTGTCATATATCGCCCTCTGCCGCTGTGGTGGGTGTACTCGTCGCTCCTTGGGGTCGCCCTTTAAAACTTTTTATATTTCCCCCCCCGGAACGTCCGGCTTTATCACAGTTTTAGGTCTGCAGAAACGCCTGGTTATTCGAAAAATGTGTAATCTCTTCGTTAACAAAAATACAAAAACTCCCGCAATTCCCGAGCCCACACAGCTCGAGTGACAACCCTCGTGTCCAATCAACACAAGCCAATGAAACTGTTTGACTAATGAGCATGCCCAGAGCCGTGGAGAGCATGCCTATATTTCAGCCAAGGGACTAATCAGAGCGCAGAGTGGTGTCACGAACCATTGTTTACGGAAGTCCCCGGCCATGAGTGAGGAAAAATTAGGGCAAAATAAAAATAAGGTCTTAATTTGTTTATTTGGAGTGACATACACAAGTGCACCTCTACACTACTGTAAAATCTTTCAAACTCGTGTAGCTGTGTCGTATATCGCCCTCTGTCGCTGTGGTGGGTCAAGTCCTCTGGCTGTGGTGTGATTATTTCTGATTAGTTTTTACCCGGTATGTCCGGTTTTATCGCAGTTTTTAATCTCCTGTGTCACAGTGACAACGCAGCCGCAGACCCTGCCATCTTCAAGACAGGGGTACACTAAGCCAGAGAAGTACATAGCAGTTTTTTTCCACTTTTAACCTAATGTCAGTGAGTTGTTTTATCTTGGAACAGAGCTCATCTTAACTCTGAAGGAACCTCAGGACCACGACCAGTGTAGGTTTTAGCTAGCTAGGGAATTAGCCCACTTGGTATTTAGCGGCTATATAAACTAAGGTCTGAAAACAGTCGTGGTCAGTAATGGATGGTCAGACGTACAATGTGAAGCTGTATATTTATGATCTGTCAAAAGGACTCGCCCGTCAGCTGAGTCCCATGATGTTAGGTGAGTAACTTTTAGTCCCATAAACTTAGTGACAGCTAGCTAGCATGACAGCCGACTAACTGGCAATGGACTTTGGTGACTTGCAAGTTTACGTACTGGCTGTTATCAGTTTTTAATTTAAGAGTCAGTTTTGGTTTCTGTTGTTAAATAGAATTTTCAAATATAAAAAAAGACGTTTACATCTTTTAAAACCATGTATTAAGTGTAACCTTTCTTCCTAACTAATAGGAAAACAAGTGGAAGGGATATGGTATGTATTTAAAATTAATTGCTCTTAATTCCACCTGTGGGTTTTTTGACATTATCATATCCATAACGCATGAAAAAAAAACATGCGATATCATGTATTAACGAAGTTTGTGTTTTACTTCTAGGCACACAGCAGTTGTGGTGCATGGAGCAGAGTTCTTTTATGGTGGAGCGGGGATAGCAAGCTGCCCACCAGTAAGAAGTATAATTAATTCTTCAGCATTATTCAGCACGTTGTTGTTTTCTTTATTTACTTTACCTTTAAGTAGAAGGAAATATGCTGCCATGCAGTCAAATTGAAGCAACAGAGCAGTTCATACGAAAAGCTGAGTCATGTGTTGTTTGTGTTCCTATCTACTCCAGGGGGGAACAATGCTGGGAGAGCCCGATGCTATTGTGGATCTAGGAAACACAGAAGTGAATATGGATATTTTCACAGAGTACCTCTCTTCTCTGGGAGAGTCCACATTTAGGTACATTTATCCTCAATGTATTCAGCAAACATGTTCATTATTCTAGCTTTTGTTGTGTGATTTACCACCCCTGTCAAAATGATGGAACTGTAACACTTGGAGAATGTTCAAACAGCTTTTTACGATGGAGCAAATAAACAAATGACAGATAGGACAAAAATGTATTTACATAACATGTTAGCTTTATGTAACATACCTTAAAATATTTAAATGACTTAAACCATTGACATGTCTTTTCACATTTTATTGAAGGAAAATTGTTGAAATAAGAGGCAAAAAAACTCAAGTACATCGTTGTTCCTCCTCAGTCGTGAATTCTTTGAGATATATAATACAATAATGAGAATATTATTAAGATGGTTTCAGCCTTAGATGAAGATGAAAGAATCTTTTTTGTCTCATACACAGTTATACAAATACAGCATGTAATGAAATTACCCTGAAAGGTTGGAGCCACATTTAGTTTCCTGTTTGCTGGCCATGTAATTGCGCTGACATGCATTTTTTGGAACTAATGAAGTAATTGGTACGGTTGCATTATCATGGATGACTGCCAATGCCCATACTTCTTTACTTGACATGCCACCACATGTCATAAACGAGTGAGAAGATTTGCTCCTTTTCTCCAAACAGTTATTGTTATATTTTCACTAGAATGGCTGCAAAAGTTCCAGCATCAATTAGTCAAGCCCAACTACTCATTAATGCCTCCAAACATTCTCTCTTAACTGCTGACTGATTTGTGTTTTTAGCAGTGTTGGGCAAGTTACTTCAAAACTGTAATGTGTTATTAATTACATGTTACTGTCATTTCAAAGTAATTTGTCACATTACAATTTTACTGTATTTAAAATGTAAGGTATTACACAACTATTGCATTACTTTTTAAGTGTTTCTCGCCAAAATAACTGGAAATATGGATTTGGCCATGGAAATATAGCTCATTATGCTCAATTAGCTCATAACACATCCAGTGGAAGCTGACAGTACTATCTAATGTTAGATAAGTTGCAGGTTCACAGATTTGGGATGGTTTTAGACTCAAACTTGCTTTAGAAATGCAAATTACAAGCTGATTCCATAATTATTTCTTTCACTTTGAGTGTTGCTATTAATAGTTATTATTTAAAAACATTTTCTGAGGTATGTATCATAAAATCAGAATGTTCAACTGTTAAAAATGTTGTATCATCTGTGATCTGTTCATTTGCTATGATGTGAAAATGCTAGTGATTCACACATTTTGCCAGAGGTGTATTTCTAATGGGATCAAGCACTTTCTTCCAGGATCAATAACATTTTCCAATTCTGATCCAAATGTATGTGATGTCAGTTGTATTCTCGACTTCTTCTGACAGAGCGGATAGATACAAACTTTTTGAACACAACTGCAACACATTCAGTAATGATGTGGCCCAGTTTTTGACGGGAAGAAAAATTCCATCATACATTACAGACCTACCATCTGAGGTGCTTTCCACGTAAGTATCTCACACTGAGTGTTATTATTAAGCTTTATGCAGTTTTTCATCAGCTCTTCGAGCATATTGACAATATACTACTATGTTTTCTTGTTTTTTATCTGTACCGTGTATATAATATTTAATATATATGTTTAATATATATGTTTAATATTTATATATATGTTCTATCATGCTGAATAATTATGTTTTGTAATGATCCCCTTATCCACAGGCCTTTTGGACAAGCACTGCGTCCTCTTATTGATTCCATCAGTATCAGCCCACAAGCAGACAATGCAATGAATGGGCACTATGGACCAAGGTAGACACTGCTGCACAAGATAATACCTCTGAAACCTCTTGATTTTCACGGTTCATGATAACTGGCTGATCTTTTTCTGCACCCCCACTCATCCGACTAATTATATCATTTGTTGCCTCTTTACAGTTACATCCTTGTATTGTGTTTCTTGGTTTAAATTAGTTTTATCTTGGAATATTCCATTACATAGTTAATACAGAGATTATGTCTCAACAAATGTTTAATTTCTTGAAATTTTTGTGAGATTTGCTTTGAAAGCTAGAAGTGTGTAACATGCATAGTGCTACTCTATTCATACTGATACCAAATATCAAACGAGGAGGAAACAGGACTGTATATTATTGGAAGATTTTTTGGTAGCTGTTCAAGCACCACCTATGACGTGTCGAATGTGCACTTCTTTCTTCCACCTAGTATTCTTTGCCATATGACGCCTTTACTGGCTTTCCTCATGTTTTCATGAGAATTTTACAAGAACACTTTATTTCAGTGACCATTTTTTACCTCCTACAATCTACTCTCCAAATATTTTGATAGCCACGTATAGGAATTGTTGGGGGAAAAGAACAACAGAGTTAAAGTACAGATTAAATACTTATTAATTAATACTGAAAAAGTACTATGAAGCTAAATTGCAAGTTAATCCAACAGGTTATGGATGCAATAAAATACTCTCAGCAATAACAATGTCAGAAAACTGGAACCATTTATATCATCACTGGTTTTTGGTATGTGAGTCAATAATAAGCTCCTCAAAGTAGGTTTAAATTTTAAATTCAAAAGCAGAAAGGTATTTTACTTTTGTTCAGTGTTTCACCATATATTGGAACAACAAGGTGTTTATTTTTAAAGGCTCAAGGTTTTTTGCACCATATTAGAATCCTTTCATGTATTTCTGCAACAAATCTGGTTTTGAATAATCAAAAACTTTACTTGCACTTAATGTTTTAGCCATAACGTACTATACGATTAAGGTAAATTTTCTTTTTTGTAACGTCTGAGTGCACCTTACTTATATCCACAATGTCTATATTTATATCTACATATCTTGTTATTTAATAATGCCTTTCCTTTAATTTCATTGCTTATAATGTTGAGGCAATAATCATTTACCCTGCAGAATCTTTACACCCATACCTCAGTTTGTTAAAATGTAGGTGTGTTTGTATGGTTCAGTTCGAATCGTACTTATTTAGAGTTTATTGTTTGAAAAAGGCGGATTGAATGCCTAATGAAAAGCTCAGAGGGTCCGTTTGATTTGTGTAATGATGGTGTAATGTTCCAGCTAGCCACTAGGTGGCAGAAACTGCACAGTTTTTGGTTATACATTTTACCCCTGATGGAATATTAAGCTGCGTCTAACAGACTTCATTACTATCTAAATGTATTTACAATCCAACTGTGTATTTAATGATCCACTGAAACTTTTGTTTTGTCTGAAATATTGTATAAATATTATATGAATAAAAATACTATCATTATTAAACAGGATGTTTTTTTTTAGCCCATTGAAGTATGTTTACGTTTACGCTTTTATCCAGAGCAAAGAACATGCATCACTGTCACTAATGTGGTTTTCCAACTCCCCTGAAGCTGATTTGTTAAGGGTTTGTGACCAGGAAAAGATCATGTATGGTAATTCAGCAATTACTTTAACCATCATCTATCTCAGACATGCGCTTGGAAGCTTTTTTAATGCAGCTGTCATACAGCTAGAGCTGCTAGAATGTGATTATGTGGGCTGTGCCACTAATTAACTACAGACTCTACTAAACGGGGCTGAGTGGACTAGAGCGATCCTCTCGCCCAGCATGATGTCCTCTAATCCTTTTTCTCTCAGATAAACAGGTTTTACATGCACAAAGTCTGCAGCCAAACTATATAGAAAAGTCACAGCTCATTTACGGTGGGATCTATCAGGAAACTTATTTTGATTGTAGCTGGCAATCACGGATCAAATGTTTGACCTCAGAAAACCATTCTACATCTGCCCCAGGACAAATGGGGCAAAAGTTGGTATGATGTTACAGCTGATGTCGCAGCCAGCATAAATGAAACATTCAACAAAACGGAACACCCCCCCCCCCCCAAAAAAAAATATCCAGTGCATTGTATTGATTTGCACTGGAGTGTTATTTAGGGCAGCGTTTCACAATCTATGGGCCGCGGACCGGTTTTCTGCCGGTGCCTTGGTGCTGCATTAATCAAAATTCGGTGACCCTCCCCTTGTTTCAGCGTTATAGAATGTTCAGAGTTCCCGCCGCATGATTTATTATCTCCAAACTTTTTACGAACACACGCGTTATGAGAGCTATCAAAAAATCGTGGCAGAGAGTCTGGATTCTTTCTTTTGAAAGCCTCAATCAAATAATGCCCTTCCACATTATTATTTTTATTATTGTTATTATAAGAGCCTAATTACTATATATCTATATATTTACTTGGCAATAATATATTTATTTGGCAATAATCTAAAATGTAACCAAAGCACTTTG
>JBBKCR010000101.1:27273051-27283637 GCA_037577295.1 Ladigesia roloffi
TTTTACAGGCACTAAACACTTTGTTCCTACTGTGAGTTGGGTTAAGAATTAAGTGCATTAAAAAATGTGACCAAGCACCACCATGGGTTCTCCCCTGAGAACCAACCCAAAAATATTATGTGCACCCCTGATTATAACACTGGTAACAGTGTATAATAAAGAATTTATCATTAACAGTTACTAATCATCAGCGAAGCAATGTGCTGTTTACATTCTGTGAGGGTTGTCAAGCAACAAGAGCAGTGCATTTTTTATTATTAAGAAATGCTTTAAACATGGCATCGCTGATTAGAATGCTCGGTTTATTACCCTGTTTTGTTCTTAAAATCTGCAAAAACAGCCATTCACTATGAATGACATTCAAAAAGGCGTTTATTTCATACCTCCACTCTTAATGAGAATGTCAAACAAGTCATCTATGTGCTGATTGTTGGAACCGTTCTCCTGTGGAAAAAATACAATCATTTTATTTTTTATACCCTGCAACATCAGGAAAATAAGAAAAGATTCTTTGACATTTAACCACTATTGAGGAAGAGACACATGCAGGTGAACAGAGGGCAGATGTAGTCATACTTTGAGGTGATGAGAGGGGTGGCATGCCAGTTTTGGAGAAGGAGGGGTAAACAAAGTGTGCCGGTCGAATGCTGGACACACTTCTCCCTGCAAGAGAGGGAGATCAAGATAAAGGAGACAGGATATGAGAAAGAGAAAAGGAATAGAAAGAGATTATCTTGAACAAGTGTATGTAATATCGAAATCAAACGGGGAAAATGAGATGTGTGAAATGAGATGAAAGGAAACAGAGCTGATTCTGCCAGGACTGGATGATGTACCTTGATTGCAGGGGGTGAACTGGGCTGAATGAGAGGACTCGCCTCTTCGCTGAGGAAGAAGGGCTGGAGATTGGGTGGGGCAGACACCGGATGACTCGACTGTTGAGCAACAGGAGTCTCTAAATGCAGTGCTGTTTTCTGCACCTGTGGGAGGGATCAAGTCTGATTATATAGTACAATACCTTTACATTTAACCTGCCAAAGTGGGACTTGACTGGTCATTATTAACAGACAGGAAATGCCTGTTCTTCGCCAAATTAAGCACTGCAATCACTGTTGTGTGTTTGTTTAATAACAATATGCCTTAAATTGAAATCAAGTGCATATTCACATACTTTGGGACGGGGCTGTTTGACAGGAGAAGCTTGCTGGGGCTGCTGGGATTGTGTCACAGGTTTAGCCACTTCATGACCTGACTGACTAGGTAGCTTAACAGGGGTGGACTGTAGCCTCTGAAATGAAAAACAAAATCATAAAGTCATTCGGGCTGTTATAAATATAAATACATACCAACAAATACACAAAACAATACAACATGAGTGTGTTACGCATTCTCCTTACCTGTAGGGTGATGCGCCCGTTGGATTTGTTTTGTGAACATTCACCGTTCAGGCTCTCCATGCTGTTATTAGCAAGTGCAATCAGATAATGGTTGCCATTGCCATCTGTAACAAGGGTGGGTGCTGGGTGAGCTTTCAGAAGATCCAGTGGGAAAGATGTGGTCACCTGAGGGCCAGTTTGTTGGTTTATAAACACTTGGGAGATCTGTGAAACATAGGAGAGAATTAGAACGCGGAAGACAAATGAAGTATAACTAACAAGATCATGCAAAGCCTCACATGATAATGTACATGTGTGGAGGCGCCGACAATTGCATGTTTAGTTTAAACTTTAAAAGCTACTATTAAATACGTTTGGTAGCGTTTACCATTTGAAATAAGCAGACTGACCTGTTGTGTCTGTAACGGCCGCTCTTTCTGCTGCTGTTGCTTTTGTGGCCTTTGCTGCTTTCTCTGATTGGCATGAAGCTGCTTCTGTTTCTGCTGGCTCTGTTGTATGATTAACTGTTGGAGCTTCTGTTGCTGCAGTAACTGTTGCTGCTGCTGCTGCTGCTTCGTCTGCTCGACCTGCATTTGCTGCTGCTGCACCTGCAGCCGGTGGATCTGTTGCAGTTTGAGCAGCGTCTGCTGAGAGCACTGCGCCTTTCTTTGCGGATGCGGATCTGCCGAAGTCTCCATGTCCTCCTTCGCTTCCTCCTTCACCCTCACTGCCTCTCCTTCAGGCAAGGCTGTTTTTTCCAACTTGACTGTGGCGTCCGTGCCGTCTGCGGGTGCTCCACGCTTGCCCTGCTCCAGCTGAGAACGCAAGGTCTCCACCAGCCGCTGTTTCTGCCTCAGCATCCGTGTTAGCTCCTCAATTTGTTTGTCTTTCTCCTGCAGCATCTGGTCTTTGTCCAAAACAGGCATAATGGGTCCAAGTGACGGGGCCACCAGGGGCTCCTGAGGCTGAGAATGCAGAGGTGAGACAGGGGCGGGACAGGACAGGCGGCACGATGACTGCAGCTGCCCTAGAGGCTCTTCTTTAATGGGGATGGGGTGCTCAGGAGATGGGTGCAGAGTGAGCTGGGTGAGAGGTGAGCTCACCTGGTCAGGAGGAAAGAGAATCTTAGCTTTGAAGAAAGAATTGTTCCAAAAAAATACTAAATCTACTAACCAGTAACCAGTAGTGCAAGATAGCTTGAAAACATTTTTTTATACATCGGTAATGCCTTTAAACATGAGCATTATTCAAGCAGCTAAAGTGAACGTCACTGTTACTTAGCAACTGTTGGTCAGGATACAGGTTGTAATGATTATAAAAGGCATGGTTATATGATATTATAATACAGGCAGAACACTTTTGGGTGATCAGTAAAATGTACTGTTACATATTTACATATTTTACATATAAATATATAGACGTACACCTGCTTTGTAACTGCACTCACTGATTTATCAGGTCCGCCTATGCATGTTTCTCTACATTATTTGTAACCCCTTTCACCCCTTGTTAGTGTGTGTGTATGTGTGTTCTGCTTAAGGTTTTTAAACACTTACTGAGCACATACATTCGACACATCTAACCTGTTAGTCCAGATTTTTCCTGATTATCATTTGCTGCTGCAAGGTTTTAGGCCAGAGGTCACTATTGGCTGGGTATTCTTGGTTGGCAGACTATTCTCAGCCCAGCAGTAAAACTGAGGCATTTAAAAAACAGCAGCACTGGTATGTATGATTGTACAACACACACATGCACAAACAACACACACTAATGTATCACTCTCATGTCAATGTCACTGTTGTACTGATGACCTATCACCCAAATAATATCCACTAACTTGTGGGAGTTCTGAGTTGGTGAATGGGGTAAAGGCGGTGACTTGGGATGTAAAGAAACAGCTGCCATTGTGAACAACAAGGTGCACTTACAGTGTCAGTACAGGAGATGAAATGGACAATGAGTGAAGATGTGTGGGATGTTAAAGAAGTTTCTGCACTTTTATAGTTTTGTTGGAAATGATGAAGTGTTTGTGCGTGTCTGAGAGTATTGCCATTTAGCACTATCCGATCTGCACCTTTTTGGACTGCTTAAAGGAAGAAACCTTTGATAAGATAATGATGTGAAAGCAGCGGAGCATCAGTGGCTATGTGCTCAACCAAAAACATTCTTTGCTGATTGCATTAAAAAGTTGGTACGACACTGGAAGGTGACTATATAGAAAAGTGATGTCATTTGTTTAGACACGCTTACTACAGTTAAAAAAGTGCTGAAACTTTTTAAATGTCCCAGGTATGTGATAGTTTGCCTAATAAAGTGGATCGTCAGTATATACACTGTAGTACTCGTTTTAAAAACAAAAGGTGAACTGAAAAATATAATTGTGACCTGCTGTAAGGTCAACGGCGAACAACACAAGCATTATTAAGATTTCTATAAATACTTCCTGAGTGGAATAGAGAACTTACCATTTCTCCAAAAACGTCCCCATTACAGCTTGTCTCATCTGCACTCATTCCAGCCAATGAGCGGTCAGATGGAGTGGGAGACACAGGAGGGGAGGAGCTTGTGCTGCTGAAGCGCATGATTTGAGATGGAGCTGCAATATGGCCTCCGTTAACCATCGGCACCGGCTGATAGGCTGCTGCTTTCACAGAGCCATCTTTAGACTGATGTGTAGCAGAGCCAGAGGCGGAGGACTGAGCTGCTGCTTGCTGAGGTGTAGCTATGATAGTTTTCACTGTTCCAGACCCTGCTGTTGGACCTGCACCACCATTCTGCTCCTGGTAGTTCTTCAGCCTCTCTATCAGGTCATTCTTAGTGCCAGACACGGTCAAACCCCTCAGTTTCAGCTCCTGCTTTAGCTCAGCAACCTGGTTTAAAAGAACATCAATCTTCTGAATACAGACAATTAAACAGGATGGAACATTGTTATTAGAAATATGACTTACCTTGAATTCATCCAAGTTTGCAGGCAATACTCCTGGCTTAGCCCCTCCTGCTGGTGGCTGGCTCTGCCGGTTAGACCCGTTCTGATTGGATGGTGCAGCAGATGTTGCGGAAACTGACCGTGCAGGCGAGGGGCCAGTGTTGGTGGACGGTTGTTGCTGTTGCTGCTCTGTAGGAAGTCTAAGTATATGCACAGAGTATTAAGTATCATGTTTATTGTCACCATTGTTAATGTGGTATATCTATCATTGTATTAAAAGTCCAAATTACTGTGTAAAGTTGTGCTTCTAGCAATGTGGTGATATTTTAAGCTAGATCTGTCACAGAAACCTTTCTTTTCTACTTCAGTACCCTGCTGCAGTGTCTCCTGGTACTGGATAGGCATCTTCTGTATCTGCATCTTTATATCTTTAATGTGCACTGACAAAGAAATCACTTTTATAATGCAAACCACTTACTTTGGAGGAGCAGGCAAGATGGTGTGATAGTTATAGTGCTGCTGTTGCTGGCTAATGATCTGGAGCTGTAGGAAGAGCTGCTGCTGGTGGAGGATCTTGGCATAAGATGAGTCCAGCTGGGGTGGGGGCTCGCGGTCATTCTTCTGATCGGGGGGGATATACTGGTGATATTTGAGCTTTTTGACTTTAGGCTTGCTCTCTTTGGGTTTCTTAGGGCGCTGAGTAGGCCGATCAGAGCCAGACTTTGATTGTTGCTGCAGCAATGATGAACATCAAGAAACAGAAATTTTAGGGGAGAGAAGTAAAATAAAATAATGATGACCACTTTTAAGTTTAAAAGAATGAGTTGACAGTTGGCACTTACTTTGGCATGTCCAGTTGGAGGACGTGTACTTGTAGCCATCATGGTTCCATTAGTCAGGTTTGGGGAAGGAGAGGACTCAGGAGCATTAAGCAGAGACGGCGTAGTCTGAGTGAGGAACTGTAAGTCGTTCAATAGTTAGTTACACTAACAACATATATCTTTACTCATATTTACTCTTATCCTGTTCCTACTCATACTCCTTTTTCGTCTTGGACCATATACATTTGAGTGCACATTTGAAGTAAATCTGGCAAGAATAGCTGAAAACACACAATACTCAAAAATGACTTTGAGCACCGTTTAGTTTTGTGTTTTTCTGGCCCCAACAGATTTTAACTTTTAACTAAACATTTAGCTACTTTGAACCTAAAACATTTAAATGATTTTAAAATGCACTGACAAACTCCATGTTTTTTTTAAATAAATGTATCAAAACATCCACAGAAACTCATCTTTACCCTTTCAAGATACTCATAATGGTAAAAAAGGTAGTCCGTTAGAACCTATCGCTCTGATTTACTGTGACAATAAATATCCAAAATGTATATCCTCAGTTATAAACCGGGGGCAAACGCAAAGCTACGCTATGCACAAAGGGTTTAAGGAACTAGAACTAGGTAACATTGCCTTGACATGCTGATAGACATCTACTGTCTAAAGCTGCATATAAAAGGAAGCTGAGATGTACCTGTGTGGGTGAGGGGTTTCTGTTCAGGTTCATCATATCAGAGGGGGAGTGCTGAGGGACGGGGCACAGCGGGGAGTCCTGACTGCCTGGCTGATCAGGTGACAGAGCATCACTGCTGTCCTCATCCAGGGAGGAACTCTCACCTTTTGGAGACCCTGAACCTGAGAAAATGGCGAGGAAGAACTTGCTATTTGTGCAAAATTGTTATGTGACTACACATATGACTCAGGGGACTGTTTTGGGTGATTGCTAAATGATGATGTAACCATGAGAAAAGATCTGTTTTCAAGACATATGCATGTGGTTTAATGCTGACCTATAAGTGCAGGGACCGGCAGGATGTTCTTGTGAATGAGCTCAATAGGGCCAGGCCTGTGAGAGATCTTATCGTTGAGATCATCAGCCAGACGAGCCCTCTTCAGCTTCAGCTGCTTGGCCTGCAGAGAAGGTTCCGCTGAAGTCTCTGTGGACGGGACAGATATACTTAAAAAATAAATTGCACTGTATTTACAGACAGCATAATCACAGTCCGATAATCTGATAAACTAATGTCCGCTTTTGTTTGCAATCCCAAAATGAATTTGACCATATCTGCAAATACAAATGTAGGTTTGTTCTGGTTGTGTCTATTCTTCTTGTTATATTTTGCAAGTTAAATAAAGAACTGAGAGCAAAGTCTAAGCCCACATTGAGAAAAGAGGTTCCAGCATGAAAATTTAACACAAGTCTTAAACTACATTTTAATTGTCCTTGAGTTCTATCGCACTGTCTGACACTCACCCTCCAGAATGTGCATCCTCACCAGCTCTGACCTCTCTGGCCGACTCCTGATCTTCCTCTTCAAATAGTCCTCGGTCTGTAGAAAATAGAGGGAAGATGAAGGGAGGCAAAATTTTACACATTAAGGGGTATTCTTAGACGAGTGTTCCTTATGTTACATTGGACTGCCACTAATAAGCAACAGGGATATTATAAGGCTGTGTCAAATTACTCACCCGTGCCCTCTCCAGACTTCTTCTCTGCTCGTGAAAAGCAGCAGGACTCTTCAAAGCTGCAAACAGAAACAGAGAATCTTCACATTCTGACTATAGCACAGTGGCAGTCATCTTATACAGTGGAACACATCCAGAGCAGAAGTTTCTATTCCTATTCGGGTCTCAAATTAGTCAATACATCTCAAAGTGCATCACCAGAAACATTACAGGACAGCTTGTAAAATACTGATGTGTTAAAATTATCGGCTCTATTTCAGGTTTTAGGGTAACTGAAGAACTGTACGCAAAGAGAAACGCGTAGGAAGTGCCTTTTTTAAATGCAAGGCATGCTGTATTTTCTGCTTGAAGAAAAGCAAGTGCTTCCACGAGGGTTGAGCTAATACACGGGATCGTCAGTAAACATAAGTCAGTGATTTTAGAGAATATGAAAGGCAATAAACCTTTTGAGAATGCTTTAGAGTTTGAAAAGCATGCATCTGAATGCCCCATTACAGAGTTAAGGATATTTGGGTTTTGATCATGTTCCTAGGCCACAGCTGAAGCTTGTACAATTCAAATGTGCTGTAAAAACAAAGTGCCCTAAAAAACAAAGCACCGTCAGCACTAGAATGAGTAAAGCATTAGTCTAACTTACACCCTGATAACTAAACAGCCAATACTGTGAAAATTCTACATACTAAAGGTAAGTACGAGGAATGAGATTTGACCGTTAAATATGGTGTGACAGCCCTGATTGGCTAATAGACAATGACATTTTTCTCAACGACGATCCAATCACTGATCCTAAGTGAGCATCACAATTAAAACTGCATCAGTATGATGTCATGATGCCTCTTTAAACTAGTTTGACAGAGGACAGATGAAAGCAGTTGGTCAGCTGGCTCGTCTCTTTTAATAGCCCAGGAGATGATATAGGACAAAATGTGATCGCGGAAACAGACCCCCACCTGTTCTCACATCCCAGTGTTTATGACCCCTTCTCATTCTTCCACAGTGCTTATTTTGCAGAAGGCTGCAATATGCAAATGAGTCCCCTAACCAATCACAGGGTCAGGTAAATGTTTTTGTGGGTGTTTTTAAACAAGGCCTTCAAACGACAAAGGTCAATTATTTTGGTGAAAATATTCCAGGCCGTGTAATCCTAAGAGTGTAAATGGTCCGCTTATTAAATGCATTGTTATTATATTCTTCAGAACATGCTGCAATTGTCAAATGTCACAATATAATCACAGTACCAGTATTTGATCAATGAAAACGACGAATGTTTTTCTGCCATGCCTCATTTCAATCAGTCTTCGACTTGAACAAAATACTTTAAACCTCTTGTTATCCGATTAGGCATATGTTTTAGTTTGAACTAATAAAATATTGTGCACAGTTCCTATAAGGTCAATGGTAGACGAGAACCTAGCTGCTAGGCTAAAGCTACGCTAGTTGCGCGGTCAGCTATACTTCCTGAGTATCTGGTCCTCGAAAAGCTCGTATGATATGAGTGTACAACAGTCATATGTGAACTTCATTGCTATAAAGTTCAGCTGTAACTGCGGCCACACTTCCTCTAATGCAGATAGGCAGAACAGAGAGCAGTGTGAACAGTGTGGTTCTTCTTGTCTTGATGAGCAGAACCCAGAAAAAGGAAGTGGAAACAGAGGGAGAAGCAGGACCACCTGATAACACAAGTAGGCCCTTTCACAATGAGCAGTGACCCTTGAAGACCAGACGTATGTGACCAGCCATGTGACCAAAACAATAGTTATGACACTGACTGCCATGCATAGTGCAGTGAAGTATACGTACATAAGTACTACTGGATGAATATATAAACCAGGTGGTTATCCGCTGCAATAAATGGAACATGTACAGTACGTTAAAAGAAAGAGCCTGAGTAAAAGCTGTGCAACTGACTTGAGATTTGAGACTAATAATTAAATGATTAAAATATTAGGTTTTCGTAATAGAACCCCAAATTGACTAATAAAAGAATCTCTTATACATGAGGTACAGCTTTACATCAACAGCACTAAGGCAGTGTCAATGTCATTTACTGGCAACACATTTCATGTGAGGAAACCGCATGATCTCCCTCTGTCTTTATATCAGCCAAGACATTTGAATAAGTAAAGCCAAAAATAATACTTGTACTCTGTATTCAATTGAATCTAAATATGCAAATATGGTCTTTAATTTAATGACCTGTTCTGTTAAGGATTCCTAAACATTGCACAAGATGACAGATGTTTTCATCCAACATTAGCATGCCATGCTGCGAAAGTTGCATCGTTTGACATCCAGCAAAACAAATAATCACCGCCTGCACGAAAGTGCGCAAACAGTATCTCAGGGCTTGGAAGACCATTGAAAGTTAGAAACTTACGTGGCATGATTCCTTGGCTGACCAGCTCCTCTCGTGTCCTCCTCTGTTGTAGTTTGAGCTGGAGGACTGCATTAGAACAGAAGAATAGGTTTTAGAGAGCAGACAATTCAAGCTACAAGCGCTAGAGTCACATCAGGATGGCAATGTTATGGTTCCTCCTTCGCCGTTTCGTGGCTCCCCCACGTCTAAATTCACAGGCTTCGTGTACACGGAGGATGAAGTACGCAGTTCAGAGTCTGGCTTTGAGTTAGGAAGAGACTTATTCTGTTTCTTTCGTGCCACAGTGCATGCTGAGGGGAGGGACTGTGAAATATGGTGGCTATTTGCTGTTACACACTTCCTGTTTCTCCATGCTCAACCGTTTTCTTTCATTCGAAAAAAAAAAAAAAAAAAGAAACACCACATAGAGCAAAAGCAATGGAGAGACGAGGCTAATGGCCAAAAACAGGAACATACAGAGTACTGGCACAAGAGAGGGTGGAATTACTCAACAGTGAACAGGGTGGGGTGTGAGGCCAGCCGGCATCACTGCTTTTTGTGCAGTGTGTTGTTTTGAATAGGAACATTTAAACTTAGTCGCTATGCGTATGTTTATGTTTGAGTGTACATAGAAATGTGAATGCATTCAGAGCATTCTAAATAATATATGACCTTTTTATATTATTTAGCAAAATTTGAAATGTATACAACCTTTCCCCTCACCCCTAAAGGATTCAATCAGTCAAGAAATCATTATATGACATACAGCTTGGGGTGGGCGATACCAATATAAGAAATAACAAGAATAAGAAAAGGAATTGTAATGGAAGATATTATAGATTAGGATATTTTTTACATCTGATGAGTTGGATTGTAATAATGCAAGCTGATTCAAAAGGTTTTATGCATAAATGCTAGCTTGCACACATGACTGGCGCTTCAACACCTTTAGAGTGTAGTGGAAAGTAATGGTTCTTCTTCAGCAGATAAAACTGCAATAAATCAAATTTCAAAAAGTTGTGTGCATTCAGTTAGGAGATTCAACTGCTTATAAGAAAGAATAGCAATCAAAAAATAAACAAGCCAGAAGCTGCATACAACAAATAAATTACAATTTCTTATATTGCAATTATTTATCAGTTAAAACTAATGGGACAAGACTAATGATAAATATAAACTGATCAGCCCTGTAAACCGTTTTGTAAAAAATGGACAAAAGTAAATTGATCAGAGGCATGTGTATATGGCTTAGACATCCAGTTTGTACAGTGTAAATATGTGATTCTATACTTCCATTATGTATTAGCTAAATTAAAGGGATAGTTCACACCAAAATGAAAATCTGATGTTTATTTGCTTACCCCCAGGGCATCCAAGTTGAAGGTGACTTTGTTTCCTCAGCAGAA
>JBBKCR010000101.1:27292737-27308891 GCA_037577295.1 Ladigesia roloffi
GCGCATGCGCTGTCAAAATAAACAATGCGCACCTGAAAAAACGCTGCAGCACGCATTTGCGCACCTAAGATTTTAGGTGGACCACTTATGTGCACACCTGATTAAATATACTGTCCATAGTATATCCAACACAATAAAACAAACATAAAACTAATTCCGCTCTTTGTATTGAAAAACATGAAACAGTGTTCTTTAAGTGCTGATAATACCATGATATGGTCAGAAAAGCACATATTGTGACTTTATTTGACACACCAATGATAATTATTGTTATTTGTCTCAGCCCTACTTGTCCTTCAAATCAAAGCTAACTGTAAATGTAAACCTCAAAACAAAGTTAGGCCGCAGTCAATCTGCCCTGCCCTCAACAATGTACGAGAAAGAGTGCCGTAAGAACATCTGGCTGATGAAGCACTTTCTATAGCTCAGGGACACGATTGCCTCACTGAGTTTGGCTCCCCAACCCAAAAAATAAATCAAGTCAAAGCTGCACTGATGCAAGTTCATAAAAACACAGTTTGTTATGGAGGTCTGTCTGAGCATGCATTTGCATGCCTGTTTTCAGCCAGGAGATAATGAGCTGCTGGGTGTACATTTATGACTGCATTTCGTAATCTTTGGGGGGAAATATCAAAGCTAAAAATGTCATAATTAAGAAAAGAACCACTTCTGTACTGGTAAGTGACCTGCATGCATGGGTTGTTGTTGCCTGCTGGGGAATGAAGCTCAGCTATGCATGTTATCTACTCAGTGTACACCAGAAGGTCTCTGCTGCCTTGCCTTTCATTCGCTCATTCTCCTACAACATCCATCCCACTCTGTTTTGGGCCTGTGTAAACGTGCTGGAGCTGGAACTGGCAACCATCCCACATTGTTACATAACAGAAAACCACAGAGCGGCTCAGAGACAGAGCAGTAAGGCTGCTGCCGTCTCCCTGTAGCAACAGCAGCAGCACTAATGCGATCTAACCTTCACAATACAAACAACCACGCTTCTCTGCAGTCTAGCATCCTTAAAGCCACCAGTGCTTTCGTATCTCCATAGAGAAAAACACAGCAGAGGCACGTGTTAAAATATTTGAACATTTGTGGTGCAGTTCTGCATGGACCCAGCTCTGTGAGATGTTGCTAGATGAATCACGACTGCAATGATTTTCAGATGCCAGCTGTCACTAGACTAAACAGAAATTGTGTTCAGAGCTACAACGAATCATAATATCTGTCCAACGACTGTGAAATGTATTTGAAAATCGATACGAAAGCAACATAATAACGGACAGTTATCGGTAACGGTTCCTGGCCCGCCTATTGCTTGGGAAGTACTTAAAAGCACTCTAAACAAATCTAATCAAACGTAGAGCAGGCCTTTTACCCAACTCCAGTGACAGTACACTAGACACATAACTTTACTCTAGAACATGACTCACTAGGACAGGAACCATTAAAAGGCCCAATGAAGAACAAGATGGAACAAGATCACAACACATGAAGGAACCACAATAATCTCCAGGAATCCTTCCTGGTATTTGTGTGCATGACCTTTAGCGGCTAAACGGCGGCCAGAGTTACGGCCTGCTGATTTGACCAGATCAGGCCTCTGTTTCTTATCCAGCCCACTCGTTCTACACTGATGTCAGTATGCAGACTTATTCTTGGTCTCTAATGGTTAAGGCTCCACTC
Source organism: Ladigesia roloffi (assembly GCA_037577295.1). Classification (NCBI taxonomy): domain Eukaryota; kingdom Metazoa; phylum Chordata; class Actinopteri; order Characiformes; family Alestidae; genus Ladigesia; species Ladigesia roloffi. Next base: position 27,294,418 of record JBBKCR010000101.1, read on the forward strand.
CCAACCCCCAGGGAACTCTCAGCTGGATTAGAGAAAAAGACAGACAGAACTTGTTCTCTCCATCCTTCCAAACTATACTACTTCCAGCTGGAAAAACATCCAGGTGCAGCATCATGTTAAAACAAATGCTTTAAAGCCAAAAACATTCTTAAACTTTTACTAAAACGTGCTGGAACAAAATTCAACAACCACTTTAGAGCACTGTTTCAAAATGTTCCTTCCCTACGACGTTTGACCTGCTGCGGTACAGCTTTTGACAGTAGCGGTCTTGGGAAACCTCAATGCAAACAGGGCAGTAAAACCTGTACGCGACTTCTAAAAACAATGAGCCTCGCCATTAAACAATAGCACTGTTACCTCAATCACAGTCGCCACACCCTAAATCAGCCTTCTGAGAAGTGTCTCTACTCCGGTCCACACACCGCATACAGCAAAAAAGTAAGGACTGTACCTGAGTATATGGCCATACCCAGCAGGAAAAGAATCTCTCAAGTTCTTAGTATTTTGAAGATTAGGCAACAAGGGAAAAATACAGAGTAAAAGCATAGAAAGTCTGTGACGAACAAATGACAAAAATCCCAAAAAGTCTAGTGTGTTACAAGAAAATCCCAAGTCTATGTGCCTCTTACCTTCCCTTTGACTGCATCCAAGCTGTACTGCGTTGGCGTGTGTGAGCACGCCCAGCTTAAGTGGGTGTGTGTCAGTGCAAGAATCTGAACATTCTACGAGCCAGTTTCTTCCTTCTTACTCCGTGCTTAACTGTCCACCTTACAGAGAGAAACGGGCAAAGTGTTCCCGCTACTTGAAAAGCAAGTACAAAAAGGGGGTGGAGGCCCTTCTGGTCAGAAGTTGGGTCCCACCCTCTGCCTCGAGTCAGTCTTTAAGAAGTCTGAGCACGGAAAGCAAGAAAAACTTGTATTCGGGATCACCTTTGGCCCCTAAAACCCTCCCACCCATTCTCTCACTGAGTGTTTTCTACTCAGCACCCTTTCCTTCTATATACAAAATTATGCAATCTAATCTTTAGGAAAGCTCCCCTTTTTTGTTCCTCTCAGGCTCCCCTTACCTCATCCTGCCTTTCCCCATGCCTCCTCCTAACAGTTCTTAGCAAAGCTGCACTTCTACACTATAACATTAATGAATAACTATCTTTATCACCTCTTCTTCATGGTGTCCAGCCGTCACAAAATGCTTATCCATACTTGTTCATGCTTAGTACAGTGTTTGTTTAACCATACTGATATCAGAATGCAACAATATGCTACAATATGCATATGAACCTGCTTTATAACCGATGTTTTTCGTGCTGTGTGTGGAATATTCACATCTTAAATCAGTTCACCTTGACTTTGTCTGTTTGACTTTTGAAGTATGTTCTTTTTGGCCAAAAAATGCAAACCGTAATTCAGCAATTTCCCTTTAATGATTCACAAATACGTTCCAATATATTCCAGGAAACCGCTACTGCAATAAGCACAAATATAACTGCATTAGTAGCATTAAGTCCATATCCACAATCCATGCCTCAATCCACAGACAAATACACCCCCCAACCACATTTATAACAAATATCCACATATTATTCAGAAGTGTTTCTAATATCACACGCATACAAAGAATTGCCAAAGAAAGAAGACAGTCTGCAGTTAATTTAAAAAAACATAATACATAAAAGCCTCAGGCATCAAGTCTTATGTCAAAGTGTCTCTGGAGTTACAGATAAGGAAGGGACCTGCAATAACATGTCTTCTACATTGAGAAAATCAGTGCATTTCAGCCCAGGGGTTGAGAGTGTGAAAGAAAAGAAGAGGTGGCTCCAGGCGAGGCCGTGAGAGGGGATCCGCCCCCCAACAGGTAAGCACTACTCTGTCACTGTAATTTACTCTCAGCAGGGTCACCACTTCCAGACTCCACAAATAGTATAAATTCAAGATCATGCATTTGTAAAGCACCCCCCAAAAAAACCTGAAGGTCAATTGTGAATTTGACAAACAATTAAACACACTAAATGTGAAAAGCCATGACAAAAGGTGTACATTTTTTCAGAATAAATAGAATAAATAGATGTAGAAGAGAATATTTATTAATATTTTGTTACTGTAATGACTTAAGCTCTAAAAAACGTTCCTAAATAAAACTAAATGTCTTAAACATGTCTTTTCCATAATCTTGAACTACTGTACAAATGTAAAAATAAAGTGATATGTTCATTATATTTCAAGATTCAAAGATTCAAAGATTCAAAGCGTTTATTGTCAAGTGTACAAAGAAACTGCATTTCTCTGTGCAATGAAATTCTTTTTTTGCTGTCCACAGACAAATGCCGAGTTAAGTAAATAGTAAAGATAAAAATGAAAGATTAAGACTAACATTAAAAATATATAAGTACTAAAAGAAAGATTTTAAGAAGAATAATAATAAAAATTATAATATAAATAATAAAAATAAAATAAAGGATAAGTGAAGACTAAGTGTGGCCGTCGTATTGTTTACCCAGTTTAACATCTCACTGAGCCAGTACGTTATTTTTACTTCACTAGGCAAGCTGTGTGAGAATAAGCTACCGGGATGAACTGAAGAAGTTATATTTTAAGCTAGTTAACCAGTATGTGCTAACTAATGTAGTTCATATAATCTACTCAATGTTTAATTATTTTTCAAAGTAGCTGCTAAATACCTCTAATACAGAGACCCAATATGGCTTCCGTTAATCCACTGACTAGTGTTACATTGGCATTGTTGAGAAAAAACGCTTCCAGACTTATTTCCTTTTGAGTTTTCAGCTCAAAGTTTTCTTTTTCTTTTATTACCTGCTCACTAAAGTGTCTTATTGGCTTTTTGGGTTAAGCTAATATCTTGTTTAGGTTAGATTTGTGAACAAAAAATCATAGCCAACAATTTTTATAATCTTTTTTTAGTAATTTTTGCCTTCCTTTACAATGCCAGTAAGAATAGACTGCGACTGATGAAGAAATGAGCTGTGCAGACACGTGCAAAGTGCAATATGGATTGCCATGAAGATTTAATGGAGTGCTTTTATATCGTCCCATTTCGCTAAAATTCAATAACATTCACTTCACTGAACTTATAACTAAGCATTCTGGATTCTTTTCTTGTTCTTCGACAATATATTACGTAAGAGGAAATGTTGAATCCGAAATGTGTACATAAATCCAGATATGTGGTCTTTTCCTGGAGGATGTTATTTTTTTCCAAAGCAACATCAGCACAGTCTATTCCTGCTCTCAGGATAGCAGACAATAGATCAATAATGGATATAGCAAGCGTCACTGGCGAACACAGTCATAATGGAGATTTTAGGAGGCAGGAAAAGGAGAACAGATAGAGAGGCTATGAACAAAAGAGACATTTATAAGGGGTGTGTAACAGAGGTGTAAATGCGATTTGACGTTGTGCTCCATCGGTATATGGAATTGGCAATTAAGCTGCATTGATTTTAAAATGGTCTACGATCGATTCCAGTAACAAACAATGAATTTCTGTTTTTTTGCCCTAAATAAATTGCTTGGAACAGCTTCAAGTACTATTTTCATGCTAGTACTGTGTAAATAACTTTTCCAGTTCCGTTAATTATGTTTACATTACTGTATTATTACTGTAATTTATCCAGTTCCGTTAATTACGTTTACATACATGTGATATAATATATTTTATGAATGATTTAATACAAAATGGTCAATTTAAAAGGTAAATTGTTTCGTAGACTACCGTAAACGACATCAAATGGTTGTGATGTCAGGAATTTATGCCCCTAATACATCATCGACTCACCATTCTTCCTCTCACTCAGGGGCAGAAGGCTGGGCATGGACTGCAGAGAGAGCTCCTTCAGCTCGCTGGTGACGGCCTCGCTCTGAGGGCTGGAAGCCGAGCCTGAGGCCGCGGCAGACACCATGCTGCCAGGGCTCAGCTCCTCCCCAGCCTGGGCCTCGGAGGCTGCCAGTGTGACACGTGGGTGATGACAATCAGACCTGCAACAGGTCATAAACAGAGGTGAGTTTAAATCAGACATAGCCAATGAGAGAATAAAGAGTCTTGACATTTTGCACCGAGAACAGAGAGATCACTGAGGGCCTGTTCTTTAATGATGCTTCCCCCAGAAGTAGCCCAGTCTATGAACAGGAGACTTACTTAACCGATCCCTTCCATCAAAGCCAAGAGCATGTCGGCTAAATGTTCTCCAGCTAACGAATACAAACCCAACACTGAGTGGGCGGGAGCGCCTTCATTCACACTGTTATAGAATGTTCTCCCTCATTCACACTAGTCTAGAATGTTTTCACCTATTCACACTAGTTCAATCGGTTTCGCAGTTCTTAATCTAGAGCAGCATAAAGTCAACTGCTGACATTTTGATGCCTCTTGCTGAATGTGGGTTCAGTGTGACTTTGTATCCTGTCATGACACCTTAAACTTCACATCAAACACCGCTAGCATCAAACATATAGGAGGGGTTTCCACTACAGAATGTCTGAGCTCACTGTGCTCTGTCCCATAAACCAAAATTCATGGCTCTTAACTTAATTTAACCACTTGCTCATCATGTTACTGTGAGTGCTATGATATATTTCATTAAACATGTACAGACTCAAAGCTCTGTATATGGCACACACCATGGAGAAAGGTGGAGAAAGATGGAGCAAATGGCGAGTTCAGACGTGCTTTATGATGTTTAGCGGTCCTTGCGCAATACCAACAACTCTGGGAACACACACACACACCCCAAGTAACATCAGGTAGAATGATTGAGGCCTCCAGCAGTCAGAAATGAAGGAATGGAGCCTCGCTTCCTCACCCACAGCAGGTCACAGGATTTGGATTGCTGTTTAAAATCGAAGCTAGGACAAGTTTCCCTAAAGGGAATGTTTTTCAGTTGTTGCATGAGACACAAATAAGGAATGTGACATTTTTTCAGCCAATTTATTCTATTTGGTGAGAATGCCAAGAGGCAAAGCCTCAAAACAAACCACTGTCCACACTGAGAATGGCCCTAGGCTGGTCAAGTAAAAAAGAAACACTCGTTAGAATTCTAACACTATACCACTGTAATTATACTATAAAAACAAGAGTCACATAACTAACTTAAAATGTAGCTGGAGACCATTGAAGCTATATGGAAATAATCAAGAAATTCAGAGAATAAGATATAGGTGTATAATAAGATATAAGTGTTCACTAGTAATCCGTCTACTTGTCAAAACTTGAGCCACATGTCATAAGAAAATAACCTACATATTTAGGGCTGGTCCGAATGCCATTTTTTGAGCTTCAGTTGGAGGGGGCTGAATGTATTCTTATCTTGGATTCGCCATCTTGGATTCAGAAATCCATATTTTCAAAGTAGAATTATAAATAAACAAACCGCTAAACACAGCTTTTCTTTTTCTGCCTCAAGAGCCACTTGGCCCGTTTTGAATTTGCCACGAGACCCGGCCGACCGGCACACTCCTCTGCCGAGTATTAGCCAGTGGAAACCGACTAGCCAGATAGCGCCTTAGCAAAAAGCCACAAAACTCGCACAAACGTCTCAAAACCAACTCGAATGCATTTTTCCAACACCAGCCAGCTGTAAACACTTGCGGAGAAGTGCAAAGTAAACAAATTTTCTTACTTTTTTCACGTGGATCCACTGAGCAGGCACCAATCTGCCTCAAACTTCACAGTAAAAAACACAACTTTCATGGGAGGCACACTAACACACACACATATACGGAAAAAACTAATATATATGTATGTTTTTACTTGGTCCGAGCTGCGGGGAGAAATGCACCGTTAGACCCGGAGCGCATTTTAATTCTCTGCAGCTCCGTTAAAGACAGACGTGCATTTTAATGCTCTCCGTCTCTAACGGTTTACAGATAATACCTCCGGAGGTCGAAGGGGTTGTTGGAAAGGTCTCCTGGACGTTTGGAAGGTCTCCTATTTTACTGTGAAGTTTGAGGCAGATTAGTGCCTGTTTAGTAGATCTATTCAGTTCAGAAATCCTGGCAGTCAAAAATAATGGGATAGCTTGTGTTTTTTTTCTTCTTTCAAATACTCAAATCTCAAAATGAAAACTCGAATGCCACCCCGCCGAATGAATATTCAAGTAGTCGAGCAGAGCCCTATAAATATTACAAATGAGTTTCGAAACAAAACCTACCTAGCATGCCATCAGCAACAGCTATGCAACACTGAGAGGTCAAAACCAATATATAAAAAATGAGTTTCGAAACAAAGCAAATGATGTGTCACATTTTTAAAAGACAAAATGAAAAGTTGGCAGGATGCATTTTGATTACAAATCAGTGCACTTGATTTGTTTTTAAACTCCAAACATTGCTGGACTGAGGTAAAATGAGTCATGTCTAAGCTCTCGCCTCCAGGCCTTGAGTTCCACATATTCCCGAATGTGCATGGCTCGGCATAACACATCTCAAATTTCAAGGAAGCAAGACGTTTAGTAAATCCCCAGAGTGCCTTTGAATAGAAACAAGCACATGAAAACAACAGATTTCACCTCGTTGTCCTACCTCAAATCTGACAGTTTTGTTTTATAAAGTTCCAGTTTTGTTGTATAAAGCAAGCCAAGATATAAACCAAGATATAGATCACACATGTCCATCATTCAGGAATTCTTCCCACATTCAGCTTCTTTAGAGATAAGCAGAAAACAGGAGGATGAAAAAGAATTGGCATACATTCTGTCAGAACCCTGGTGCACTGGGTGGATCTCTGAGGTTGTAAATGTTCAGCCAGTCCCAAACTGAAGATGCTTAACTATCCTCTGGCCAGAGCAATTCAAAGATCCTGTTAAATAATAAAACAAAGCCCTAGGTCTACTCCTAACAAATGTCCATGACAAATAACATCATTCCAACAAATCCGTTGGCCATTTGAGAGTGTTTACTGACAAGAATGTATACTGTTATTCATTTTTAACATATATATGATATATACTGATATAAGCTCAGTGAAATACTTGCTCTAATTTATAAAAGGATAATTTTGTAATAGGGATACATGAAATGTAATAGCCTTTCAAGTGTGTTTTTAATGTACCAAGAACAAATTCTCTCCAATACAATAACCATTAACGGGTGGAGATTAACTGCTGTAGGCTGAATATGCAGAAACATTTAAAAAATAATAATTTAATAGAATCACAGCACCAAAACAATGAATAAACAATGAAACAGTTTTTGCAGCCAAGTTTCTAAACCTAGAACACACTGTTTCTCAAGGGTGCGGGGTGTATGTAATAATGTTTACCTACTAGATCATATTCTTACTTTAAAAAGGGGAAGTGAATTTGGTTTTCCATGACAAGTATTTTAAATCTAATGAAATGTGCCTGAGCTTTCCTGTGCAATGGAAAGGCAGTGTTCAGACACGTAGTATTAAGTCCAACTACAATGTAAAGGGGAAGGACACATTCCTCCTTTTGCAGGCCCACACCTGTCTGTAAAGATCACCTAAAACACAATGTCTGAGAAGCGTGTCCTGAGAAGCTAGGATGCTGAATAGTAAAGTTTTTTCTGTCCCTGTGAGCTGAAATATGGGCTACATTAGCAAAAATTCAGGCCGAAGTGTGTTTCTGCACAGTGTCAGCACAGTGGGTGTTAAATCTCACCCGCAGGGCTGAGATAAAGATGACACATCCGGTTTGAAAAGAGTAATCTAATATAAAACAAAAAACAACGCATCTAGTCTTTGGTGAGAAGGGTCATTTAGTTTCACACCCAATTTTTCTACTGAAAATAAAGTAGCAGTTCAGGACCTCCCCAAAATGAAAATCCCCAGAAACACCGACATGAATCTTTCTTATGAGGGCAGGAAGTGAACTGTATTGTCATTTCTTACAATATAACACAATACAACAACATTTAACAATATTTAGGCACATGACATCTAACATCTAAAACACAACAACACAAAAAACCTCTAGATATGATGAATACATCTTTCTGCTGAAGGCCAGATGTGGATGTTATTAAAGACAGATAATTTTATTAAACACAAAAGAAAGCCAGATCCCTTAACAATATTTGGGAATATGACATTTAACATCTGTAACACAACAACACAAAAAATTCTAGAAACAATGAATGCATCTTTCTGATGAGGGCCGGATATGGTGGGAAAGAAATTGTATTAACATCAGATCATTAAACACAAAAGAATGCCAGACCTCTTAACAAAATCTGTACGTATGATTTCTAACATCTCAAACACAACACAAAAAACTCTAGAAACTCTGACTGCATCTATTTGATGAGGACTGGCCGTGGATCGTATGAATTCCATGTCATCCAAAAAACATACAAAAGAAAGTAAGAAAGTAAAGATATTTGGGCATACGGCCTCTAACATCTAAAACACAACACAAAAAAAATCTAGAAATTAATGCACTTTACTGATGATAACTGGATGTGGAGGGCAAATGAACTGTGTTATTGTCAGGTCATACAATAAAATTCACAAAAGAAAGTCAAAACTCTTTAAAACGTTTGGGCATATGACCTCTAACATCTATAATTAATATAAGAAAAGGGTTATGCAATAGTAGTTCACTCCAAAAATATGATTTTTCCCTCTACTTTACAGACTGATCTCCAGGAGCTAGCTAGCTAGCCATGCAGCAAAACACTAACTACATATGATGATTGTGAGTAGGTGTGCCTCGGTACTGATTTCAGTTCAGAAATGCTTGCTGTTTTATCGTTAGGCGTCATTCAGGCCTCTGGGTGTGTTATGGGCTCGACACATACAGACATCAGTTAAAAAAGCAGCAACAGTTTGCAAATAACAGTGCTATGAGAGCTAAGCTTGTTAGATTAACTGTCATGGCATGGCGACACGGCAGGAAGTGCGGGGTAAAACAAAGGTTTTCAAACAAAACTGCAGCTCGGTGTGGTGTTTACAGCTCATAATTACAACAACGGGGAAATAAACATACCTAGAGACGTCCCGCACTGGTTATAAAAGCGAGGGGAAGGGTTAAACGTGGACACTAAATGGGTGCAGTGCTGCTCTCCCCTCTCCAACAACACTGCAGCACGCCAGACCCAGCTAACCTCTCTCCACACCGCTAACTCACTAGGTTAAACAGCAAACTGCACCTGTTAGGCATGCCAGGCATGTCTAAAAACACTTACCGAGTCGAGAGGACCTAAATGTGGCAAGGACCTGGATTCTGAGACTCGACATTTATTCAGAAAGCGTGAGGAGACCTGGTTCAGCCCGAGCCGAGTAGCTCCGCAGTGAGAGGGAGCGGGGGAAGCCCACTGCTTCCGGGTGACCCCACTTTGCCTTCTATTCATTTTCCATCAGTTTAACCAAAACTCTCACAGAAAAGAGAGACAGGGGGTTTAACACCCCTAACACAAACAGAACATTTTTATTACACTATTACTACCGTTCAAGAATGTGAAAAAGTAAAAGGTAGAACTGACAAAATACCAGGTAAAAAACCCTGCGTTTAGCGTCTAAAAGGGACTGAATCTGTTTAGAGATGTTCTTTTTTCATGCCTGTGGCCAGTACTGAACCAATATTACCTGAATATAAGGTTCACATATGTAACTAAATATGACTTCAACAAATCTAGTACCATATACATTGTAAATATAATTCACAAATACATAGTTCTACATATAAAATATGTATATATATTTTTTGTTATATAACATATATAACATATACGACATATATATATATATATATTGGTACATATATACAACATATACACTGTATTATAATTTTAATTACACTAAGAAACACACATTATAAAGCATCTATAATGCATTCCAATCACAGACTACATTTGATCTCCTAGCATTTTTACTTAGTTTTATTTACTGTGATAATTATATATCACTATTTTAACTAGCAATAACATGACAATTTAGTCAGAGATGCTTAAGATTTCCAGGCTCATCTTCCTAACTTAAACAAACATGAGAGTGGGATGGGACATGTTTATTTGTGGGCTACAGTGAAGAAAACACTCTTGGGGTGTACAGCTGTTATATTCAGTTCAACATTACATCAGGAGATGTGTTTTGCTGACAGCTCCTTTCAGCCACCTGACAGCTGTTCAATGTACTCTTACCTCAGTCTGGTCATAATGAACATCTTGCTCCACCTGCTGGTATTTGAATAGCAGTGAGAACAGGATTTAAATAAATGTGGTACTTCACCAAGCCAGAGGATCTGTGTCTGTTCGCCTGTAGAAGAAGTACTACACCCACTATCCAATGAGCTCCTGTTTAGAGCAGCTTTGTTTGACATTGGTTCATGTTTCCAAAGACAGGTCCTTTTTTTAATGGTTTATTGAGGCACTTACACAAGTCAAATATGAGTAAAACCACATTCGCAAACTGTAGTGAACTGTAAACGTTTTAAGGGTCATACATTCAGACAGTAAACATCCCCCATACTGTCTTACTGGAGATACAACTACGAAAATATTGACTATTAATGCATCTTTGATAGATATAAAATAATGAGCATACCAAGTATAAAATCTTTGTTTGCAACGCTAAACAATTTGACAATGCAAAAAGAAAGCTCCCCTAGAATAAGGCCTCTTCTTGCTTTGACCACAGATAGTCGAACAGGTAAAGAAACTAATGTAAAACCCCACGACCATGTTATTACCAGGCTGTTCCACCAGCTACGAGAATGAGTAGGCACTACGTAAAAGCTATCAGAAGTATAAACAATTAGGTTTGAAATGTTGTTACTTCAATTGGTCGACTCCAAGTGCATGTGTGAGTGGTTTACACGGTGACACCACGACACATATTTATCTCTCTGTGTTTCCTCTTCCCCGCGCTGTACGTCCCTTTAGCCTGCTCCGTCGTGTTTGGTGACCGTTTCCCATGGGCAGATGATCTCCTTCACTCCTCCTCTCGCTGCACCTGGACTCTCTTCATCCTCGTCCTCAGAATCAATGGGGTAAATACGACACTCAGGAGGGATGTCCACCTTGATCTGGAAAAAACTGGAAAAGAAATGCATGGTTTTCAAGACTGATGGTACAAACTGAACACCGCAACATCAAATACATCAACCCCTCAACACTGATTTAGGAAAAATATTGCATCATGATACCTGACTGCAGTTTTCTTCATGGGCACCAGAACCAGAATAGCAGGGGAAGACAAGTCCCTCCAACATATCCAAATCAATTGTTTTCACCCCCATATTTCCCATCTAGAAGTGATTATTTCTATTCTGATGTTGAATTATTTTAGAGGGAGCCATTTAAAATTAAGAATGAATGTTTAGGCTTAAAACACTTAAACCTGTAGTAATAATGTAACAACACTGTGGCATTTTAATTGATACCAATGGGCGTTTTTATGGTGCATGTGGTTCAGTGTGCAATTTTAATTATACCTATTGTTCATGTTTGAATTTTTGAGCAAACGCTATGAAAATAATACAGGTGTATGTAATTTTGGTCTTGGTTAACTTTTACATTCCACTGGAGTGAAATTATATCCAGCTTTGCCTGGAATACAGATAAATATGTCACATACATTGCAACAGATTCTAATTTAACTGTTGAATTTAAAATATCAGATACTCTTTATCTGAAATCATAACTTCCAAATGTTTCTTAGGAAACATCCCTACATTTGCTTGCAGAACACTTATAGTTCAGAAATATTCATTGATGGCCTTGCATGCACAGTGGGCTCCAACTACTGATTTGCAATAATATTTTGCAATAAAAAAATGGTTGAGACATAAAGTATTTCATTTGCTTTGTAAGACTCTTTAGTTTCAGATCCTCAGTCAGCTATTTTAAGCACATTTCTATGAGAATTTTGATAGGTCATTTCATCAGACTGAGGCACTATGGGTCACAAAAGGAACTTCCATATGTTAAATTTAGCCAAACAAATGGTAACCATGCATTACAAATGTGCCATATTTATGTTTGTTCCACGCATATGCACTTTTTACAAAATTAACAAGTGCAATCGGGCCCAAACCTCAGATTAAGTGTGTTATTATAAGAGTATGGAACTAAGGTCAGGAACTGCTGACAAGGCCTAAGCGTTTAAAGAGTAAAATGAATGCTAATAATCCATCAGTGAATTATTTGTGCTCTCTGTTTATTACTAACTTCGCAATCCTCTTGGGCTGTGGTTGTGCGAGTGGCTCTCCGAGGGGCTGTACTTTCCCTCCCCCGGCGGTAACAGCACATTTTGGTGACAGACTGGCGAACACTGATGGGCCATTGCATCCTCTGCGGAGGAGGCGGCTCAGAGAAAGCGCTACACGTGACTTGACTGCAGGTGGCTGGCTCTCCTCGGACACGGATGCCTCAGCGCTCTCAGCTATAGAGGGGAAATGGGAGGAGGCGGGACCCCCGCTGTCGAATCTTCTCTCAGAGGCCGGGGTGCTGTCGATGGCTACACTGATGGGAGAGGGACACGCCGCACTGTTGGGCAGCATCATTAACCCCGGAGAGGCAGTGGCCTGATTCTCACAGATACCTGTATACACCGCCAAGTGGGGCACAGGGGCGGTGTATCGGCACAACTGAAGGCACAGCAGCAACAAAGGTTAGTGTTACACAACCATATTTCATTTAAACAGTCAAAAGTCAATGGTAGGTACAGAACACATGAACTTAATGAAATATATGTATATAGACATGTATATATATATATATATATCCACTCTTTTGAAACCAGTTTAATATTTCAATATACAAAGCTTTCATTTATATATTTTTTATATATGTACATGAACAAATATATTTGCATACATACAAATATGTATATATATATATATATATATATTTGTATGTATGCAAATATATTTGTTCATGTACATATATAAAACTGTATATATGTATGTAGTCTATGTATCTATAGTGAATAGTCAATGCAAACAATGTAAACATGTAAATGTAAATATGGTTATACAACAATACAGTAATTACGATAATATTTTATTACATTAATTATGATTAAGGATTGTTTATCAGTTATTAGACAAACCATTCAATTACTGCTATTAAATTAATTATGAAAAAACATACATATATAGGCCATTAAAGATTCAAAGACGCATTAGTCAGTTTGTCTTTTCCTGTCCCACTTTTCCTTTTGTGGAAGAAAAGGTTACCAGTGTTTCCAGTGAGTGCTCAATGACATGAAACATGCTAAAAGAAGCATCAATGTTGGAAGTGTTTTTCCAAGATGGGGAGAAGAATAAAATATGACGGGGGTAAGGCTGGATGTAGAAATAGCAATGCTGTTTCTGGAAAGGGATGTAAATGCAGTACATAAAGAAGTTGAACTGGTTGTATGGAAGAATTCATTTTTGAAAAGCAAAAAACTATTCAGAGAGTGAGGCAAAATAATCAGAGGTGTAAAATTCTGGTCCAGGTTTAATGTTGATGGGCCAGCAGAGGTAGACTAGTCAGGTCCAGAAAATAACAAATCCTCTCTTGGATTTCAATCCAACTGCCCTTGGGGTGGAATTGGCCCTCTCTGTGATTGGAAGTGGAGGTAGATACATAAAGTTTTTTAAAAAATCACCTATCTAACCTCAAGAGGATCTTGAGTACTGCAGCTTTAATTTGTAAGACAACTATTGCATTATATAAAAGTGACATATGAATATGTGGTGAATATTGTTGATGAACATTTTAATAACAATGATCAAGCCTGATTTTTCTGCAACGTATCTGCTGTGGTGAATTCAATCCTACGGGAATCCCATGATGATGTTATGACCAAACATATGATGTTATGTGTGAAGACTGCACACCAAACAATCAATGTCTACGAATGACACACATGACATGACCACACAGGACATGGGCGGTTTTCACATGTATGCATGGCTTTATTACATAGATGACAAACTCACAGATGGAACAGACAATCTTAAGACATGTAAACACAAGACAAGCACATGAAGTTCAAAAATTATATAAAAATAACATTCCATTAAAAACTACATGCAGCTTTTTCTATCAAATGCTTTGTATAATTAAACATTGTTATTAGGATACTGACTGATACTGATAATACTGGTTGATACTGATTTGGTTGATACTGATTTGGTTGATACTGATTAAAAAGTGTCCTTAAAAATAACTATGGTTTAAAATGAGATATTATTAGTAAAGCTTCACGTAAAATGGCCTTCTACAAGGAATTAGCTGTTTTTTTTTCCTATGCAAAACTGCAGCTCTTTTATTTTTATGTCATAATTCCTATCTGCTTTCTGTGCTGTCAATGTGAATACTGTTATTATTAAGTGACTTATATTATATTGTTTTTTATATTGTCGCAGGTACCCAGAGCCTATCCCAGTGTCTACAGGCGTGAGGCAGATGCCAGCCCACCACTGGGCATACACACATAAACAAACACAGACCCACACACACCCACGCATACACGCACACAAACACACACACACAAACATTTTGTTCATACAA
>JBBKCR010000101.1:27326979-27343941 GCA_037577295.1 Ladigesia roloffi
TTAAAGTGTTTGGCATATTTTCAGGGCTAAATTAAGGTAGAGTTAAGCATATTTTAAGTACATTGTGTTTCATAGTGTATGAATATAAAGATTTAGAACATGAGGACACTACTATGAGGACATGTTATTTATTTTTGATTCCCTAAAGTATGTTTTAATGAATGATAATGTAAAGAAACTGTGGAAAACCTCCACATCACATGAAGGTTTACACCAGTTTTTTCCTACGACCATGCAGCCAAGTCAGGAAATATTTAAGACTCTGTTTTTTAAATTGTACAGACACATTTACGCAGAATCCATCATTCAAATGAAGTCAATTAGAAGAGCCCGCTCTCGAAATGCATCAAATTCAGGTCCTTCCTGAGTATTTTAAAGACATGCATATAGCGGTGAAAGGAAATTAGATGAAGATGTAGGAGCATTCCCGCAATAGCTGTCAAGTCATCTCTGAGTTTGCTGGTGTGTGACCAGCAGGAGCTCTTTTAATTGGAGCCAAATGAGCAGAAGTCTGCATGAGTGAATCAGAGCAGCTTCATTATTGAGTCGGGTGGGTGGGCATGCTGACTCCATCCACGTGTTTTCACTAAATCATTCATGAACACATCGGGTGTCCTCTACAGGCCAAACACCAGAAACAATGCTTAAAATACCTGTAATCGAAACATTAACCACTTAATAGCATTAAGGACCCCTCAGTGTTTATACACTTCAATTACTTATTCATAGCAGTTACTGAATAATTCATATAAGTTACTAAATAGCTCATAGTAGTTCTGGAAACAAATCATGGAAGGTGCTGATCAAAATGTCATAAGTTTAAGAACTGATTTGAATTAATAACTACACTGAATTTAGTACTACAGTATTAGCATTACACTTAGTATTAGCTAAGTGTTAGCATTGCTCCGCTAAATTACATTATGATGCACTTTTCAGAGTTTACAATGAGTGCTGACAATACTTACAGAACTCAATTACTAAAATAAAAAGACATATTTAGAGCAGAGCCTGTAAAAAACAGTGTAAATGTACTGCATAGCAACAAGTAGTTGACTGGATGTCGGCTCATTATCTTACTTTATTTATTTATTTTTACAGGCCCTGTGATTCTTCCTAGTATTTCAGATGTTTTTTAATTGTGTTTGGCTGATGCATTTTGTCCTTTTTCCAACTTGTTTGCAAACCTTGGAAAAACTGAACATCAGAATGCATATCACGCATCTTGTTGGTGTTTTTTTCAGCAATGTGTTCAGGTACCTTGACTTTTTTTTTTTTTGCAATACGTGTTATACCCTCTTGTATGTCTGAAGCTTTTGGTGGGCGTGAAGCAGTGAGGCGAAGGAGAGGAGAAAAGCTCTTCACCCTGAGACCACACAGCCCAGAGGAGGGAGACGTTGCAGCCAGCTGCTCAGGGGTTGTCATGGCAATAGATACTTCAGACCTAGACCTACATAAGAGAACTCTAATGCATGGACTGGCAGTGATACCTAGCACAGTTAAAGAGTAATCTTGCTGAGGAAATCTCAACAGTTCAATGCATAGCTTCCCATTTCTCTGTGGTTGGTTCTGGCGCTCGACACACATTAGTCAATTAAAGTAGGTTATATTGTCATTTCTACCATATATACATACAGTACATTCATTTAAACAACATGCCTTCAGGATGACACAACACAAGAGCAGAACAAAACTGAACACAAGACCAAAAATGCAGACAGGAGCAAGACAATAGAACACAAGCAAAAAAAAAAATACAACTAGACGAGACAAGACAAGACAACATTCGGTGCAATTGGCGTCAACTACAATTGCAATTCAGGCAGTCAAGTCTTACCTGTGATGGCATGAGGGATGGTGGTGATAACAAGTCTCTGTGTCTGAGATTTCACCCCAGTCTTGGGGTCTTGCATCTCTAACACCACAGCTTCCAGCTAGCAGACAGAGAACAAGTGTTATAATCATAAAAGCAACACTTCCATTCACATTTAAAGGCAAAATAGGTTCAAATTAATTGGTGAATCAAAGGAACGCTCCAGCAATTTTCAACCTAATCTTTATCTGCCACACTTTGCAATATGGCTGATTACCGCAGACATCATTACAAAGTGTCCCTGTATTCAGTAATAACACATGTCAACCCCCCCAAAACCAGTCAACACAAAACACACATATAAACACAGCCAAAGGACAGATGCCTCAGGTCTATATCCCTGTTTTCCATGGAAATTGTTCATGGTACAAGACCAACCGAGAACAGAATAAAAATTTGTATTCATTTAAGTAAATGTACCATTAGGACCCAGAAATATTCAGGCTACATTTTTTCATGTTGCACACTGTGGACTCCTTCAAATGTCTACACACCACTCATGCTGTGTTTTTAAAGGAGTGCTACTTTCAACACGAATCTAATCCTGACAGATTTGAGCTCAGTCATTTGCACAGAAGGCCCATTTTCCATAATTGACTATTACCACATTTAGACCGTATTATTTCTGGGATCTCAATAAATTGTTGGTTTACAAACAAATTATTTCAAGATTAGCCTTTAGGCACACAGGCCTGAACTTAATTCTTGAAGTTCAAAGTGACCTTTTTTATTTTATGCAATGTACATAGAAAACGTCCTGAATTCCAGACATGTGAAATCCCCTTCTGCACTCGCTAGCGGAATGTATGTCTGACGTACTTTTTAATTACATTTATTACATCAGTTTTTACATCAGTTTTCATCTTTAGCCAAGCCCACTCTTAAAAATAAAAGTGCCTAAAAGGTTATTTTGTGTGGTGTTATAGACAAAAACACTTTTAACACCCTAAAGATTTTAACAGTTCTTCAGAAATGCATTTTTGTAAACAGAATGTGCAATTGTGAAGAACCTTTTAAAGACATTCCACAAGTAAAAGGTTTTATGTGAAAACATACTGGTATTGAACTGTCACATTATGTGGAGAGTCTTAAAATATAAAAAAATAGGATGGTTCTTTAGTGATCTCCCTCCACTGGACAGCTTTAAAGCCTGCAGAGTATTTCAAACGTGGAGCCACCTTTGAGGCTCTCTCACATGCCATTTCATGCCATGATGGGTGTGTAGCTGACCCCTTTGAAATACATCCGTGATTGATTGGTTACTCTTTTGAGTTGTTTGAAGTTGCTTCTTGCTTTGTCAGTGTCTCTGGCTTCTGATGGCTGTTCAGGGAATCATGCACCCTCATCTGGATCACAGTGAGCTCTTAGTCAGGTGATAGAGCCATTACCATCCTAATGTGGAGGCAATATTAGTTTAGGAGGGTCCAATAAACAGTCATAGGGCACCTGTTTACCTCGAAATATTACTTCAGCCTCACCCAATGCAATATCTTAACAGAGCTGAGGATGGTCACAAAGCTGGATTAATACCCTTAAGCACACATTGACCTTAGCTGGGACTGTGATCAGCTCTATTAAGCTTGCTGATAGAATAGACAATATAAAGAGCATACACAGCAGCTGCCCTTTACATTCTTTTACAAGCTGTTTAAATTGTTTTTTTAATGTTCTTTACACACATTGATGAGGCAAAACATTATGAGCCTAATTGGCTGCTGGTCTTATGTTTAGCACCAACAGCGCCAGTACACAAAGACATGGACTCATGGATCCATGAGGTTCCTGGCACTAACACATTAGCAGCAGAGGTCTTGTGAGTTGCAAAGTGTAGACCTCCAGCAGAACCCTCAGCCTGAACTCACAGTCATGTTCCTGAACTGTGAGGGACATTATCCTGCCGAAAGAGGCCACTGTTATTAAGGACACCATTTTCTCGAAATGGTCCAAAGGCAAGTTTAGTTTGGTGTCACATGTGAAAGTAACATGAATGCCAGAACCCAGGACCCACCTTACGATTTAAAGGAATCAGGATCAGCCAAAATGTCCAGTTTTACTGCTCACATTTCCATAACTTTCAACACTGAACAAGGTTCTGAAGCTGTGCAGCCACATTCTCAGCAGCATGTCCTTTTGTAATCCGCTTAATCATTTATTTTTAAAAATTCCATTGATCTCCGCCACTTTAGACCACTTTCGGTTGTGTCTGACCATTGCCGGTGGGTACTCACTCCTGCTGACACTAACAAGATGTCCTGACCCAGTTATCTGGCCATAATGCTTCAGCCCTTGTCAAAGGTCTGGCCAGTTCTCAGACAGACTTGCCCTGGTATAACCCCATAATCAATATTACGCACTTCATCTGTGAGCGGTCAATATTTTACTTATCTGTATAAATAGCTGCAGACAGAACAAAACCTATTATCTGAAAAACAGAAAATTTACAGGTGGAGGAATGGTTTATATTTCTATATTTGTAAATGGCAGCAGATGCTTGAAGATACAAGGTTATTAGATAATGAATACAAATACAGGAAGTGTATACAAGAATTTCTTGTTTGATAGAAGCATCTTTTACATCAGTTAGGAGGACACAGGTTTGATGTCCCCAGTCACTGAACATTTAAATACTTTCAGCTCCAACACCAGTTCATATCAGTTAATCAAATGAAGCATTAATTCGCCGATCCAGGTGCTGGGCTGCTGCAGGAGAGATTTGAAAATAGTTGACATATCCATCGATCCATTTTCACCAGCACATTGCAGGGCCAAACACTCACAGTCACACCTAGGGGCAATTTAGTGGTGGCTAGCCCCTGTGCCACTGTGCCACCCTAGTTGACATATATTAACATTTATTGTAATATTATTGATTTTCTGAGGAAAAAAAGAAAAGCATAGCACCGATAAGCATTTTAGGTTCCAAAATACATCATAGACCACTTTCATGTTGCTATGAGTGGACACATACTAGAAACATCAGTGCTAAGTTAGGGGCAGCTGGTGGCCTAGTGTTTAGGGAGTTGCCCCAGCAATCAGAAAGTTGTGGATCTGAATCCCAATTGCTAGTGGTACATCTGATTTTCCCTTGAGCGAGGGACCGTACCCACACACCGCTCTCTGGGCGCTACTCATTAGTGGCAGCCCACTGCGTCACTTCTTAAATACAGAGAAATAATTTCACACTGTGTGGTGTGTTTATTATTATATTTTATAAAAAAAATCTATTTTTCTTCTAAATGGGTCTTACAAATATAAATACAGAGAGAGAGAGAGAGAGAGAGAGAGAGAAACATATGTATATATTTTCCTCCACAGAACCCACCTGATACCCACATCGACTGATTACAGTTTTCTGTAACTGGTATGGTAGAATAAATTGTGCCATTGTACGTGTCACCAAAACCAAGATTAGGAAAAAATCCCCATATACTCAAAAATAAATTGCCTTAATAAACAACTTTGTCTCTTCAAAAAATACTAATATTTTTATTGCACTGTGATTCTTACACAAACCTACTTGTAATTGATAATAGTCAAAAGCAACAGATGCTTGCAGAATCTCCATCCAAATGTTGACGTGGAAGAGTGGAGTTAGTGCTACATATCAGTTACAATCTCATTAAAGCATTAAGTCAGGTTTAACAGTAGCCTGCAAGCAGCAGAGTGAAGGAGAAACTGGTCCACTCAATTTCTCTTTCAACAATTAATTGTTGTTTAATAGCATCAATGACAAACAAGGAGAAGTGTGGTGAATAACACCAAAGCCCAAATGGTGTTGTTGCATTCCCTCTCCATTCATGCGTTTAACCAACCCACCTTCTTCAGGCAAGCCATCCTTGGTCTGTAGCGCTGTCCGTGATCCCGTACGTTTCTGATAGTCATGTTTGGTTCTTCTTCCCGTTCAGCAGATGTATCAGCGTGCAACTGACCGTCGAGGAACAAAATATGAAGCGGCTCCTCAGATAGACGTGGGAGCCTTTTCTAATCCTGCCTGATCTCTTATTATTATTGATACACACACACAGACGATGGCTGTTTCCACCAATCAGGGAAGAGCCTTGCTCCTACAAGTCAAACCTGTCACATCCTGCATCAGAGCACGCAGTGGCACCAGGTCGACCACTAGGGGACGCTGTTTAACTACTATTCACTATGCATAATTTTTTTAAAATATTAACATATACCTATATATATACTAACTGCCCTGAACATATTTAAACGAGTGAGAACATTTTAAAGGCTAAGACCCTATAACAGTATCTTATCAAAAGGTTGATGTAGTACATGGCCAAAAATGTTTGGACGCCTGACCAGTTCACCAACAGGGACTATACTGACATTGCAAACATAGACCTTAGTTTTGTAGTAAGCCCCCCTTTTATAGCTATATCATCTTCCACACTTTTTGAAAGGCTTTGTCCCAATAGCCAATAACAGGTGTGTCCCAATACATTTGTCCATATAGATAATCATACATACAGTGGACAGACCATGCTTGTTTACACGACCCGAAAGGCAAAGCTAAAAAAAAGAACAGCGTTAGTAAAAATGCATGTAGATGATTTTGTTATGTCCTACATTTGAGTTTGGGTGTACTTCTAGGTGTACTTCTCAGGGAAACTGATTGAGAATTGTGAGCCTACTTTTTCGGTCCACCTTGAATAATACAGTGACTCAAGGAAGGCGTCAACAGGCACTACAATGTAAATACAGCACAGTTTAAGGTGGAACAATCACAATTCAATTTGGAAGCCAAGTTCTGTTTCGTTAGGGGGATTTTGAAAAGTTGGCCTAAAATGTCCAGACAGTAAACATTCCTCTGAGCGGTATATATTCTCAGGAGTTGATAGTGGTGGGGTGCGTTTTGGCCTTTTTTTAACAAAGCCCCCGAAGTTAAACAAGTTTTAACTCGGCAGCAAGAGTCACCGCCCAGGCTCTCGTGCACGCGCGCGAGCGGGGCGCGCTCTCGCGAGTGATGGATCCATGAAGTTGTTGGTGCAAAAATGGCTGATTTCCTGCCCTCCCGGACGGCGTTAGTTTGTCTCCCCGCTTGTTTTCTCTCCAGCAACGAGGTCGAGCAGCAGAGGAAATCCAAAGAGATTGACAGATGTATCTCCCGGGAGAAAACATACGTAAAACGGCAGGTGAAGATATTACTGCTCGGAGCAGGAGAAAGTGGCAAGTCAACTTTCCTCAAACAAATGCGCATAATTCACGGGCAGGACTTCGACCAAGGGGCCAAAGAAGAGTTCCGGGCTACAATCTTCAGCAACGTGATCAAAGGTACTCGATACACACTCTGGGGGTATTTGTGCTGGACCCCTGAAACGCTCCTGAACTTATTTTCGAAGTGAAAGTTGTTAAAAGTGTAGCGAAACTTCGAGGCAGCCGCGTTAGCTAGCCCTGTAGCTGTACACAATGTTACAGCCGCGCCTCTACAGTCTCACACAAAGAGCTTTCACACCAGGATAGGCACTTTTTTGTCCTTTATTGACCAAAATCTCTCATGGGCTCATTAAATCAAACAAACGATTACCGTTGGACACTACAGGCCATGGTAAACTTGGTAAACTCTGACTTAGGATGATAAAACAACTTGTTTTCTCCCTCTAGTTCAGACCCAGCCTCCCTATCTGTAGTACATCTCTCTATCTCCCTGAGCCGTGTTGGGTTGGAGATATCCCGAGTGCAATAATAAAGCTTGTGCATTTTAAATGTGACATGATCTGTGTTGATAGTTGCACCACGTGAATGCTCATAAATACCCCCCCCCTCCAAAAAAAAAACGGTATGATGGATTTAACTGGTTATCAGTCTCTCCTATCTCACTGGAATTTCCTTGTTTGGGTTTGTGCTCAGGAGTGCGGGTCCTTGTGGATGCTAGGGAGAAGCTGCACATCCCTTGGGGAGACCCTTCCAACCAGAGCCATGGAGAGATTATGATGGCCTTCGACACTCGCTCGTCCATGATGTCCCGCGGAGTAGTAGAGACCAAAGTCTTCCAGCACTATCTGCCATCTATCCGTGCCCTGTGGCCTGACAGTGGCATCCAGTCTGCCTATGACAGGAGGAGAGAATTTCAGCTGGTGAGTCTGAAGCTGTCAAATTAATATTTCTTTTCATTTCTTGTGACAGGCTCCTCATTAAATATGTCATGTTTGTATGTCTTGAAACAACTACTCTCATTTATGGCCTGAAAGAGGCATTGCACAAGGTGTTTGTGTAGCTTGTTTAACAGACTTTGTGAGGCAGTGGGGGTAGTGTTCTTGGTTTAAGAATGTTGATCTCTTTAATCGCTTTGTACTGGTCAGAGTTTGCGGGGAAGTCAGGGAAAACACTTTTTTCTCAGCATGAATCCATCATAATTATTTAGGATAGTAATCAAGGAGTAAAGGTGTGTTTTGGACATGGTCTCTCCCACAGAATGTAAGAACTAGTCTTGGTGGGATAAAAATTCAACACCATGATCTTTTCCAAATATTACATCATCACAGTTTTAGGTCTTGAAGCTTTTAGGGCAATAACCTAACGATGAAGGAATAATATTAACGTAGTATATTTTAGTTGAAATATTGTATCCTTCTCCTACAAATTACACAAATGGGTGTATTATGAACTGAAAAGAAATTTTGTTATAAATGCATTTGCAGCTGTTAATTTAAAATAGTCTGAAACACCAGCAGACTATATCTACAGTATGTAAATAAGTTATATCCATTAATAAAAATGATGTGACATCAGTAAGGATTTAACAGTAAACACAGTACACTACCCAGCATTAGTTAGACAAGTTCGGATGTCTTGGACTAATAACGTCATACACAGCTGATCTTAATGGGCTTTTACACCAGTCACCATTATTAAGGTAGGTGTGAATGACATATTCGCACTGGTGTAAGTACAAGTCAGCACTGATGTAACTGATATTAGTTAATGTGGGTTAAAAGGTCAGACACTGCTGCTCAGCTCTTCTGTTGGCATTGCCAGGGCTTTTCTTTATTCAGAGCTGACAGATTTAAGCCTGACTATTGGTTTGCTGAATAGACTGTATTTTAGTTTTTTTCTTCAGCAGTCGTCAGTATGAGGAGATGGCATGTGTCATTAACGTCCCCTACAGAAAGTGAAACCCCTGTCATGTGGTCTCAGACATTTCCTTCTTCCCTGTTTTGTCGTTCTTTATGACGTGTTTTATGCCTCGTTACGTTGAAGTGAGGAAATCTAAAATTAGTTTTATTGAGAATTTCAATGGCCTGTTCAATCACAATATCTTGTCTGAGACTTTGGCTAAAATAACACTCTTATGGGTGAATGTTTTATGAGGGCTGTTTATATAATATATCCAGGAAAATAAAAACAGCTGAGGGGAAATTTAAACTGAAGGCTTGTTCTCTGTAATAAGGGATTGGAGGGAAAACTGGAAGATTTATCGTTCAGAGCTCAGGACTGAGCTCTCCGGGACAAGGGTCAGAGTTGCTCTGGCTGAAATAGTTTTAGGTGGCATGCATCGCCTCAGTTTGCTTTAAGTTTGCATGTTTAGCACCGATTTGCTACGGAGTCAACATTTACATTTCATTTCACTTGCGTATACACTTTATTGTATGATTAGCTTGATCTTTGTTTTGTAAGTCTTTTTTTAATAAGTCAAAGGAAACTGAAAATTGTGAATTATGGAATGCATTTGTATTGCTGATGCATTCCAATAAATATGAATTTGGAGTAAATACGTGGATACATAATTTTCCTCTTTTTTCTGTTTTTATAGGGTGAATCAGTGAAATATTTTCTGGACAGTTTGGACAGAATTGGGGAGCCGGTAATAACTTTGTTTCCTCTCTGTATTCAACAAGTACACACAACCAAACCCTACACCTTTTACATTAGTATGCTATACAGATCTGGCTTGCTTATGTTTGTAATGTTAGAAACACTAATTTGGTTGGAATGTACTTTGTTCTGTATGTTTCTTACCTTTGGCCAAATGTCACTTAAATTTAAATAATTTGATAACTAATGTCTCACGGAATTTGACAAAGAATCTTGTATTTTAAGGAGATATTTTAACAATAGGAAGTCTCTTCAGTGCGGATATTGATTGATCTATGTTATCTCATGATCTTTTCTTATTTTCTTCACATTGGTAGGGCTACTTACCAACTCAGCAGGACATACTTCTGGCCCGGAAACCCACCAAGGGCATCCACGAGTATGACTTTGAGATCAAGAATGTTCCATTCAAGATGGTGGACGTGGGCGGGCAGCGGTCAGAGCGTCGCCGGTGGTTTGAGTGCTTTGACTGTGTCACTTCCGTCCTCTTCCTTGTCTCATCTAGCGAGTTTGATCAGGTTCTGATGGAGGACCGCCAGACCAACAGGCTCACGGAGTCGCTCAGCATATTCGAGACCATTGTCAACAACCGAGTCTTTTCAAATGCGTCAATCATTCTCTTTCTCAATAAGATGGACTTGCTGGAGGAGAAGGTGAAGCTCGTGTCTATCAAAGACTACTTCCCCGAGTACACGGGAGACGCCCATGATCTTTCCGAAGTAAAAAAGTTCTTAGTGGAGTGCTTTCGCAGCAAGCGCCGCGAGCAGCAGAAACCGCTGTACTACCACTTCACCACTGCCATTAACACAGAGAACATCCGACTCGTCTTTCGCGATGTCAAGGACACTATCTTGCATGAAAATTTGAAGCAACTCATGTTACAATGAGAGAAATGGCGCATTCTTTACAATCATTCCATTTTAATTAGTGATTTTCTTTCTGTTTGGCTTCTATTGAACAAGAAGCAAACCCCCTGAAATGAAAACCTGCCCAGGGTGGGTCAATTATGCCACTGACTGACTACTTCACCAAGCTCCCTCACAGTGTCCCTTTCAGCCCCTCTCGCTAATCTGTGGGGATATTTTTGGGTTTGTTTTTTCCCCACATGCTTCCTTTACTGACTTTGTGACGCAGCACGTTTTTGTCTCTGTTATTCCGATCAATTCCACTTTTTAAAAGACTTTTAGCTGTCTGTCCTATAGTCCTGAAGCTCCTGCCTCTCCACAGCTGTGTCCGCATACAGCCACTCACTGGTGTCTTGTGGATCAGTATTACGCACAGTTTTCTCCTATCAATATAAGAGTAATGGGGGCATTGCTCTGTTTTTTTTTTTTTTTCTTAGAGAAATCAGGCCATCTACATTATTACAAGATTTTCATTTTAACTACTGTTACAAAAAAGTCTATTTCACATCCGGTTGGGTGTTTCCATTTCAAATTCTATTATAGGTGGGGGAAAAGAGAATAACGTAATGGATTAAAATTAGCCCATTTTGTACATTAATGCCCCAAGATTATGTCTGTGCTGGTGGAGAAAAAAATTGTGTATTTGGTAGGAGTTTTACTTCTTAATTCCACTTGTATTTTATTTTACCACAACGACTGACGGACAGAAGGGGGTGGGGGGTTGGTTTTTTTACTGGGTTTTTTTGTTGTTGCTTTTTAATAGGGTCTGGCTTTCATATTTTGGGACAGATGTGGGCATGCCACTGAGAAGCGGTTAATGTAGCTTATCTATACATATAGACACACTCCACATTCTAACTGACTGTAAGCTTGGTTTAATGCTCAGGGCTGTAAATATGCATTGTAGAGTTAACGGTGAGTTACCATTCATGATTGAGATTGGATTTTTCCCCCATTTTAGAATCAATTTTATAAATAATGGTATTAGGTGCTGCTTTTTATTTTATTTTTATTTTTTCCCTTCTGTTTGTTTAAACGCCCACAATTAGGACACCAGTGCATACACCATAAGAGTGTCCCAGCTAAGGTACCTTTTTATGTAGTGCTGTTGTCTTTGCTAATAACAAAAGGGAAAGAATCGTCACTGATATCGTTTTGTTTTAAAGAATGTAAGTTGTACAGATCCCTTGTCTAGAGTTTTGAATCTTGGCGGTTTTTCACATATTAATATTTCCCTTAAAGTGACGGATGAACAGCATTAGCTATTAAAGCCTCTGGTGGTTTATGTACAAATTTAGATACATATGTGTACATATGCATTTATTATGTCAGATTTTCTTCGGAAGCCAAAACGATCTTATATCTTAGTTGTATGTTGGCTTAAGTGGTCAGTTTTGCCTCAGGGTTTGTGGTGCGGTTTATTTGGGGGGAGTGCAGGAAGTGTATTTAGTGTAGACCGAGCCATTCAGACATTCAGATTTTTTTCCTCAAGTTGCAATTTACAGTACAGTCTTGTCTATTGTGTAATTTAAATCTTGAAGCGATTTCACAAAGCAGGTTCTGAGTTCTCAGCTCAGCTGGCTGATTTGTTGAGGTCTGACCTGCATGGTCAGCTGAGAAAGCTTGCTTTTTGAAGTAGCCTCCTGGTTGAATATGTAGTAAATTACTCTGATGATGGTTGAAGCCTTACTGTACTTTTGAATCAGAAGACTGTCATCATATTACTGTAATCTGAATTATGCTGGTAAACTGATTTTCTGAAGAATGGCACTGGGGTCTTTTTTCGTGAAAGAATGAGCTCAGTTTCGTCATTGCCCACAGCTGTAGGTTTTGTTCTTCATGTACAGTGTCAATTTCATTATTTTCAATCGCTTTTGTATAACCCCTTTGGCCCATTAAATCTGACTATTTTACAGAGATATGAGACTTGTGTATTACTGATTTATTTTTTTTTATGTTTTGGTCTCTCTGGAAATACAATTTCCGTGTATATTTCTTTGATATTTTAATGTCAAATCTTAATTTGGAGTTCAGCACTAACTCAATGTGTAAGAAAGTTACTTTATGTCTCACTGATGATCTGAGCTTTGATGGTAGAGATTAAATCAAAATCATATGTTTAAACTACCTACTACTGATGAGCGTTATTGTGTGTCGTTTTTACAGAAAAGGTCGGAAATTGAGACTGGTGGGTGCGGTGGGGATGGTGGGGAGTTTCACTTTCATTCTTTATTAACCAAAAACCCAGGCAAATGGGTGGACTTTTATTTTGAAGTAGTGCTCGTAAAACTATGAGCTGAATAACTTTGTGTTAGATGTACAGCAGTCTGTCGAAATGTCGACTAAATTTGGGTTTTACGTTTTTTAATGCGAATGAAACATCATTACCCGATTTTATCCGTTGTTGTTCACTTGACTGACAATTATAAACGAAGAATGTGTAAGGGTTCAGGGTGTGGCTCGTTGGATTTGTTTTGTTTTACAACAGCCCGGCACGTGGGGACTTTAATTTTGAAATTCTTCACTTGCAGTCCTGGCACCAGTTCGGCCTGATGACAGGTTTGAGCCCTTTAAATATCTGCAGAGTTTGGGCAGACGGACGGGACCTTACGTGCCCTGAAGAACAGCCTTAAAGCTATCTTTTCAAAGCGATCTATAAACTTTAATTTACTTAAAATATAGTTTCCCTTCAAAATACATGAGGTTGACTTTTCATCTTCCTTAAAATCATGTTTATGATGAATCCGGATAGTTCTAAAAATCTCGATTGATGGTAAGAGACTTTTCAAGCTGTGTAGAAATCAGTGTATGTAGATAAAATCCAGAGACAATATCAAAGAACAACAGTTTTTATTCATTTTTGTATTTGCCTTTTAAAAATCCAGTTCACTTGTAAATACAAAACAGCTGGAACTTTGATAGTACGAGTATTTTAGCCAAGTAGAAATTAATATGTGTAGATTGAGTCCAGAGACAAGCAAAGGCAGATAACTACTGAATAACACTTTCAATATCTGTTACTAGTAGTGGACTGTTCCAGGGTTGACTTGGTTATAAGTCTGTCTGCTTGTGGTGTCCTCATGTAGATGCAGGTTGTTGAGCATCCTCCGGAAAAGCTGCGTTTGGCTCTCCTCTCCACCCGTAAGGACTTAATACAGATCTATGACCTGTACAGCCGAGAGGAAAAGAGGTTGCTTGAGGAGGGTCTCCTTCCTGGCAGTCCATTGTTTAGTCCCATCGCCGTTCACTCTGATTCAGACTGGATTCCATCACACCCTGAAACGCCTCAGGACTTTCAGAACTTCTACGGCAACCCGTACCGTAGCACACCCAACAACGGCCATAAGACCATTTACATACAGACTATTGGTTAGTGAAAAGACCAGCATTTTGAAACTGGCATGGTGGCTAGCGCAATACTAACGATCCAGATGAACAAGCGTGATTAAGGCAATAAAGCAATTGTATACACACAAATTTTACACCAACGACTGTTTAGTTTAGCTGGTGTATGTTTGGGATGGTTCTGGACTTTTGTCCTCATATAATGCAGCATCCATACATATGTCTGTAAATCCTGTTTTTGAATTGTTCTGCCTGCAGGCTCTTTTGGGGAAGGAGCTGGGATTACTGAGCAGTATGTGGAGTGGCTAAGAGGATACTGTCAGGCGTTCTACTACGGCCTGGAGGTTAAGCTCCTACCACCAGTAACAGTTGCTTCGACAGGCTGTACGTTTCGTGTCAACAGCAATACATATAACCTTCAGCTTCATGCTGGTAAGTGATAGGAATTTATCGTGTTTTGGGAACTCGATATGGCTCATTTCCACACAATGTCCTACAGAGGGCAGTCAGTGCTTGGAAGAATGGCCAGTGTTAAGTTGGTTCGTTGGGTATTTACAATACGCGATAAGGACTGCAACATATTTTCTTCCTTCATTCTTTCTCTGACTAATGACAATGGTTTATTGCCTTGTTTGTAGGAGAGCTGCTGATTTTTCTCAAAAAGAAGAAGCCAAAAGATGCATTTTGCATTGTGGGAATCACGATGATTGATCTGTACCCAAAAGACTCCTGGAATTTTGTTTTTGGCCAAGCATCACTCACTGAAGGTGAAAACTAGCTGTGCTGGTCAGATTTTCCCCTCTCCAAACTCAGATTTCTAATCCCTGTTATTCTGGATTAGCTGAATCATCATATCTGATTTAAATCCTTAGTGGTCGCATAAGTCTTCCATAGAGAGAATCTGCGTGGATTGTGTTACTCAATCTGATGTTCAGACATGGCTTTTAACTTGAATGTATTATTGATTAAGCTGTTTGTTCAGAATAAAGACCTAAATATCAAGCCTTTGTGCTGCAGGAATGGGAGTTTTCAGTTTTGCCCGATATGACGATGACTTTTACACAAGGAATTATGCAGGGCGGCTGAAGAAAACGACAAAGCTGAAGTCAGGGGACTACAGCGTGTTCCAGGGCTACTACACCCCTCCAGTTACCAGCACTCTGCTCCTCCGATCATGCAAGGTGTGGAAGCCTCAACGTAGCTTCAGTATAATACATTCTTTGGGAAAAGATATAATGTTTGTTGCCCCATTCAGCTTTATACACACACACACACACACACACACACACACACACACACACACACACACACACACACACACATTTATGGACAAAAGTATTAGGACACAAATTGGGCTGGGCAAAACAATGTTAATGCTTCAGCATAACAACACATTTTGGACACTATACTTCCAACTTTGTGGGCATTGTTTGGAGAAGAACATTTTTTATTCCAACATGACTGTGCCCAAGTGCACAAACTCATATTAAACTTGTTAGAGTTTAATACAGACATAGTTGGGTGAGTTCGGGCATGGAAGAAAGTTCCTGACCCACACAGAGTCCTGGACTAGACCCCATTAAACACCAGTGGGATGAACTGGAATGGAGATTGGGAGCCAAGCCTTCTCATCCAACATTAGTATCTGACCTCATAAAGGCTCCAATGAATGAGTGGATACCAATTTCCACTAAAACACACCTACAAAATCTTGGTTGGAATGGTCAGATGTCCCAATACTTTTTCCCCTAATTAACTTAATTTTTATATATTTCATATAATGATTTTTCAATGTAATGGATTATTTCTTTGTGGTAGACCCTGACTCATGAGATTGGACATATCTTTGGTGTCAAGCACTGCCTGTGGCTTCAGTGCGTTATGCAAGGCTCCAACCATTTAGAGGAATCAGACCGTCGGCCACCAGACGTTTGCCCCATCTGCCTGAGGAAGCTACAGTGTGCAATTGGCTTTAAGATAGCTGACCGGTACAAGGTACGAGTGGTTTTTCTAAACTGCCACAACTGCACCAGTCACCTGCCTCAGATATTTGTAACAGGATGCCAATTATGTAGGCAAACAATCACAGTTTTCTGTTTTACACATAATTTTAACCATAACACAAACTCTCATTATTTTCCAAGGCTTAGGTTTTATAATTTTGGCTTATCTGTAAGTTACTAATCATAAAATGTATTGTTATTTTCTATTATATATTATTAATTAACCATGAAACTAGTGTGAAAGTTTTGTAGTTATGAGAGGAAAGATTAGAGGTGTATGGCTTAAATCTAATTTGTTCAGACCGTCGAGTACGAACAGTTTTGTGTCTGGTGTTAGATTAACTGAACTGTTACTGCTTGACATTCTGAACTGTTCACATTGACCTGAGCTTATTAATGTGTGTGTTTTGTTGCTGGTCAGTCTGTTAATGTGGAGTGAACCTTGCAGGCTTTACTACACTGGATAGAGGATGGAGCAAGCAGCTCTGGACAACACGTGGGCAAACCTGCCCAAGCTTTCCAAGACTTCAGGCAGTGGTTGTGTAAGTGTTTGAGCATACTGGAAGATGAAATATTTTAATTTGTATGAGGTTAATGAACATAATTTTTATTTTGTGATATGTGCTGGATCTGGTTTATCTAGATCAAGCAAAAACACATTAATTGCCTTTATTTTGTTGCATCTTGTATGTACAGAAATGACCAAATGTACTAAAATTGATGTGCTAACATTAAACAAAAGATTGCGTTAAAGTTTGCTTAAGTTGTTTTATTTCAGAAAATAAAAAGTGAACATAAGTGTCATAAATCTTTGTATTGAATTGTTCTATAAGCTGTATAAAACATTTATCAAAATCACCATTTGCAACCAAAAACAACATACACTGTATCATCAGACAAAACATTAAAGGGATAGTTCACCCCAAAATGAAAAATTGATGTTTGTTTGCTTACCCCCAGGGCATCCAAGTCGAAGGTGACTTTGTTTCCTCAGCAGAACACAAACGCAGAT
>JBBKCR010000101.1:27346420-27357775 GCA_037577295.1 Ladigesia roloffi
AATCTGCGTTTGTGTTCTGCTGAGGAAACAAAGTCACCTTCAACTTGGATGCCCTGGGGGTAAGCAAATAAACATCATTTTGGGGTGAACTATCCCTTTAAAGAATGTTGGGTCTGTCTGCTCTGAGCTGAAAATGGCAGAAGGAAATTGCCCTTACCTCCTAAAGGTGGTCCAGCAAGGCCAGAAAAACTCTGGATGCAGACATAAACACCCACAGCTAAAGGCATTCGCTTGATGCCCACCACGTCTTCTTCAGCCAGCATGGGGATATGGGTGGAAGCGACATTGCCTAGCAGGAAGCCATAGAGCACACAGCAGACTGCCAGGCCCCAGAAACCATTAACTACAGTAAAAAGCACAAGGACCAGACACATCAGCGTCACACATCCAAGCAGGACAAATATCTTCCTGATGCACCCCAAGCTCAGGATCCAGCCAATCGAGAGACGGCCAAAGATCTCCGCCACAGCCATTATTGACAGCATATAGGCTGCCTTGTCCCTTTCAGTGCCCAAGCTGACACTGAGTTCCACCACATACAGCTGTGGGGCGAAGAAACCGAGTGTTGCAAAGAGCCCAAATGCAGCATAGCATACAAAGCTGCCCTCCTTTAGCACCGTCAAATCCAAGAGTTTGCTTCTGCTCTGCTCCTCTTGGTTCTGCTGGCTTTGAGGAATCTCAAGGGATTCTCCATCTTGTTGTTGTCCTGATATTTGAAGGCTCTGTTCTGGTTTCTCAAGTGGCTGTACACCTGAGTCTCTAGAGCTTAAAGAACCATGGAGTTCAGAATCAGGCAGAGAGTCAATAATCTCCTGCTTTCTGGATTTGAGAGGTTGGGTAAAACTCCCAGTTGTAGACTTTGGCTTGATGATTAAAGTGCGAAGCAGGAGACCACAGATGACAATTGTACCCTGTAATATTCCAAGTAGCAGCATTGTATGTCTCCAGCCGATATGTGTCTTGAGTGCTGTGAATGCTGCAAAAGAGAACGAATAGGTTCAGAACAGAATTATTAACGCAACATTTGTGGCTGTGTAGAGATGCACTGATTGTAAAATCACTTTTTATGATGGGTATCAGTTATACCAATATCAGTATGTTGCATTAATTTTATATCATGGATTTTAATACACATACAATATACAAAAACGTATGTGGTTGATGTGTGGAATCCTGAATGGGCCATGGCTGAATAAAATAAAAAGTACTTTGATTCAATGAACACCACTGTCCTGGACCTAGGCTTCTTTATAGGTAAAAATGAAAGTGAAAATTGGTAGTAGCCCAGTGGGTAAAACCTTTGCCACTGAACCTGATGATCACTAAGTTTTGGGTTGAATTCCCCACTTTCTACCACTTTTGTCCTTGAGCAAGACACTTATCCCTCATTTGCTGTCTGTAACTAATGATTGAATGTTGCTCTGGATAAGGGTGTCTGCTAAATGAAAAAAAAACATTGTTGTAGGCTTTAGTGATGAAGTAATATCAATATGTTAATTCAATATGTTTAATTAATTGTACACAACCAGTTCAATATGTTTCAATACTACAATGAAAAAAGGCCTGAATTATTAAATTCATATTCATATATTTTAGTCAGAGACTATAAATGCTTATTTTATCATCCATTAGCACATAATCTCCTAATTGTAGTTAAAAACCTGGTATGGATTTTAATATTCTCAAATGATACACAATAATACTTTTATATCACGTACCATAGAGTACATGCATATTTAACTGAGCTATTTTTGCTTTAACCTTGTTGACATGGCATTAAATTTGCAGAGGTAGAATCACCTAATCCTTACACCTAAACGAGCTTGTTGGATGACCCATTCTAAAATAAAAGGGTATTAATAAGGATGCTGCCCTCCCATTTAGGGCTGAAAGATATATCTTTATCGTATCTATATCGAGATATGAACTTTCAAGATATTACTATCGAAAAAATAAACGATATCGAGATGTAGATTTCCCCTCTCGGCGCTCGCCCCGCCCTGGGTCTGTGACAGATCCGGATTTATTGTTAAAGCAGAGCTGCAGTAAAATGTTAGATTTGTAATTTATTTTAATGTTGATGCTCCAAATTTTTTTGTATTATGATGATTTATTTTTCTGAGAAATGCTTGGTTTTCACCGAACCCATAGTCATATCATACCGTATCGATATCGAGATATCTGGCATGAAAATCGAGATATGAAAATTTGTCCATATCGTTCAGCCCTACTCCCATTACAGGTATAACAGCATCCACTGGAGTGTGTCTGTGGGACTTTGTGTCCAGTCAAAAAGCTTTTTATAAGGTCAGTCACAACAAGGCCTGGCTTGGACATTCCAACTCATCCCACTGGGCTAGAGTCAGGGCTCTGTGCAAGGGATCAACTTTAGCCTTGCCTACACTGACCTGGGACCTGACTCTGACCCTGAGAATCAAAACTTGTGACTTATTTGTTACTTGTAACTCAGTTACTTCCCCCTTAACTAGTAATATAGTTAATTGTACACACTTGTTAGCAATAGCTGTAGCTGAATGTAATAATTAGGAGGGGTGTCCGTATACTTTCAGTTATATAGCGTATTTAGTAATTATACTAGAAAAAAGTCACATTAACATCAGTATTCTATATCATCTGAATATTAAGACATGGTACTGTTGGGGAAAAATCTGTAACCAAATTCAATTACTAATTAAATATTGTGGGCTGAGCCAGGTTTTACACATTGAAACATGATGTGCATTTGGAAGAAGTGATAGTCACTAAACAGTGAGAGAAACAAGATAGTCCTTACCTGGGGCAAAAGCAAATATGGCAAAGGATTCTCCTGTGGAGGCCATGGCAGTCACCAAGGAGCGACGCTTACTGAAATACTGGGACAAGATTGTGACTGTGGGTAGAAATGTCAAGCAGTATCCCAATCCTGCAAGGAGTCAAATTTGGAAATGAATGACAATTCACTCTCCTTTAAAAATGTGGTCTTCCAATGCCAAAATTCTACTGATAATCCATATTGTTTATTAAATATTATACTACTACCCTGTACTGTTATCAAACATACTATTGCTTTATACTTTAGGTGCTGTGCCTGTTAGTTTGGCACTAACTTAACATTTAACGGCACTAATTTAACATTAGTGCCAAAAACATATTAATCTTTATTATGCCAACAATATCTGGAAAGTGTGCTTTTGTTTTGTATTTACACAGATCTAGCACATAGATTTCACTGGCTGCCTCTGGAATGTTCTATGTTCAGATAAAATGTTAAATATAAGGTCGGTTTCCCGGAGAGGGATGAAGCCGAGTCCTGGACTATCATTTCCTTTTCAATGGAAAGTCTCTATTCAAAGCACTACATAGTCCAAGACTAGACCTAATCTCTGTCCGAGAAACTGACCCATAGTGTTTTGAAGACAAAAACACAAAAGTGTGGGCTTGTCATTGAAGGATGATTATGTAGAAACAGTTTGTTTTGGGTTGTATTCCTCCCCTAGCGGGGACCTTGTGTTTTCTTTTGTTTTCAGAGTGATATTGAGCTATTCAGGCACAAATACTTTTTTCAAATATGTTTTTCCAAGATTGACAGTAATTATGTTGCTGTATTTTAAAAAAGGAACATTTATTTTATGGATTTGGCTGAATTTTGATCAACACATTTCATTAGTATTCCAAACTTGAGCACTACCTCTACACTATTCCATATTCTCCCTTGCTTAAGACCCTTTTAGAACAAATGGCTTTGATTACCAGCAACAATCCCGATAGTGACGTAAATCTGAGTGATGTAGCTGGTGAATGCAGTGGAGATTGTTCCCAGGGAAACGAGGAATCCTCCAAGAATCACGACAGGCTGGAAGCCAAAGCGATTACTCAGCATGGTTGACAGCGGTGCTGAGACAACAAGCAGTGTGTATATGGACGAGAAGGTTCAACAGATGAGCACACAAACATCAAGAACCATTTCCGCCGATGTTGGCTTTGGCCATGGCCCATTGGGGTCTTACCTGTGAAAGTCATTACAAACACACATATTGAGATGATCCATGAAACCCGACTGTTGCTCTCGTTAAACTCGTTCATCAGGTCCTTGAGGAAAATGCCAAAGCTTTTGATGACCCCGTAGGTGAAGACCTCCACAAGAAAAAAGGCCACAGCCACAACCCAACCCCAGCCTCCATCCGGGACCTCAGAATACACTTTCGGTCCCAAGCAACCATCTTTTTTGAAGATCCACCATGCCATGGTTGATGAGGTGAAAACTGAAATAAATGAAAGAGTGAAGAGTGGGTCTATGTCCTCCATATATTTATGTGACAGCATCATTATTACTGTGTACAGTTAAGGTGAATTAAGCAGCTAATTGGCTAGTTTTGTTTTGGCCTAGAACTAGCATGATCTGACTATGTCTATCACCATGGTAACGCATACTCGCTCTCAACTTGTAATAGCAAAGATCCTTCATTTAACTATCACTGGCCGCAGCTGCTGCGTTCATTCTGAAATCATCTTTAATAATAGTCACACACCATGTACGTTATTTTCACAATTTCCCAGCATTAATTAAGCCTCCATTACGCGCCGCCCATGATCGAGATGAACAATGCAGCTTAATATAGGTAATCAATGCTTTCCCCCAGGAAATTTTAGGAATTGTGTGTTGTATTCCTTTGGATTATGATACGTTTGAGTTTTCACAAAAGAAAAAAATAATAATATGCAGCATCCTCATTTATTATGCAAACTCTCGTTGTTTCATTATTGTCTATTGAGAAGTTTTGCCAAGCCTTTGCTGTTTGTGCTGAAGTGATCCTCTTACTTCAGTCACCGATTCCTAAAGTGAAATGTATACTTTTAAAATGATGACGCCTCTCCCATGTTTTTTGTGTGCCTTTAGGTCCCTAATTTTTTAAGATGATTCGCTAACATCAGAGGCTTTTAAACCTTACCATTACTTTGATGGAGTTGTATCGCTGACTCTCAGACCTTGCCTTTTTTCCCCCTTAGAGTATTTTTTATAAACCTCGAGTGCAAGCTCAAAGTATAAGGTTTATCTCAGACACCACCACCAAACTAATTACAAAATAAAGTGAAGGTCTAAACTTGCCTGACAATCAAATAAGCCCAAAAATGTTTTCTTATGAAACCCCTGATTAGCCAAGCGCACATTACACTTAACAGAAAAGCTTTTTTAGGAACTGATATTAAAAAACAGTTAGATCACCAGTTAGATCACTTGGGATCCTCCAGATGTTCTTTAGCTATTTTAGCTGCTGACATTAAACAAAGATTTAATTATCTGTCATAACATAATATTCATTCGTATAATCTCATGTAGTTAACATGTAATAGTAAGTAGCAAATGTGAATTATTTAAAATTCGTAAAGCAGTGTCCAGCCAAGGAAAGTATTAATCTGAACATGGACAATCTTACTGAAATGTCTGTGTCTGTATTTGGAAATTTCTTCGTGCCATGTCATGTGAAATTATTCAAGGATAAAATATTGGTGCATTCTAATTTACCTTACATATATATCTCCTGCATAATATCTCTTAGGTCTGTAACATCCTCTCCACTACATGCCGAAAGAGTACCAGCTTTAGGCCAGTTAGACTGGATTATACTTTATACTTCCTTGTTTACCTGAAAGCACAATGCTGCTGCCATAATCCAGGTACAATAACAGATAACATTACACTCGGTTCTCAGATCTTTTCAGTGGACTCTATTCAGAGTCTTTTATGGTTCATTTTAAGAATGTTCAACACCCCCACTTTTACTAAAATGTGATTTCATCCTCCCCACATTTGTCAGATTATTTTGTATTAAATTGATTAAATTATGTTTATTATTTGGTATCCCTACATCAGAACCCCCCCCTCCCCCCCACTTTTGGAAAGCTTAATTCGCCCCTGGAATTGGGCATAAATTCTGGTCATACATTCTCATTTGTTCATTTACCTACTTATTGACTGAATTCTAATTTGCTTTTTTTTGTTATTTTGGTCAGATTCAGCAGCCCATATATGACCAAAAAAACGAATTAAGTGATAAAACCACACTTTTACATTTTTTTGTTTGGATTATTTAGAAGTGGAGCAAAGAAAATGTGTGAATTCACATTTATTTATTAATGTATTTAATTAATTACTTACTTACTGACTGCATGAAATGTTCCTATTTTACTCACAGTCAAATAGGGATTTTGTGTTGTTTTGTTAAAAATCAGCCACTCATGCAAGACCAATAGACAGATTCATGATCAGGCAGGGTCATACGGAACAAGGGAACAATGTGAATTAATTGATGCAGGTTACATGTTCAAATGCAGTGGTGATTAAGAGTGGCGTATGCCTGATTTTACGAGAAATCTGTACTTGGGACAAAGCTGCCTGTCCTGTTTTTAAAAAATTCACGATCACGTGACGGCAGCATGACGTAACACCAACGTCAGGCAGGCGGAGCAAGCGAGAGCAGCAGCACCAAAACATACCAGGTTTTCGGTGAGAAATAGGTTTTAGACCCAATTTAATCATACCACAAACCTGTTTTGAATGCCAAGAATATCATTTGGGTCCCAAGCAATCGTCTTTTTTAAAGATCCACCATGCCAAATGTTAGTGACATTATTTTTGCTGTGTACAGTTACTGTCACTTAAAGGTAAAATTAATAGAGGTAAACAATTTCGGATGTAACTGTTTTTGCTTCAGAACGGTCAATGTGCAGTTGCTGCAGGGCAGAGCAGCCTGGAAAGTTGCGCACGCGCAGTGACCGTAGATGTACACGTGTGTAGTGTGTGGATCACAGGCACTGCAGGGCTTCAAGAACACACCGGTACGAACTGGTAGTAAAACGAAGTTATGCACTGTTATAAAACTGAGATTGTTGGTCTGAGACTGCAGAAACGTCCATGATACATTGTCACCATTACGAACTTCGTGACTGGGTGCAAATGATTTTACCTAGTTTACCTAAGTGTACACAGCCTACCCTGTTTAATAGGCCAAATTAAATAGGCATATAGATAGATAGTTACATAGACAGACAGAGAGATAGAAAAAACATTGCAAATCACCCTATAGGGCCCTCGTGATCTGCTATTGCAGATACTGACTGCTTTTAACAGGAGGGTGTTAAAATCAATAACGTGGTATATTTTTATTTTGCTTTGCCCAGTGGATAGACACCAGACTTGTGTCAAAGCAGAAACATATTTTACAGTGTCTTCTGAGATTGCCTGATCACAAATCTAAAGATTGGTCTTGCTGAATTTTGTATTTATCATATTAAATTAAAAGATACCTTTAAACAATCAGTTACATGGGGAATAAAGTTATGAGAATTGTGTACAAAATATAAATAAGGTGGGCACTGTTAAATATTCACCCAAGTGTGTTGTTCCTCTTCATGTCTCCTTCCCATGTTTAATTTAGTGGTAAGACATAAATGTTTCAGTACATTTTCAAGTTATTAATTGTTTAGATTTGGGTGTGTGTGTGTGTGAAAGTATAGAAGAGCATAGAGAAGTCTTACCTGTTCTCCCAGGTTAATGAGGAAAAACCCTGTCCGTCTGCAGCCTGACCCTGCAGTGTGCTCTGCCAAAAGTACATGTGGTGTCTGCTGTGGCTGCTGTGAAAAAAATGCAGCTTATCTGGGGGGAGGCTACAGCCCAGCGAACTTTGAGGACTGGATTCTGCTCAACACTGATTGAGAAATCGTTCCCTGGACCCCCTTTTCCTGCGGTCCTTCAAATACAGGACCTGTTTGTCTGCTTCTCTCTGCGTGTTTTTCAGGAATTTAGCTGGTTTTAAGGTACTGAATTTGACTGTGTTGAGTGGTTTGTAAGAGGACTGGTGAAGTTTGTTAGCTCGTTATATAACAGCTGTTACTGCTGGGCTGTAAAGTCTCCAGGGACCCAGAGGAGAGAACACACTCTCTGTATAGATGGAGTGGACTTTACATTGAAAAGGGCAGCAGAGCCCCTTTGAGCTGAGTCTAATTAAAAGTAGTGATTGGCTGGAAGTTATCACAGATGTCACAGACATTTTTTTGTCGTTGCAGTTTCTGTGTTTTGCATAATATTTTAAAGACCGACCAGTATTTTAAAAAGGTCATATTATGGCACTTTGTCACTATTTTGTTAAATGCAGGTTTAGATGAATCCAGATTAACTAAAACTGAGAATACTGTGATAATTATCACTCAATAAATCAAAATTTAAAAATGTTTGTGTATAGGGAGTGAAACCATAAAATAAAAAAAACAATAAACTGCAACATGTTGAACAAATACCACACTTGGTTTTGAATCTGCAGGCTAGCAGCAATTTAATATTTAGACAAAATTTTTTCAAAATGTCACATTTAAGTATGCCCACACATTCATTTTAGTGTAGTAATTTTTTGGTCACTTCATAATAAAATGTTCACTCAGTGGAAGGGGCAGTAGATGCTTAGAAAATGACAAATGTAAAGATAATATTTAGTTTGGGGACATATAATTATATTTCAGCACCTGCTATACCTTTTTAACAAGATGCTTTATTTTTTTGAGGAATTCTTGAATCCACCACTCAAAATTAATCTATGATTGGTCAGAAAACGAACCCAAATAAAACATTCAGCAACTGGTTGCAGAGCTTTGATGTCAGTACTGTGAAAGCTGATGACGCTGTAAGAGTTAGAAACAATATCTCATGCTGTCCAATATCTCTTCACCATTCCTTACTCACTAATTAGCTGAAATTTTGTAAATGTTTTATTTTTTTATTAGACTTCGCATCGCAGAATGGCAGAAGCTGGATTCTGTGCGCTGCTCCTCCTTTGCTATCTGTTCTCAGGACTGGTGTATTACTGCAACAGTCACCTTGGAAACGAAGACAGGACCAAAAGGAGAGAGCGGCCCAATTTTATCATAGTCCTGGCGGATGATATTGGTTGGGGAGACCTCTGGACAAAACACACAGACAATACCACACCCTGGCTGGACAGGTTGAAACTGGAAGGCAAAAGGTTATTATTGTTATTTTATTACTTAGATTGTATTATTATAATAGTCAAAAAGCACAAAGTAAATTTACAAATAAATAAATAAATTAAGTAATTAAAAAGTAATTTTTGATGAAAATGACTTAACAACGTTTCTTTTGCAGCATTTCTTCATTAATGCCGTGTTATCAAGTGCCCTAATACATTGTATTCTAGGAATATATGTAAAGCGTGTGTCTGGCAATATATTTCACTTATACAACACTTAATATGTGGTTAATATTTTATGATGCTTCTCATCAATTGATGTAAATTGATGCCTCTGGACCATGAGGTCCTGGGTTCGAATCCTACCCCCAGCACCCCACTGGGTCCCTGAGCAAGACCCTTGACCCCAAGTTGCTCCAGGGAGACTGCCCCCTGTAGTTAAGGAATGGAAGTCGCTTTGGATGAAAAGCGTCTGCTAAATGCCGTAAATGTAAATGTAATGTAAATGTAAATTCTGTTTTCTACCTTTATTATGTAATTATTATATAATTCTAGTAATTTCTTGTCCTCAGAATGTGCGGCTGTTTTGCAGGTTTACGGACTTCCACTCTCCTGCCTCGACGTGCTCCCCCTCGCGTGCTGCGCTGCTGACCGGCAGACACGGCTTACGCAACGGAGTCACTCACAACTTTGCAAAAGGCTCTGTCGGAGGGCTGCCGCTCAACGAGACAACACTTGCTCAGCTGCTGCATGATGCTGGCTATTACACTGCCATGATTGGTAGGATGCTTTTAAATCACTGTTCAGCATAACACCCTCTGATTAACATTCTGGTGGTTTTTAGCGAGAAAGCCCAGAAAAACCTGATGCAGCGATTAGAACCTGATTCATGCATGACAAGCACAGTCTCCACAGCAACTCATATGTGGCTCAAGTTTAACTGAAGGGTAGAACACAAAGACATAGTGATATATATTTCATTGTGTTTGTCTTTACCAGTATAGCGCTGCAAATTCATTCTCATTAGAGTTACTGTGAAAAAAACCCATTTTGGCTCATTTTTTGGCTACAGGAAAATGGCATCTTGGACATGTTGGACCCTACCACCCAAACCACAGAGTTAAGTGCATTTCTATAATATCTGAAATTATGTCAAACATGTAAACTCGGTATGGTACTCATGTATTGA
This sequence comes from Ladigesia roloffi, assembly GCA_037577295.1. Lineage (NCBI taxonomy): Eukaryota > Metazoa > Chordata > Actinopteri > Characiformes > Alestidae > Ladigesia > Ladigesia roloffi. The sequence continues at coordinate 27,356,588 of JBBKCR010000101.1, forward strand.
AGTGAATTCAGGTGAATTTGTTGGTCAGTAATATTATAGGCCATAAGTAAGGCTGTATAATTTGTCCCATAATTATTATTGCCATATTGTAAGTGTACAGCATGAAAATTGGCCTCTAACCAATCAGTGTATGTTTTATTATATCACACAGATGTTTTCTTGGGTGTTTTGATGAATTAATTCAGTTTTGTGCAAATTTTGGCCTGGAGGTCCCCACTGTTCTGTACATGGTTGTGTTTTCCCAGCTTTTGCGCACTCACTTCAGCCTAGGAAAGTGTTGTTAATGAGGTGTTTGTTTGGATCAGGTGTATTAAACATGGAAATGTGTAAAATGAGCAGAGCAGGTCGGCCTCCAGGACCAGGGTTTGGGAGCCACTGAATAAAGGAATTATGTGATTATGCATAAAACATTTTGGTAAAATAAGACAGGTAGACAGTTTTGTTTTGTTTCATGTATCCACACATACAATATGTAGGGATAGATAATTCGGAAAGACATTCAACTACATATTTTTCTCTACTGCAGGCTTTGACTATTACCTGGGTATTCCATATAGTAATGACATGGGCTGCACTGACAGGCCTGGATTTGATCTTCCCAGTTGTCCCCCATGCGGGCAAGGTAAACATAGCAGGTGAGCTAATATCCACTTAATTCATCTCAAAACTGATGTACATCAGATGCATATGCATAACATGGAGATTCTACAATCCTTCTTGGTCACTCTTAATCCCATTTACTAAAATGTGCGAAACTTCTACTCAGCAGGAGCCGCGGAGGATGTGACACTAAAACCGGGTTACCTCTCTTCGAAAACCAGACTATAATAGAACAACCCTTGGACCTCTGGCACCTTACAGGTCAATATGCTAAAGCAGCGGTCAAGCAGATTTTGACTGCAAGGTATGTAATTAAAAAAGAAATGTGATTATGCTTATTTAGTGCAACTGCTTAGTAGCATATGTGAGTTTTTAAAACATGTAAGCTAGGGATGCACCGATACCACTTTTTTTGAAAACGAGTACGAGTACTTGCATTTACTGATACCGATACCGAGTACTAAATAAAAACATTATTTAAATGAACAAGTAGCAGCTTTAGTCATTTAAATCGGCGTTAAACTCGTCTATCCACTGGGAGGTTAGGCTAATTAGCGACACGGGGCTAACACTGCTTGGCCAAATATC